>CM038796.1:114908036-115394551 GCA_021764765.1 Vicia sativa | reverse complement strand
TCTGGTTGAGCAGGATGAGTCACTGGTTCTTTCCCTCTAGATGGGGATATTGGTGGAGTAGACGGAATGCGAGCTGGAGTCGCAGTGTCCTTTGGAGGAGAGATCTCTGGAGAGAATACCCTTCCGGTTCTGGTCACCTTACTTGATCCGGTGATGTTGTCAATGTCAGGAATGGTAGCTTCAACTGTAAGATCCTCAATGGTCGAGGGTCTTGCGCCATGATAGTAAACATCGACTCCATAGTTCCAAGGGATAGCTTTATCGAGGAATATGGCCTGGTCTTGGAAGTGATGATGAGAGGTGCCACTCTAGGCACGGATCATGGAGGAAATCCTTATCGTGTTAACATCAGTAGTCTTAGGAATTCGTCACCCCATCCGGTGCCTTAACATCTTCAATAGGAATCTTGTAACTCTCGGGTGTACTTCACCATGTAATCATACTTTCCACTTGGCTGCCCCAAGGTATCCCACAGATGGTACAGTTTTATTTGCATTGTCAATCTTCAACTTAGACATTTCTTCACACAGCTCCCGCAGGTGGTTTCGAAATAGTATCTCACGGTTATCCATCATGCCGAACACGTCTTCTCAACCAAGCACAACCATCGGTGCAGATGGGCACAACGACAATTCTGGGCATCACAGGTTAACGCCACAGCAAATTCTTCTTACGGTCATCGGAGGAATGGTCAAGTCATCTATGTTGAAAACATAAGTATCGTCCTGTGACATTGGAACTCTTGTCATGATTAGGCATAGGCGCGTTCATCACATTCGAGTCTCAGCGGGAGGTCAAATTCAATGCTTAGCTTCAATCATGTCTTGAATCTTGTTCTTGAGCCCAACAACTGTCGTCGTGCCACAGGCTATTGGAATGGTAAGCACACTTAGCATTTGGATTGTACTTGAGAGGAAGTGTTGACATTCGAGGAGGATCCCTCAAGGTAATCACTCTGCGTTCAACATGTGTTGCAAGGCTTGCGACAATGGCATGTTGATCTTTATAAGCTGTCTTCGTGGCGCGTTACGGTTACAGCGTGTTGTCTGCGAGGTTGTCTTGATGTAGGATTGAGATCCGCCCCCACAGTTAGTAGCGGTCGGACTTGGCTCGGCTTTTCTGACCATACACAGCATTAGCTTCTTTCTTAGCACCAAAAGATCTCTTTGCAGCATTTGAAGATGTCTCTACCTGAATCTTCCCGCTCTTGATACCAGCTTCAATGCGCTACTTTGTCAATATCATTCGGTGAATCCGGATGAAGAATTTCCAATTAGATGATTGAAGAACGGGCCTGTCAATGTTCCCATAAACATATCAACCAACTCCCTATTGGACAAGGGTGGTTGAACTCTGCCTGCTAAATCTCTCCATTTCTGAGCATACTCCTTGAACTTCTCATCACGACCCATAGACATGCTTTGTAGTTGCATGCGAATGGGTGTCAATTCAACATTGTACTCATCTTATCATGAAAGCATCAAATCACTCCAAATGCGGATACGGTCATTCTCTAGTGATAGTACCATTCCAAGCGGGTTCGGACAAACTCTCTTGAAAATAGTGCATCCATAACTTTCATCATCGGTGTGGGGTTGATCTTGAACATAGGACTTCAAATGCGATTTAGGGCAAGACATGCCATCATACTTGGCAAAAGTAGGAACTTTGAACTTGGGAGGAATCACAACACAGGAACAAGACTCGGATCATCAAAATTCAGCCCGCCATCTTGAGTTTTCCACAGCATTCAGACGGTCTTCAAGTTGTTTGTACTTGTCATCTTCATCAAAGTGTTGGCTATAATCAGAGTGGTCCTCTCCTTCTTTCCTTGGCTCACGCTGGTCACCTTCATCACCCTTGGTACTCCCCTCGGTATGGACACTTCCTTCAGAGAGCTCGATCCGATTGACCACTTTTGGACCCCTTTGTAACGTCTACCCATGTTGAGGACCAACAACCTTCTTCTTCTTGTTGATGAGCTTCTTCAAATCTTCTTGGCCTTGGACCAAGTGGTGAACATCTGTTGGCCCAGGCATTACGAGCACGGAGATCTTTGTGATCTGTTCAAGAGCCATTTCTGCTAAAATAAATAACGAGCAAATGAGAAAACCAATCTCCAATGTACCTGTGATGCAATGTTATGATATGATATGCAATGTTTATGCGAATGCAATGCAATGTTTTCAAGGACCTAAGAGATTTAAATTTGTTAAACAAGCAATGAACAAACATTTATTAGTACTTCTTTTTATTATTCCTCTTTTTTTTCTTTTTAAATACAAGAGATAGTTCAAAATAATAAAAGAAAACATGAACATCCTAAAGCTCTAAGTCTCCCATGGGCGCTTCCTCTTGGTGCCGATGTAAGCGTTGATGTTTCGCTCCTCATGAAGTAGCCTTGTCAACTCTAACACTTTCTTCTCGCTTGCGTAACACTGAGCTTCAAAGGCATCCCTTTCTTCTTTAAGCTGAATCCAGGATCTCTTCAAGTCTTCAAAATCGTAGGCATCGGGATGGAGAACGATAGGTACGTCACCTATAGCAGCAGGTTCCATAATTCTTGGTAAAGCAGTGAATGGCATCATGAGGTTTTGAGCTCGAGCTCGCACCCATTTGAGGTAAGGTTCCCAAGGAATGGAGTTCGGGTGCCCCAAAGTCTTGGTATCAGCCTTCTTTACCATGCCCCAAGCATGTATGAACCTTCGTCGGTAATTCTGGAGATCGTGATTGTAGTCGAACACAATATCTTGGAGAAGCATATCATGCGGACCATCTCTTCGAGCAAAACCAAACTGACGTAGAGCTAAGGAAGGGTTGTAAGTAATACCTCCCCTTTTACCAAGGAGTGGTACATTAGGGAATTCTCCACAACGCTCAATGAATGTGAAGTCCTTTTGAGAGAAAAGACTCCAACGGATATCTGAATGAGAGAGTGCCATTAATCTTTGAGACCACCTCAACCTTTGTTCATTCTTCAAAACTGATGGAGGAAGGTGCGAAATAAACCACCTTGAAAGTAACGGTATACAACACATGAGAGTTCCTTGTTGCTTAGTAGTACGGGTGTGGAGAGAATGCAGGATGTCTCCAAGCAAAGTAGGCACAGGATTGCGGGTAAGGAACAACTTGATGGCATTGACATCTATGAATTGATCCGAGTTAGGGAATAGAACCAAACCATAAATTAGCAAGGCCACAATGTCTTCAAATGCATGAAAACCCATAACTTTGAGGAATTCTCGGGCTTTCTTAATTAAGAACTTGGAAAGTAAACCCTTAACTCCACTTCTAGTTTCCCAATTGGCTTCAATGTCTGAGCGCTTTAGGTGTAAGGCTGATGCGATGTCTTCGTACTTAGGAACCTTTTCTAGACCGGTGAATGGCATTTGATCAAGAATAGGTATCCCAAGTAGCTTAGAGAACTCTTCCAAGGTAGGAACCAACTGATAATCGGGAAATGTGAAGCAATGGTGTTTCGGATCAAAGAACGGAATAGGACATGCATCATATCTTCTTCAAAACGGAGATAACCAAATCAAGTAGATAACCATGTCTTTTGATGAACCGAGCATGGTCGGAATTTGGAAACCAATTCTTTGAGTTGAGAAGGGATACCCATGAAGTTGATTCGGATAGTCTTTCTAGAAGCCATAATCCCTACAAAACAGAGCAAAGATAAATCCCTAGGTCCTTGAAATAGTTAGAAATGATATGCAATGCGAATGATGTCATGATGTCATGTTTAGCACACACAAACAATTCACACAATGAGCCTAGGGTTAAGGCTTGCATGAGGTATAGGTGATTACCCCACCAAGAGTTTGAGTTGGTTCATCCTGTCCTATAATAGTAATCGGGTTCTAGGAATCTCATATCACAGATCTTTCTCGTAGGCGCTTATTTCAATACGACGGCCAAGTGGTCGATCGAAAATGTCCCAAAAGTCTAATCTCAATGAGCGTAGCATCGAGTATCAACCAACCTCGGTCTACACCAAAGCCGGCCATCTCACTACCTTCTAATGGCTAAGATGGGTCAATTAAGGTTCTAAAAGTTTAGTTAGCGCTTGATGACACCACGCAGAAGCCAAATACTATCTTCAACTTGGGGATGAAGAGTATCGGGACAACCAAAGTGTCACCCTAACGTAGCCATCATGTTGACCGTTTAGTTATACGTCTAGCGGTCGCGATGATCTAATGCCACTTACCTAAAGGAAACCACGATCGGGTGTAGGATCCCCAACAATATAATACCCAAGCAACCCTTAAAGATAAAGCATACAATTCAAACGAGCGGTAAAGTTATCTAGAAATCCTAAGGCAATTCTCTCTTTAGGGCTTCTCCCAGTAGTCAGATTACGTGATACGGTGAACGACTTTTTAGGATTTTGTATCAAATGCGGATAGCAAGAGTCGCCACCGACTTTTATTTTTATCCAATTAAGGAAGGTAAAAGTATGAAAAAAGACCTTCGTTAGATTCGAGTTCGGAGAATGGTTATGAAAGGGAAGGTATTAGCACCCTTTCCATCCGTAGTTATCTACGGGCTCTTAGTTGCTCTAGATCACTTTTTAAAATTGCTTTCGTGTGTTTGACAAAAATGTTTTGAAAAGGCATTTCGCTTTGACTTTGTAATGACTCATGTAGGAGTGTATACAAAGTGTTCGAAATGTTTCGTTTGAAAAGAAATTGAACTTTGAAGAGAGTGTGTGTGAAAAGCATTTGATAGAGCAAGCAACTAAAAGACTTATTTACCCACTCGAATTGGTCGTTTGTTGTACTTCTCGTTCCTTTAGAATAGCGCTAGCCATACCATTAGTTAGTAGGTAGCTCCATTCGTTGGATGTAAGCGGGACATTCGAAGGGACATCGGATGGTCATAGAAAGCAACTTGTAGGAAGTATCCTAGCACATTCGAAGGGACTATCATCATTTTTCGTAGGCGATAATCGAGGGTCAAGATCATGTATTCGGAGGCGACATCGTGGGTCTTATGATCTTTGTATCAAAGGGACTATGATGATTTGTTTGAAGGCAACGGTGCTAGAATACCTCTACGTTCGAGGGACATGACCATTTGAAATCGAAAGGCATCGAGAGAGAATTACCCTAAGGGGTGCGTGTGTGAAAGAAGTGTGTTGATTCAGATATATCTTATCTTGAAAATTAGTGAGCTATGTCCAATTATTATCTTGCCATACACGCCTAGTTACTAACAGTTGATAAGGTGCGGAAAGTAAAATGCGGAATGTAAAGTGCGGAAAGGTAAATCCTACGCTATTACATGGCTTTGGGGCAGATACATAATTTAAAATGCGGAAAATAAAATCCTAAATTAACTATTACATCCCATGAGCAGTTACATAATTGGAAAAAATAATATGATAAAATGATAAAGAGAAAATCGTCTGAATCGGATCAACCTGTACAAAAAGAAGAATTCGGAAAATGCAATATGAATCGAACAAGAGAAAAATGTTAGAAAAATGAAAATTTTAATATGGGAAAATTAATGCATGCTGGAAGTAAGATAAATAAGCTACAATAATTTTTTGGGATTTTTTAAATGCAATTTAGTAATTAAAAATGAATTTACAATGATTTAAATGTAAAATTATGAAATAAAATAAATATGCATGCAAAAAGGTATTTTTTAATTTATTAAATTAAATAAGTATTTTCAGAATATAAATGTAAAAAGAAAATTATTTTTTGGTAATTTTTAATGCAGAAATAAAAATATGAAAATAAATTAAAATGATGCAAATATTAAAAAATGTTAGAAAATATGAAAAAAATATTGAAAAGTTGAAGTTTGGGAAAAGGAAAAGGAAGAACCGGTCCCAGGCTGGATCGAACTCATGACCTCCTGGAGAATCTCTTCAAAACACACGCCTTAACCACTGAGACAGCTTGCGTTTGGTGTCATGGAGTCACAAGCAATGGCTTATAAGAGTACGCGTGTCCCAGAGTTGGAGTCAAACCGAGTCAGCACGCGTGGGGTCCATGTTGACTGGGAGAGCGAATCAGAACGTGCCATCGCGCCACGCAAGCCACGTCGGGGTCTTCGCCTGAGTCCACGCCCGGAGCTAGGGCTCCGGTCGTCTTCTCCGGCACCTGGAATTCTCAATCTGCAAAAAATACACGAAATAAAAAGAAAAGAAGGACCTTGTCCCCCTAAATCGGCCATGGCGAATTCAATGGTGACGTTAGTTTCAGTTAAAAACGTCTCTACAAGCCAGTTCGAAGCTTATGAGTTCGGAAACCCTAAGTATGGCAAAACGCGATTCTAACGTCCAACCTTTCAAACGATTGCCCAGATCGATCATGTGAAGCCTCAGGAACACAAACAAATCATTAGAATCAATTGAAACCAGCAGGTAATAAAAATGCAATTTCAAGAAAAAATTGATTATGTATGCATGTATATAGCTCGAATCTGGATGGTTTGATCCACAACGATAGTGTATTCTTAATCAAACTTACCCTCTGAGCACGATGGAATGGCTGGGAGAGGCTGAAACTTGCTGGAAACAAAAATTCGATTTTTCAAGAATTGAGAAATTTTTTGCAAGAGTTTGGGTTGTTGTAAGGATTAGGGTTTCGTCCTCTGGCTTGTACACAATGCTGGCAATTTATAGAAGAGATTTGGATGGCAAAAGAGTGGAAAAAAGATTGCTCCATCAATGTGCAAATATTTTCTTTGAAAATAAAATCAAATATTGAAGAAAATATGATTTTCTCATCAATGCCATGGCTTGCACGAATTTGGTAAGTGTATTGGGCTTCCTTGGACATTAAGAAAGATATAAATCCAACTTAATTGAAAAATAACCTTATTTTCATATTTTATGTAATTTAATTTGGAATTACATGGTTTAAAATCCCAAAATAAAATCAATAAAATAGAAAATTGCCATGGCCAAGCATTTATGGGTCAAAAATAACATCATGAACAAGTTTGGATCAAAAGATTATAGGCCCATTTGGAAAATTTTGCAATTTGACCAAAATGTCCTTTTGTGCAATTGTCCAAAATTGCCCAACTTCTGAATGGTGTATCTTGCTCAATTTTCCACATTTTTGAGTGTTCTTGGACTTTTTGGAAAGCTCTAAGAGTCCTCTAAACAATGTCTTTGGTTTCATCTCAATTGGAGTTACCACGCTCAATATATCTTCAAAACAAAAAGTTGACTTTTTGTTGACTTTGAAAATGACCTGTAATGTTTTGAGCTATACCTCTCAAATGAAGCATTTTTTGGACATTCTTGTGAGACATGAAGTTGTAGAGAATTGAATTTACTTCAAAACAAGAGGTGGTGGAAAAATTTCTGAGAAAGTATGAGAAAGTTATGATCGATCAAAGTTCGATTGACTTTTCACCTAGAAACCCTAATTTAGAAAGTTTGACTTTTGAGCAAATCTTGAGTTTTCTTGATGAATCATGATCAACCCTTGATCAAATGATGAATGTAACTTCAAAATGAGGATGTTGACCAAAAATTATGAAGTTTGACTGTATGTTGACCACAGTTGACTTTTTGTCCAATCTGTTGATTTTCAACCATCGAGCAATTGTCGAGGAAACTTAACTTGTAAAGTTTGAAACTTGACATGGAGAATCTTTGAAGCATATGAGGAGGCATGAAGACCATTGGAGATATTGGAAGTCCATCTTGACCTGAGAGATACCAAACCCTAGTTTGGGTTGATTGTCTAGGAGAGAGTTTGTCTGATCAACTCTTGAGGAATCCTTGAGTATGGATGTATGAAATCTCTTGAGTAGATGGAGGGAAAATTTTGGGGTATGACAATTCTCCAACTGTTTCTTCAACTCAAACAATTCAGATGCCGACATGCGATAAGGCGCCATCGACATCGGACTAGTTCCAGGAATTAAATCTATAGTAAACTCCACTTCTCTCTCAGGTGGCAATTCACTAACATCTTCCAGAAACACTTCGGGAAATTCATTCACCACTAGCATTTCATCACTCTTAGCTTTTCCTTTCACCTCCATCGAAGAATACAACATAAACACTACCGCACCATCTTTAACAGCTGAATTCATCTGCTTGACTGACATAGTCACGTCTTCAACTCTAGCTTCTTCAGGAAAAATAACTGTCTTCTCAAAACAATTGATATGAACCTGGTTGAATTCCAACTAGTTCATTCCAAGGATGATATAAAGTTGTTTTAATGGTAGACACACTAAATCCATACCGAAACCTCTACCAAAAATTACAATAGGACAATTTCTACAAACATATGAAGTAGTCACTGAACTCGAAGCAGGAGTGTTAATGACCATACTTTCATCCATATTAGAAATATCCAAGTTCAATCTCTTAGAACAATCCAAAGCAATAAAAGAATGTGTCGCTCCAGTATCAATAATCGCAATTAAAGGTATGCCATTAATAAAACATGTACCTTTAATCAACCGGTCATTTGGCTTAGTCTCTGATCCTGACAAAGCGAACACCTTTCCACCGGCTTGTTCTTTCTTTGGCTTAGTGCACTGCGGACGAGTATGACCCTCTTCGCCACAGTTGTAACAAGTTACCTTTCTTGCTCTGCACTCATCAGTTACATGACCAAACCTTCCATAGTTGCTGCACTTCTTCGCATCATTCTTGCATTCATTAGCTCGATGCCCCATTTCACCACACTTGTAGCACTTGATGGAAGAACCAGAATCTCCCCCACTAGGCTTCTTCCAACCACCGGATCTCTGGTTATTCTTATCATAAGGTTTCCCATGATCCATCTATTTCTTTCCTTTACGATCAACATGCCCTTGAGCATTCGTCTTAGTACTAGCAAGATCCTCTTCTAGAATCCTACTACAGTCTACTAAATCAGAAAACCTCCTGATGCGCTGATACCTGATACCCTGCTTGATCTCATCACGAAGACCATTCTCAAATTTGATACATTTGGAGAATTCTCCATCTGCATCATTAGTATAATGAGCATAGTACTTTGCCAGCTCAGTAAACTTTGAAGCATACTCGCTCACAGACTTGTTGCCCTGCTTGAGCTCCAGAAATTCAATCTCCTTCTTGCCCCGAATACCTTCAGGAAAGTATCTCCCCAAAAAAGCTCTCCTGAACACAGCCCAAGTCAATGCAATACCATCTTGCTCCATTTCAGTCCTGGTAGCAACCCATCAGTCATCAGCTTCCTCTGCCAACATGTGAGTACCATACCTCACCTTCAGTTCCTCAGCACAATTAATTACTCTGAAGATCCTTTCGATCTCCTTCAACCATCTCTGAGCACCTTCAGGATCATGAGTGCCTTTGAACAATGGAGGATTATTCCTCTGAAAGTTTCCCAACTGCCTATCAGCACCAATACCTTCTCCCAGCTGATTCCCTCCAAGCACACCAGCTAACATTCCCAAGGCTTCAGTAATAGCAGCATCGTCTCTTCCGTTACCTCTTCTGACCATTGTTCTGTAACATTACAAAAAAATCACATCAGCACACAAGTATCGACAGTGTTACCTTGCACTAGTCGCATACTAAAGTGATAAAGACTCTAAGACACGACCGACTATGCTCTGATACCACTATTGTAACACCCCTTCTAATTTACCCGCGATTTATATAATTAATCAGAGTTTTAAAACATAACAACAAGGGCGTCACAATTTTAAGAAATTTAAAATGACAAAAACAGTAGTGATCATGCTTTTACTGAAGAACGCATTAAATATAATTCAAAACCAACGGTTATGTTTTACACAGCGGAAAGAACATAAAATCCGGAATAACTCAATTCATAGTTATTTCAAAACATAAACTCAAAGTAAACAAGTTGAAACCCATAAAAATTTCCAAAACGATCGTTCCCCAGTGTTACAACTACCAGAGCATGACACTGACACGCGGACTATCAAAATAGCACAGCTCTATAAGCTGTCCTCGCTGAAATTCCTGGCAGCAGATACGTGATGTCACAGAGAATTTTATGACACAGTATCTGACACTCTGTTAACAATTCACACAGTTAATTTAAACAGCTATAAAGAACACAATCAATTGTTTACCCAGTTCAGTGTGTAACTACACCTACATCTGGGGGATACCAAGCCAGGGAGGAAATTCACTATTAGTATAATTAATTCAGGAATAAACCAACCAGTTTATCTCCTTCACTTAAGACCTACCCAATGCAACTTCAATCTAAGTCCTACTTAGACCTGAGTTCCTACTCACTCCCCCTCAATCACAGCAGTGATATCAACCTATTGATTAATTGAATTGTGAAGACACTCTTTAATATACATACTTAATTTTTCTTCAAAGCTTTAATCAAGAGACACAATACTCGTGCTTCAAAGCTTTGAGTGATAAACAACCCTTACAACCAAATCCTAGTCCAAGGCACTTGTCAAATGATAATTGCTTGGCTCACAAGAGTAACTAGAATACACAATTAACAAACTGCTAAATCTTCAATACAGTCCAAGAGGCGCAGCAGCAGAGTAAGGGTTCTTCTCCTATTATAGAAGCAGTCCTGTCACTTCAGTTTTGGGCTTCCATAATAATAGCAAGGCTTCACTTAATTTTACCTAAAGACTTGGTCTTTTTAACAAACCAATTTAGGGTTAACTAAGATTAACCACATAGCCACGTGAGCATGTGATTCAATTACATAAATCATAATAAAAGCAGCTCAACATAATTCCTGAAAAGTCTCAGGAAAAGAGAATCTGTAGAACAGCAAATGTCACACAGAATGTCATAACATCGGTTATGACATCAATCAATCTTCTGCAGAATTCCAGCACAACAGTTAGCTTCCAGTCTGAGCTGTACTTGAATCATTCTTCTTATGCAGAATTTATCTTCAAACTCTGAATGTCATGACATCAATCAAGACATTGTCATATCCTAGTTTTACCAAAAATTAATGCCAACATAAAAACACTTACAAACTCCCTCTTTGGCAAATTTTTGGCTAAAATAAATTAAGCTATTAGAGACTTAATGCAGCAGAAAATAACAAGTCTAAGCTAACCAAGCTAAATAACCAGAGCCTAATAAAGATAAATTCTACCCACAATTGCCCATAAATTCTTCTCCCCCTTTTTAGCCACAAAGGGGCCAAAGGTACCAGTACAATTTCCCAAAATTCATAAAATAAATAAGTACCATTCAGAGTTAAATATTACAACTCATTCAAAAATACAAATATCCACAACAAACAGAATTAAAACAAGCAAAATCAACAACAAAAACAAATAATCAACAGCAGCACAAGATTACAAATCAAGTACTCTCTTCTCCAAAAGAGGCACTGTGGTATGTAGCATCTTCAGAACTGCTGTCAGCACCAGTTTCTTGATGAGCATCAGCATCTTCATCCAAGTTTTCAGCAGAAACATCATCAGCTAGCCCTTCATCCTCAACCTCAGTGTCTTTCTCCTTCTCCAGGGTAGAGATCAGCTCTTCAATGGTTTGCTCCCTTGCTTCAAGTTCCCTACAGGTCTCTTTTAGCACAGCAATGACATTTGCCTTCTGAGAATTTGCCTTGACATTTGATGTCTCAGCAGATGTCATGACAATGTCTGGGACATGTTTTCCTTGAAATAACTTGTAGTGGAAACCAAGTGCAGGAGCTCTTTTACATACTGAATCTCTATCAACCAAGATGTCAGGGTATTGATCAGTTATAATACCACACAAGAGGGAGGGAAAGGCTATTGGTCCTTTGATTGCATAGCTATCAGCATGTTTTAAGGTTTGCTCAAAAATGTAAGTTCCATAATCAAATTTTGCTTTTGTACTAACAGCAAAAATGAACCTGCCCAGACCAATGGAGATGGTTGACTTGTGATTTGTTGGAACCCAGTTGGCAGCACCTATCTTGTGTAGAATAGCAAACTTAACACTTAGTTTGCTGGCAGTTAACTTTCCCTTCATTGGCCAATGTTTCACTTGCTTAGCAGTGATTGTTTGACAGACTTGATTATCTGTTTCTTTAAGCTCAGGTTGAGCATCATCTGATCTCCCCAAATATTTGTTGATTACACTTGGGGAAAACTTCACCCTTCTTCCCCTTACAAACACAGTCTTGAAATCAGCTGACCTTCCATCAGCACAGCCACTTGTCAGGTTCACAATGAACTCCTTCACCAAAACATCATAACAGTTTGAAAATTTCACCACAGTTTTCATCCACCCAGCTTCTTTGATCAGGTCCATTACATCTTTGCATTCAAGGGCACTTCTGTTCATCTCCCTTTCTAGAGCAATTCTCTTCAAACAAACATATTTCCACCTGCTAGCACTCTCAGGGTGGTGGAAAGCGATGTTATCAATAGCCACTTCAGGGACTTTGGGCAGTTTTCCTAGAGAAGGTTTCTTCCTGGGTTGAATGTCTGAGACATTCTCTTCAACATTAAAATCAGAATCCTCATCAGTTTCTGAGGGTTCAGGAACCTTTCTCTTCTTAACAATTGGGGTTCTCTTTGGTCTAGAGATACCTCCAACTGACTTCACTTTACCCTTCCCTTTGGAAGTCCCAGCCTTGTTGTCCTTACCAGATTTTTCTTCAGCCTTACTCTCAGCCCTAGGAGACTCATGAGCAGCTTTAGCAACCTTCTCCTTGGAAGGACTCTGAGAGGCATTCTGCTTCCCTTTTCAGTTCATCATCCTCTTAGCAATGCTTGGGTTGACATTAGCAATGAGGTCATTATCAGAGAATTCTTCATCCAGATCAATGACAGGAGGCTCAACATTTTGATCAGTGGTTTTCGCTGGAGAGTTTTCCAAGTTGTCAGCAACAGGTTTTTTAGGGGATTCTTCAAGAATTCCATAAGACGAGCTTTCTGGAGCCTTTTCCATGTTTTCATCAGCAGGTTTTATAGGAGACTCTTCAAGAATTCCATCAGAAATATCATCAACAGAATTCACAGGGACTTATCAGTGGTATCAGCAACACATTTTTCAGGGGATTTATCAGAGGGTTCATTATCAGGATTCTCAGGGGTTTTCCTAATATTGTCATCAGATGTCTTGACATTTTGTGTGACATCTGGATTAGTTGCTAAACTAGGACTAAAAGATTCTTGATTTAATGGAACAGAAACCCCAGGCACAGAATGATTCTCATTCAGAATCCTAGTAACTATTTTAGCTATGGCTTTATGAACATATCTAGAACCTTCCCTGTTTGCTATTTCAGGAGGAACAGAGGAAGTTGGTTCAGTGGTCTTACCAGAAGGAGATGCTTGAGACCTTCTTGCATGTCTGGTGCGAAGTTTCTTGACCCTTCCAAGATCAGTTACCATGGCACGTAGATGAGTAGCCTCCAGAATCTCAGGTTGCATTGCTTCTGCGTTTGCCCTAAAACCAGAATCAGTGGGAGATGGAGAACCAGCTTCCCTTGATGATGAAGAAGGCCATGACATGCTTTGTTGAGATATTTTGTGGAAGTGAGAAAATAATTGACAGGGAGTTTAAGCGTATCTGTAGAAGGAATGGAGTGTGATGCATTCAAATGAACAAATTGAAATATATATATGTCTCTTCCTATTCTTGGACTTTTGAAAAGTAAGAGGGAAATAATTAATTAGCCCACTTAGAATTAAATGAAATGAAAAGTCTCTTCCATTCCTTGTTGTGAGCAATGTTAATTGCTACAACTCTTCATATTGGCAAATACCCAAATTGCCCCTTAAATTCTCAAACTGACTAGCATCAAGAGCTTTAGTAAAATGTCGACCATTGGAGTTCGATTGGCTACATGCTCAATTTAATCACTTTTTCTTCCACAAGATCTACGATGAAGTGATGTCTAATGTCAATGTGCTTAGTCTCTGTGCTTTATAGGATTCTTTAAATATTAATAGTACTCGGGTTGTCACGGTACAATGTCATGACATCACATGTGACATTGTACTCATCGACATCGCTTCATCCGGACCATTTGAGAACAAGCGCTACGGTACTATGTATTCACTTGATGGATAAAGCCACAGTTTGCTTCTTGTGAACCAAGAAACAAGATTGTTTCCCAAAAGAAGCATCCTCAGGAGGTTCTTTTCTATCATCAACTACCATTGATCGGCATCACAATAGCCAGACAGAATTGGTTCACACCCATGAGAATACAGCATACCATAATTGTAAGTTCCACTCACATACTTCAGAATTCTTTTCACCTGATTAATGTGACTTACTTTAGGTTCAGCCTGATATCTTGCACATACTCCAACAACAAAGGCAATGTCAGGTCTGCTGGCTGTTAAGTACAACAAGCTTCCTATCATGCTTCTATACAAGCTTTGATCAACATTTGCTCCACTTGTGTCTTTGGACAACTTTAAATGAGTAGGAGCAGGAGTCCTTTTATGGCTGGCATTTTCCATCCCAAATTTCTTGACAATATTCTTTGCATACTTGCTCTGAGAAAGAAAAGTTGAGTCTTCCATCTGTGTGACTTGTAGTCCAAGAAAGTAAGTCAATTCTCCCATGAGGCTCATTTCAAACTCAACTTGCATTTGGTTGGAAAAATGTCTCACCATTTTATCTAAAATTCCTCCAAACACTATGTCATCAACATAAATTTGAGCTACCATTATCTTTCCTCCTTCATCCTTGACAAAGAGAGTTTTATCCAATCCTCCTTTCCTGTAACCTTTATCAGTAAGGAACTTTGTCAACCTTTCATACCAAGCCCTAGGAGCTTGTTTCAGACCATATAAAGCTTTCCTCAATTTGTAAACATGATCAGGAAATTTAGGATCCACAAATCCTTTTGGCTGTTCTACATATACCTCCTCATTTAATTAGCCATTTAGGAAGGCACTTTTCACATCCATCTAAAACAGCTTGAATTTCAGAATGCAAGCAACTCCTAGTAGTAATCTGATTGATTCCAGTCTGGCCACAGGAGCAAAAGTCTCATCAAAATCAATCCCTTCAACTTGAGTGTATCCTTGAGCAACAAGTCTTGCCTTATTTCTGGTGACAACCCCTTCTGCATCAGACTTGTTCTTGTAGATCCACTTTGTGCCAATGATGTTTGTTCCTTCTGGTCTAGGAACTAACTCCCACACTTCATGTTGTTTGAACTGGTTCAATTCATCTTGCATTGCTCCAATCCAGTATTCATCAGTTAGAGCCTCTTTAACATTCTTTGGCTCAATCTTAGACACAAAACAAGAGTTTGAGATGATTTCTCTGGATCTTGTAATGACTCCACAGTTAGGATCTCCAATGATGAGTTCCTTTGGATGATCTTTCTGAATTCTGATGGAATGATCTTTGTTAGCTTCCTCTGGTTCAGACTTTGGTGAAGTAGGGACAGGCACATCAACCTTATCAGACACTTGCGGTGATGTCTCAAACAATGTCTCAACATCATATGGGACATTGTTTTCCTCAGGGTGATCATCAACTATGACATTAATAGACTCTATCATAACTTTGGTCCTGGAGTTGAATACCCTATATGCTCTGTTGTTTGTAGAGTATCCCAGCCAGAAAAATTCCTTCATCACTTTTAGAATCCATCTTTCTCCTTTGTTCACGGTCTGTCAGAATATAGCATTTGCTACCAAATACATGGAAATACTTCACAGTAGGTTTTCTTCCTTTCCATAGTTCATAAAGAGTGGAGGATGTTCCCTTTCTCAAGGTGACCCTGTTGTGAACATAGCAGGCTGTATTCATAGCTTCATCCCAAAAATGAATAGGAAGTTTCTTAGCATGAATCATTGCTCTGGCAGATTCCTGTATAGTCCTGTTTTTCCTTTCCACAACTCCATTTTGTTGAGGAGTTATAGGTGAGGAGAACTCATGATTGATTCCTTCTGAGGAACAGAATTCATCAAACTTGCTATTCTCAAATTCTTTTCCATGATCACTTCTAATTCTGACAATGCATCCTTTTTTTTCTCTTTGAAGTCTCTTGCATAATTCTTTAAAGACATCAAACACATCAGATTTTTCCCTGATGAAGTTTATCCAGGTGAATCTGGAAAAGTCATCCACAACAACATAAGCATATCTTTTTCCACCAAGGCTTTCAACCTACATAAGGCCCATCAAATCCATGTGCAGCAGCTCCAGCACCTTGGAGGTGGTCAGATGTCTTGACATTGGATGTGACATTCTGGTTTGCTTTCCAACCTGACATTTACCACAGACTCTCTCTTCATCAATATGAAGTCTTGGAATCCCTCTGACAGCCTCCATGGATATGATCTTTTTCATCCCTCTAAGATGCAAATGACCAAGTTTTTGGTGCCACAATTTCACCTCCTTTTCATCTTTGGTTGTAGAATACACAGAAGACAGGTTAGTGTTCTCAGATTCCCACAAGTAACAGTTATCTTTTGATCTGACTCCTCTCATTACAACTTCTTGTTTTTCATTGGTTACAAGACATTCAAACTTGGTAAAGTTGACCTTGAATCCCAGATCACACAGTTGACTGATACTTATGAGATTGGCAGTCAAACCCTTTACCATCAATACTTCATTTAGGTTTGGAACTCCAGGGCAGTCCAAGTTTCCAACACCTTTGATTTCTCCTTTAGCTCTATCTCCAAAAGTGACATAACTAGTAGTATGAGGTCTGACTTCATTTAGAAGATTCTTGATTCTAGTCATATGCCTAGAGCAGCCACTGTCAAAGTATTAGTCTTCCTTGGCAGAAACTCTAAGGGAGGTGTGAGCTATCAAGGCTGCAGTCTTCTTCTTCCATTGTTGAGTATATGGTACCTTGTTGGTCTTAGGCTGGACATAAGGGATCTAATTAGGATATCCATATAGTCTATAGCAAAATGGCTTTATGTGTCCAAACTTTCCACAATAATGACATCTCCATCTTTGAAACTTTTTCTTCATGTTTCTCTGATCTTGATGTTGAGCCCTATGTTGTGACATCTGCTTTGACATTGATTTATCCGGTCTGTTCTTCTTCTTGTTATCAGCAAATTTCTTTGCAACCACATATCCTGCACCAAACACATTTCTTGCTCTATGTTGTGACATCTGCTTTGACATTGGTTTTCCAGGCCTGTTCTTCTTCTTGTCACCAGCAGGTTTCTTTGCAGCCACATATCCTAGACCATGCATATTTCACGCATTTTGTCGGTCTGAAGGATTTCCTCCAACTTATCGATTCGGTTGTGACATCTTGAGACATAGTCATCTGCTCAAGTTTGAGTTTAACACTATAACTTCAATGTTGAGATGACTTATAGTAGCGATGTCGCCTTCTTCTACCTCGACTTCACATTCCGACCTCCAACTTTACAATTAGCTTTTTGTTTCTCATTTCTTTGGCGGACTTGACGCCGATACACAACTTCTTGTAAGTGTCGAAGTTCTTCAAATGTCACCTCCTCATCACTAGAGTCATTATCAAATTTATAGACACCAGATAGAGCAGTAACTAGTTTGGCAGATTCTTCTTCAGAATCACTTTCTGAGTCACCATCAGACCAAGTGACAGACATTCCTTTCTTTTGTTTCTTTAGAAAGGTGGGGCATTTAGCTCTAATGTGTCCATATCCTTCACATCCATGGCATTGAATTCCTCTGATTTGATTGCTCTTTTCTTCAGGTTTTGCTCTTCTGCTGGAGTCATAAGATCTCCTGATGTCAGATGAGATGTTCTTGACATTTGACCTTGACTTTGGGTCAATTCTCTTGATGAGTTTGTTGAACTATCTTCCAAGCATAGTTATTGCTTCAGATATCTTCTCTTCATCACCCTCCATGCATTCCTCTTCAGAATTGGATACAAGGGCTATGCTTTTGTTTTTCTTGTCAACATTTTCACTGATCCCCATCTCAAATGTCTGAAGTGATCCAATAAGTTCATCAACCTTCAAGGTGAAGATATCCTGAGCTTCCTCTATAGCAGTCACTTTCATTGCAAACCTTTTAGGCAAGGATCTGAGAATCTTTCTCACCAACTTTTCTTCTGACATCTTTTCTCCCAATGCTCCTGAGGTGTTGGCAATCTCCAAGATGTTCATGTGAAACTCGTGAATGGTCTCATCTTCCTTCATCTTCAGATTCTCAAATTTGGTAGTGAGCATCTGAAGTCTTAACATTTTCACCTTAGATGTACCCTCATGAGTGGTTTTAAGAGTGTCCCAAACATCCTTGGCTAGTTCACACTGATGTACTAGTCTGAAAATATTTCTGTCAATTCCATTGAATAAGGCATTCAATGCTTTAGAGTTGCCCAGTGCTAGTTCTTCTTCTTCTTCTTTGCTCCATTCTTCCTCAGGTTTCAGACTAGTAGTCCCATCTTTCTCAAGCTTGGTAGGATGTTTTCATCCCTGTGTCAGCAGCTCTCCAAGCTTTAATGTCCAGTGACTTCAAAAAGGAAACCATATGAGGTTTCCAGTAATCATAGTTAGATCCATCCAGAATGGGTGGTCTACTTCCAAATCCTCCTTCCTTGTCCATAACGCCAGAAACTATTATCCCTAGATCTCACCCAGAAATAACAGGCAGGGTGTCTGCTCTGATGCCAATTGAAATTCTTCGCAGCAGATACGTGATGTCACAGAGAATGTTATGACACAGTATCTGACACTCTGTTAAAAATTCACACAGTTAATTTAAACAACTGTAAAGAACACAATCAATTGTTTACCCAGTTCAGTGTCTAACTACGCCTACATCTGGGGGATACCAAGCCAGGGAGGAAATTCACTATTAGTAGAATTAATTCAGGAATAAACCAACCAGTTTATCTCCTTCACTTAAGACCTACCCAATGCAACTTCAATCTAAGTCCTACTTAGACCTGAGTTCCTACTCACTCCCCCTCAATCACAGTAGTGATATCAACCTATTGATTAATTGAATTGTGAAGACACTCTTCAATAAACATACTTGATTTTGCTTCAAAGCTTTAATCAAGAGACACAACACTCGTGCTTCAAAGCTTTGAGTGATAAACAACCCTTACAACCAATTCCTAGTCCAAGGCACTTATCAATTGATAATTTCTTGGCTCACAAGAGTAACTAAATACACAATTAACAAACTGCTAAATCTTCAATACAGTCCACGAGGCGCAGCAGCAGAGTAAGGGTTTTTCTCCTATTATAGAAGCAGTCCTGTCACTTCAGTTTTGGGCTTCCGTAATAATAGCTAGGGTTCACTTAATTTTACCTAAAGACTTGGTCTTTTTAACAAACCAATTTAGGGTTAACTAAGATTAACCACATAGCCACGTGAGCATGTGATTCAATTACATAAATCATAATAAAAGCAGCTCAACAGAATTCCTGAAAAGTCTCAGGAAAAGAGAATCTGCAGAACAGCAAATGTCACGCAGAATGTCATAACATCGGTTCTGACATCAGTCAATCTTCTGCAGAATTCCAGCACAACAGTTAGCTTCCAGTCTGAGCTGTACTTGAATCATTCTTCTTATGCAGAATTTATCTTCAAACTCTGAATGTCATGACATCAATCAAGACATTGTCATATCCTAGTTTTACCAAAAATTATTGCCAACATAAAAACACTTACACTCGCCAATTCCCAAGCAGCTATTCACTTGGAATCTGAAATCATTAAAGTAAGGGTGAGATTTCATCATGATTAAAATGCATTATACATTTCTTTAAAACAATAAACCAACCAATTCGTTATTCCACCCTTATTAACATCATCAGAATACAATTCACAAATACAATCACACAGATCATTATGCATACAGCAACAATCAATGCAATTATAACACTGGAAACCATCCTAACATGTTATAATTACATATGCAATACAAACTCAAATGCATGTGGTACCAAACGTGAACCAAGTCCACACCCTGTTCCGCTTACACCCCGGAAAACAACGTTAATCAATGATTCTCCCATACACCACTGAGTCAAGAATCTAGCCTCACCACCACGATCCATTGGGTACGATTATTGGCCCTGCAAGTTCAATTCCGCACAATGGGAATGAACCATTACCAAAATGCTCATGCATGCACATCCGAAGCATGCAACAATTCAAACATGGAATATGATCACACAACATTATTCCAATTATAATCAATAACAACAACAACATATGGTAACAACAATCATGGACATCTAATGTCAATCACAACACATGGGATTAACATACTGCACATTTACTCAACAAATGATTTACAAATTCTCAACGAGTTCTTATTACGGAAGCCAAAATAATTCTTCCAGATCTCAATTATTGGTGTTGAAAATATTTTTATTAGATAGTACTCGTTCTACGATTTTCAACGATACCAACTATGCCTAAATCGGAGTTACGGTCGCAAAGATATGACCGAAATCGTTTTCAGAAAATTCATGTTCTGTCTCAGCACAGTATGTGTCGATCCAAAATCCTATGTGTCAACACATACACTGCTTGTGCCGATCCATAATTCGTATGCATCAATGCATACCAGTTAAAATTCTGTATTTCTAAAAATCATTTCACTATGTATCGATGCATAAGCCTATGCATCAACACATAAACAGCATGTGTCGACACATGCTTCGTATGCATCGATGCATACATGTAAAATTCTGCATTTTTAAAAGTTGATTCAGTATGTATCGATCTATACGCATCATGTGTCGATGCATGGCTCTGTTTCTTACCACATGAATCGATCCAAGCCATTTTGTGTCGATGCAAGCCTTTTCTACGCTTCTGGTTTTCTAAATTTTTACAGCTTGCATCGATTCATAAGGTCTTGTGTCGACCCATACAGTTAGTTTTCATTAAAATCAGTTTTTCTTCACTGTTACGAATTCCCATTAATTCCAATCATCACCAAACCTCATATTATCACAAAACAGAATTTATTATTGTGTTTTCACATCCAATTGACCATAAAATTTGTTTTCTAACTAACGTATATTCATCTTACATCGATTAATCATTCATAACAATTCCAATCATGGTTTTACGTCGGATTATAACGGTAGGGCACAAACTAGAAATCGTAATTCGAGATTCCTAACGGATTGAATTATTCTATTGATCATCAAAACCTATAAGGCATAATAATCAGATCAATCCCCCTCTACCTCGCGATGAATCTTCGAATTCTCGGCGTTTGGCTTTTTCTCCTCTTTTCTCTTCTCTTCTCCAATCTCACGTAGAATGCAATCCTAATTCCTATTCTAACTTGTTTCCTTTTATTCCTTTATTTATTCCTTTTTATTTTCCAAATAATAGAAATAAATAAATTAGAATTAAGTAGAGCCTTTTACTCCATACACCCTACAATTCAACTTTACACCCCCAACACTTCCATTATTTAATTAATCAATTAAATCTATGAATTCAAAAATGCCAATAATTAAACCTTTAATTAAATTAATAATTAAATTTCTAATTATTTAATAATTGAATTAATTTGGGGTGTCACATAAATGAGTAGTGTATCTCCTATCTTCTCTTTGTATTTCTCTATTTTGTTGGTTATGTATGTATATTTACTTTGAACTGATGTATGTTGTCACCGTTGGCGTTGTATAAGGTTTTCTTTATGAATCTCTGTTGGTAATTGTCTTAAGTTTTTACTCTATGTTAGGGATTTAAGCTTTTCTAGAGATAGATTGCTTAGATTCTTACCTATGATGATTATCTGTTAGTTTCTGAATGCTAGAAATGGGTTTAGAGCTGACATTCACTTAGAGTATCTGATCTTAATGCCTCTGCGTTGGTGAAGTATGCCAGAGATGGGTATGGAGGTGACGCAGTTGACTTCTGGTTGTTGAGATAGGCCAGACATGGCTATCGAGGTGATTCGGGAGGATTCTTAATTTGAGTTAGAAATAGCTTAGGTTGTGAGAGGTATGTGATGACACAGACGAGTATCGTAGGTCGAGTATAACTGGACGGTAGATTTAAGTCTGTGACGGGTAGTGTGCATTCGTTCCAGACAAGTTGTCTATCCTTTATATTTTTTGTTCATTTACTTTTTGTCTTTTATTTTCAAATCATTTAATCCCAAACTGATTAACGGTAGAATTGTCAAACGACAAATCAATAACCAATCTTTGTGGACACGATACGATATAACCTAACCCGTATATATCACCCGGTAAAAATAAATACCAACTCTTTGCTTGCCTGCTAACACTGCATCGCAACAAACTCCTGAAGTAAATGTTATCATTCCTCATTTCAACTTGCCCGAGCACATAGAAGTTACATACAACAATCCAAGGGTTCCTGTTTCTCCTTTGATCATCTATCTACCTGGACCTGTTCAATATGACTCTGACAAAGCAGTTCCCTATCAATACAATGCAACAGTGATAGAAAATGGGAAAGAAGTCCCCTTACCTATTCTTTCATCAGTAGTTAACATCGCTGAAGTAAGTCGAGTAACTAGGAGTGGGCGTGTGCATACCCCGTTGCAACCAAATTACCCTATCGCTCCTGCAGCTACGCAAAGTCCTATCGATGTACCCATTGTAAATCCTATAGGAATTCCTGTTGGTAATCCAAACTTAAACACTGGTCCATCCAATGAAACCAGTATCAATCCTGACTTTGATGAAATTCTGAAGTTAATCAAGAAGAGTGAGTACAAGGTTGTGGATCAACTGATGCAAACTCCTTCCATAATCTCAATACTCTCTTTGCTTTTAAACTCTGAAGCCCATTGAGAGACCCTGATATCACGATTTAACTAGTGATCAATTTGGTGGAATCGTAGCCAACATAACAGCTTGAAACAATCTGAGCTTTAGTGATGAAGAACTCCCTGAAGAGGGTGGGGATCACAATTTCACTATGCATATCTCTATGAACTGTCAGTCAGACTCTTTATGTAACGTGCTAGTGGACACTGGCTCATCCTTAAACATAATGCCAAAAATGAATATCGCTCATTTGTCTTACAAAGGAACACCTATGAAATTCAGTGGTGTGGTAGTCAAAGCTTTTGACGGATCAAGAAAATCTATTATTGGAGAAATCGACCTTCCGATGACAATTGGTCCGCATAATTTTCAAGTCACCTTCCAGGTTATGGACGTTTAAGTTGCCTACATCTGTTTGTTAGGTCGACCATGGATACATGAAGCTGGAGTAGTAACATCAACGCTCCATCAAAAATTAAAATTCGTAACAAATGGAAACTTGGTAACCATAAGTGGGGAGCAAGCCTTGTTGGTAAGACACTTATCCACTTTTTCTTTCATCACTGCTGACTATGTAGAAGGAACATAGTTCCAAGGTCTCTTATTAGAAGATGAATCTACTAAAAGAAACAAATCATCTATCTCTTCTTATAAAGAAATAGCGCAGATAGTGAAAGATGGTACTGCTTCTGGTTGGGGACAAGTTGTGATTCCTGTCAACAACGAAACCAAAACGGGACTCGGATTTACTCCAGTACTCTCAAAAGCCACTGAGAAGGATGAAACTCTTCGTCCAATCAAATAAATGTTCCACAGTGGAGGTTTCTTTAACCCTGTTCCTCAAGAGGTCAATGTCCTTGTTGATGAAAGAACTAAAGAAAATCTCTCTGGTTCTGAAGAATGGAAAACTTATCTCAATGACTTTGGATATATATCTCAGGAAGAACCGTGTACACCGTTCTATCCTCCTTCAGACATGTTCCAGCAAGACGATAAAGAAGAAATTCCACCTATCCCACTTGAGGTTAGGGATATCTTGGGGAAGCCAAGTGAAAAATTTCACTTCATGGTAAAATATACTGCCCCTGAAAGTTCAAGAATCTCAATCGAAGACATCTAACCAACTGGATGGGAATATCCTCTTGAATATCTCAGTCAACCAGAAGAGGCATACACACCCTCTCAATCTCATCATACATTTGAGATCACGACTGAAGACCTTCGCTTTAATACACCTACTAAGGTTGTTGAACCTAAATTTATCTATTCCTATATAAATGCAATTTTCGGAGATGATTGGGAAGATGGTCCCAAAAATGACTTGGAAAGTGTCTCTGATAACGAGTCTCTTCATCCAGAAGATTGGGAATTACATCCTAAAAGTTCAGAATACATGTCGCCTGAAGACACATGTACCTCATTATATACTCCTCGACCTGTCAAACAAGCAGATGAAGATCACCTCAGCATTACAAAGGACAAGGTTAACAAACTAGAGTCTTCAAATCTTTCTCGACCAATGGTCTACGTCATCACTGAAGATGATCCAAAGGGAAAACTGTCATAATACATAGTCTACCAAGGAGTTCGTCATTATTAGAAAGCCGTTGAGGTTCAGATTGTTGTTCACCGTTATAAGTAGTTATCTCACTTTTATTTTGAACTCTCACCACGCCCAAGGAAGAGAGGTGTTTTATAGGGCTTGCTTTTACATGTTTTTCTCTTTGTCTCGCCCATGACAAAAGAGTTTGTGTTTAGGGCCTTGTTTCATATGTGAATCATAAATAAAGCGTTGTTTTGATTCCCAGCTTTTGTGTTTGTTTTTTCGTTTTTTGCTTTTTTTTCTTCTGTAAATGGTAATCCTAAAAAACCCAATAAAAACAAACATTTTCAAATAATCTACATACACTTTTGCATTTACTTTTTCTAAAAAATGAAACATAAATCATATATGCAAATTAACAATGAATAAACTCATTGAATGCAATAACTCTATGCCCTCTCCTAACTTTGAATTCCATGTGTTTGACGCCGAAGAAGAGGAAGAAGAAGGGATCCCATATGAGATTTCTCGACTACTTAAGCAGTAGGAAAGAATCATTTAGCCTCACGAAGAGTCTTTAGAAACAATCAACTCGGGTTCTAAGGAAAACATAAAAGAAGTAAACATCGGAGCGCTACTCGATAATGATGTCAAGAGCAAACTGATAGATCTTCTCAAAGAATATGTTGATGTGTTTTCTTGGTCCTATCCGGACATGCCAGGGTTGGATACCAACATCGTAGAGCATCACTTTCCATTAAAGCCAGAATGTCCTCCAGTTAAGCAGAAACTCAGGAGGACTCACCCAGACATGGATGATAAGATAAAAAAGGAGGTTCAAAAGCAACTCGATGAAGGTTTTCTCATCACCTCCGAATATCCTCAATGGTTGGCCAACATAGTGCCTGTTCCAAAGAAAGATGGAAAGGTCAGGATGTGTGTTGACTATCGGGACTTGAACAAAGCTAGCCCAAAAGACGATTTCCCATTACCGCATATTGACATGCTGGTTGATAACACTAATAAGTTCAACATCTTTTCCTTCATGGACGGTTTCTATGGTTATAATCAGATCATGATGGATCCCTAAGACATGGAGAAGACATCTTTTATCACGCCATGGGGCATATTTTTCTACAAAGTAATACCGTTTGGATTAAAGAATGCAGACGCAACTTACCAAAGGGCAATGACTACTCTCTTTCATGACATGATGCACAAAGAGATCTAAGTCTACGTGGACGAAATGATAGCAAAGTCTGACACTGAAGAAGAGCATATATAATATCTCTTGAAGGTGTTTCAATGACTGAGGAGATATCAGCTTCGCTTGAATCCTATCAAATTCACTTTTGGAGTGAGATCAGCAAAGCTCCTAGGTTTCATTGTCATCCAAAGAGGTATTGAAGTGGATCTTGACAAAGTTAAATCTATTCAAGAGATGCATGCACCACAAAATGAAAAGCAAGTAAGAGGATTTCTTGGACGGTCGAATTATATCTCAAGATTTATCTCTCAAGTGACTGCTACTTGTGGGCCAATATTCAAGCTTCTCCTCAAAAATCAAGAGGTTGTGTGGACAGAAGATTGCCAAAAAGCGTTCGATGGTATCAAGAAATACCTGTCAGAACCTCCAATATTGATTCCTCCAATCAAAGGAAAACCTCTAATCATGTACCTTATCGTGTTAGAAGATTCTATGGACTGCGTGCTTGGATAGCAAGACGAAACCGGTAAGAAGGAGCATGTCATCTACTACTTGAGTAAAAAGTTCACAGATTGTGAAACTCGTTACTCCATGCTCGAGAAAACCTGTTGTGCTTTGGTATGGGTTTCAAAACGTCACCGCCAGTACATGATCAACCACATGACTTGGTTAATCTCCAAAATGGATCCAATCAAGTATATATTTGAAAAACCTGCCTTAACCGAAAGGATTGCCCGATGGCAGATACTATTATCTGAATATGACATCGAGTACCGCGCCCAAAAAATGGTCAAAGGAAGCATTCTCTCCGATCACTTGACTTATCAACCAATCAACAAATACCAATCTCTCAAATTTGACTTCCCGGACGAGGATGTTATGTACTTGAAGATGAAAGATTGTGACAATATGTAGCAAAATATTGATGAGGTGATGACTTGGCATAATTTTCACCACCTCAATTATGATTACTTTGTTCCGTCCTATTTTACGTGGGTTTTGAACATATTTAAATGGGAACATCTTTGGTTTGCCACCTTAATTTTAATGAGTACTATTTATTTGTTAATTAAATATATAAAAAATATTTATTAATTTTAATGAGTACTATTTATTTGTTAATTAAATATATAAAAATTATTTATTGTAAAGAAAAATATTATTGATAAGATAGAGAATGGAGTACATATATGTTTTAACAAATAATGCAAAGCAATATATGGTTTTTTTCTTTCTTTTAATTATTTTTTTTTGGGTACAAATAAACGCGGTATACTTTTCATCCATACAAAAAGTAAAATTAAGAGCATAATAATGCAATGTGATGCACGAGGAAATAGAAATCCGCCAATTTTGAAATTGCAAGGTTTTGTTGACTTCATTGTGATTTCCAAAAGGACAACAGTCATGAGTAATAATAGACACTTCTATCTCTCTCTCTCTATATGGAGTATACAATTACAATACTCTAAACTTTGACATATTCTCATTGTTTTCTCTAAATTTTATTTTTCAAATTAATTTCATTATTTTTATATATAGCAGATATATTAATTATTTAATGTGTTAAAAATATTTATTTATAATACAAAATAATAAAAAAATAGTTTAACATTAAAGGCTTAAATAGTCTTTTGATCTTTGTAAGTTGACGTATTTTTGATTTTCGTCCCTATAACTTATTTTTCTTGAAAATGATCCTTGAATGTTAAAATCTTTTTGGTTTTAGTCCTTAAAACCAAAACTCACAGGAAAATTCGAAGGAAAATCTGCAGAATACCTGCAGATTTTCCTGAAAATTTTTATTTTAGTGACTAAAATCAAAAGAATTTTAATTCATTGATCATTTCCTAGAAAAATAAATTATAGGGACGAAAATCAAAAACACGCTAACTTACCAGAACCAAAAAACTATTTAAGCCATCATTAAATTTCATACATTGTATTAGAAAATTTTCTTACCGTTGAATCCAACCAACCACCACAACTCTTTCTTTTACCATAAAAAAACTCAGGTAATTATCATTGTCCTTTCTTTGATTCCATCTAATTCATCTTATTACGGTTATCTTTTATTTCTCCTACCACCGAATTGAAAATTTATCTTGCCATCCTTTATTTTATATCTGTCACCCTCCTCATTTTGTATTATTCTCAAAATATCTCTGACACTATTTACTCAAATTTTTTATCGGTGTGTACCAAAAATTCCAAATTTCTGGTGTGTACCAAAAATTTCTTTAAAAATTGAAATTTCTAGTATGACAGATGAAGTTTTATATCTTTGTGGTCCTGAATCGGTAGCTTGACTTCTTCATGGATTCATATGTTGATCTTACGATACTTCACCATAGATACGGTATGTTTACTTGACTTTAAAATCACCCGGTTGAACATCAACTGATAGGGTGTATCAATGGAGTCGTCATCGAATGTCTTTTATCTCACGAAGGAGAAAGAAAACATCGAGTAAACACGAGAGGAAGAATTCACGGTCTTCGAGAGAGATTTAGGTAAGTGAGTACATTACGAGAAGGATTAGCACCCTTGCGCCCGTAGTAATTTCTGGTATCCACTTCTATTTTCTATCTAAGGGGTGTGCTATATCTATCTATTACTTAATCGCTATAATGCATGCAAAAGAAAAGGAAAATAAAGAAACCACGGGAAAAATAGGAAGTATTTACAAAATTGTACTCGGTCGAGACTCGTGACAAGATGTCTATGTATTCCCTCGTGCAATGGGAAAGTCAGAGTGTCGTAGTTCGACCACTTGTTTTGGTGGGTTTTGTGTTTTTACTTATGAAAAAGGTTTTAAACAAGAAAAGCGATGAGCGAACAAGAGTTTACATTGGTTGGTTGCTTTTACCTTTAAGAAAGGACTTTGAACCATTATTAAGTGTTTTAGTTTTCAAAAGAAAAAGAAAGTTTTAGTTTTATTACATGCAAGGATGCAAAGGAGAGAAGCAAAACAAAAAGGAGACTAACTAGTACTAGCCCTAATGTTATCATGCAAAGATTGGACCTATGGTTGAGGATGTAAGGGAAATCTCTACCTATGTTGACATGTCAAGGATGTAGATCCTAATGTCTAGGCTCGAGAGCTATCCTAACCTAGCGGTCCTAACGGAAGCTATCATATATCCATTCTAGTTGTATAACTAAGGGATGCAAAGGAGATAAACAAATAAGTGTTTTGGCAGAAGCACACAAGCAACACACAAATCCTATGGGGAGCATGCACTGGGCTAAAGTAGTTTACTCTTGGTTCTAAACCGAGTGACACATTAGCCATAAACATAAAGCAATAAAACATCCTAAGAGGAACATGCACTGGGCTAAAGTCGTTTGCTCTCGGTTCTAAACTGAGTGACACATTAGCCATAAACATAAAACAATAAAACATCCTAAGGGGAACATGCACTGGGCTAAAGTCGTTTTCTCTCGGTTCTAAACCGAGTGACACATTAGCCATAAACATAAAGCAATAAAACATCCTAAGGGTAACATGCACTAGCCTAAAGTCGTTTGCTCTTGGTTCTAAACTGAGTGACACATTAGCCATAAACCAAAACAAGCAAACACAAACACAATTAGCAAGTAAATATGGAATGCCTGCTACAGGTCTTTAAATAGTGACTTTGAGCCAAACGCTTCTATCCTAAGCATGAAAAGGAAAATCAATAGAAGGGATATGGCTAATACTACACAGATAACTATCCGTAAGCTATTGCAATCTAAAAAATACTCCATAAAACTTCAAGTACTGCAGCCAGGCAATAAGAGTAAACCGGTGAGAAATGCACTGAGGCATCAAAGCATACGCGGATTGCGCGTTCGTACGCATCTGAAACAATAAACATGCAAGAGATAACAATCCAGACAACACAGACAAAGAATTGCGCGTTCGTACGCAAAATAAGTATCAATTTGTGCGTTCGTACACAAATGATACACAAGCACCTGCATGAAAGGAGTAAAACCCAACAAACAGACAATAGGATGCGCGTTCGTACACAAACAAGGATTAGAATGCGCGTTCGTACGCATTCGAAAAAAGTACCTGCAAGAAACCCACAATAACCAGACAATAGAATATACACGCATGTGTACAAGCGATGGAATGCGCGTTCGTACGCGTTGGAACAAAACCCCTGCAAGAATGGAGTAAAACCAGACAAGCAGACAATAAAATGTACACGCATGTGAACAAGCGATGGAATGCGCGTTCTTACACATTTGAACAAAAAACCTACAATAATGGAGTAAAACGGACAAGCGAGCGATAGAATGTACACACATATGTACAAGAGGTAGAATGCGCGTCCGTACGCATTCAGATAAAGGTACCTACAAGAATGGAGTAAAATCAGACAAGCAGACAATATAATGTACACGCACGGGTACAAGCGGTGGATGTGTGTTCGTACGCATTCAAACAAGTGGATAACGCAAGAAGGTGTCAATCAAACAATATACAAATAGTATCAGCGTTTATGCGTATACAAGAATTAGATTAGCGTTCGTACTCATTCAAGATTGGATAACCTGCAACAAAGGTGTCAATCAAGCAAACAAATAATAGAATGCACGCATATGTGCAAGCGCAAATCAAAGGAAGTTAGAAGTCCATATCTCATGTAAAAGAGGTCGAAGTACCTTGCACATGAAATAAAATATCAAAATTAACAAAGAAAATGCTAGAAATAAAGCACCGAATGCAAAACTGATTACAAATATGATTATAATCTAGTATAAGCATGTAAGAAGTGAAATCAAAAAGTGTGTAAAAATGCATGTAAATGCATGTTTTCATGTACATTTTATGGTGTGTGAATGAATTAAATGCAATTGTATCATACCATATGCCAATGATATATGTTTAATGAAAACTACATACACAATGCAATGCATGTCCTGAGCTATGTCATACAATAATCAAATGTGAGATGTGTAGAAGTGTTGTGAATTCATACATGTGGAAATGTGTTATCAACATGTGAAAAAGTTAGTGAAAGTGATGTTTCGAAAGACTTTAATTTCATGAAAATTAGGCACCGACACATAAACTTGATTCTTTTATCCTATATGCAAATGTATGAACATATAAGGATGCAAATTGTGCCATGAGTGTGTGCTTAGGTGCATGCGTATGTGTTATGTACATTGCAAATGTACCTAAGAACTAATATGCCCTTAGTTCTACATTTCGACACAATTATGTATGCAAAACAAACTTTGATTCACATAATTCAATGCATTTTAACCAACCTATATGCTTCCTAATGTATGAGCATGTGATAGATGATGCAAAATGCACACAATAATAGCCTACATGCGAAGGAAAAACACTATACAAGTGTATGTGTGTGTTATGTGCAAAAATACTTCACATCGACACACTTTAACGTCACCAAAATGCAATCAAATCAAAGAATTCGACAAAACAAATTCAATCATCGGAATCCACACACGGAAAATGCAATCAATTCAACTATTTAATTTCAAGAAAAGCTAAGAGTCAAAATAACTTAAAATAAGTGCTGAATTGAATTAATCACTTACTTGAACTTAAAGTTTGAGTCAAATTGAAGAGAATCCACCATTCATACATTATTCATAAAAGTCATAATTTGTGCATATATCATTCATACACATTACATCATGCATCATAATCGCATAAGACTAACTATATCCTATCGAGTTTCTTTTGTTTTCCCAAAGCGGTGAAAATCACTTCTAAAGCAAGTCCATGATTAATACCCAAGCAAGGCGGAAAACTACGAGCAGCCACCCAAGTTGTCCTCCGACAACGGATCCGAGATTAATACGAAACAAGGCGGAAAACTATACGAGCGATCACCGGGTTGTCCTCCGACAACAGGCATTGGATCAACACCGAAGCACAACAAGGAAGCTATCCACATTACGCGACTATTATCCCTCGAATAATCAAGGCGAAGATTTATTCGACTCTCTTATTATCCAGCAACTCAGGCGTACTACTCAGTTGCCTTGGATGGCATCTTAAGCCCATCTCCGTTTATTTGTCAACATCTCTCCACTTTCAGAATGCTGCATATTTGGTTAAAAATGATACAAACCAATAACTTCATTCAAAGGCGAGCACAAAGTCGACGTCGACTCCCTCGGATGGCATCTTAAGCCCATCTCCGTATTCTCTTCTATCTTGAGGACATCTGAGAGCCTAGTGTGCGGCTCGTTCCCGACATCAATCTTTCGGATGGCATCTTAAGCTCATCTCGACGATTCTCCTATTGGCGATGTTCTTGAGTCTAACGTCGACTCGTTCCCAGTGAAGTCTCCGCTTCTCAAATGGCATCTATAAGCCCGATCCCCATCATCGATCAACAAGAGTGCAAATTTTCGGTGTACTCGGTGTTCAATCATCTTCTACCTCCGGTCACGAAGGCACGCATGCCAATCTAACCCTTCGATACAAGAAGATTGAACAAGGCAATGTCATACCCAAAATTTTCCCTCCTACTCCTCAATACATTTCATACCTCCATACCAAGGATTCCTCGAGGTTGGTCGGACAAACCCTCTCCTAGACAATCAACCCAAACTAGGGTTTGGCTATCCTCAGATCAAGATGGATTTCCAACATCTCCTGTGGTAATCATGCCTCCTCATATTCATCAAATAATCTCCATGTCAAGTTTCAAGCCTTACAAGTCAAGTTTCCTCAAACAATTGTTCAGATGGTTGAAAATTAGTTGGATTGGATAAAAAGTCAATTGTGGTCAACATACAGTCAAACTTCATGATTTTTGGTCAACATCCATATTTTGAAGTGACATTCATCATTTGATCAAGGTTTGATCATGATTCATCAAGAAAACTCAAGATTTGATCAAAAGTCAAACTTTCCAAATTAGGGTTTTCTAGAGAAAAGTCAATTGAACTTTGGCTGAGCATAACTTTCTCATACTTTATCAGAAATTTTTCCACCACCTCTCATTTTGAAGGAAATTCAATTCTCTACAACTTCATGTCTCACAAGCATGGTCAAAAAATGCTTCATTTTGAAGATATGGATCAAAACATTACATGTCCTTTTCAAAGTCAACAAAAAGTCAACTTTTTGTAAAGAAGTGTTATTGAGCATGGAAACTCCAATTGAGATAAAACAAAATAGGTTGTTTAGAGGACATCTAAAGCTTTCTAAAAAGTCCAAGAACACTCAAACATGTTAAAAATTGAGTAAAATACACCTTGCACAATTTGGGCATTTTTGAAGAATTGCACAAAGAGAAATATCTGACAAAATCCAATTTTTTCTAATGGGCCTATAATTTTGTGATCCAAACTTGATCATAATATTATTTGTGACCTCTTGATGCCTTGCCACGACCTCTTTCTATTTTATTTATTTATTTTTGAATTTAAAAGCATTTAATTCAAATTTAAATTAAATAAAATATGAAAACAAGGTATAATTTAAGTTGGGTTGGATTTTTATCAAGCTTGAGGACCAAGGAAGCCCACAAGACATGCCAAATTCGTGCTAGCTCATGCAAGGAAGGGAAAAAAAATCAAATTTTGGAAAGATTTGATAAAATTTGAAAGAGAAAATATTTTGCATTCAAGAGCATATCTTTTTTCATTCTTTTTGATCAAATCCCTTGCTCTATAAATACACAACACATTCACAAGACCAAGCAGCGAAACCCTAGCCTCTTGAAGCAACCCTAAAATTCCAAAAATTTCACAAAGTTGGCAAAATCGAATTTGATTTTCCAGCCACTCTCAAGCACCCCATTGTGTTCCTGAGGTAAGTTTGAGTAAGTACACATCAAAAACCATGGTTAAATCTGCCTGAATCGTGCCATACATGAACATACATATTCATATTTTTCTTGAATTCGAATTTTTATTATCTGCTTATTTTAATCGAAACTAATCATTCTAACATGTTCATGAGATACCATAGAAGGGATCTGGGTCATCGTTCTCAAGCTTGAACGTCCAAATCGCGTTTTGCCATTGTTATGTTTTTTGGAACTGCTTGATTCGAACCGGATGATACAGGGACTTTCAGGGCAAATGGACACCACCACCGTGTTCGCAGCCCTCGATTTAGGGGGGTAGGGTCCCTCTTTGCTTTTTATTTTGCGTATTTTTGCAGGTTGAGATTTTGGGTGGCCGGAGAAGACGACCGGAGCTAGGGCTCTGGCGTCGTTGACCTGTCTGAGACCGGCGGTATCGTGGCTGTGGCGTGTTCGATTGGTTCTCGCGTTATAACACAGGCCTACTCTTTGTGATGCTTTGAATTTCAAAATAGGACACGTTACAATGCTTATAACACACTGATTGCAAATTCCAAACACCAAGACGCCTTGGCTCAGATGGCAGCATGTTGTTTGATTTCTCCAGAGGGCGTGAGTTTGATCCCTGGCGTGGTCACTTTCTTTTTACCAGTTTTGCAAACTAACTTTTCCTTTTTTCTATTTTTCTTAATATTTTTTCATTTAATTTATTTTTAAACAATTTTCTCATGCATTTAAAATCACCAAAAATATTTTCCTTTTGCATTTTAATCGGAAAAATGTTTATTTAATTTTGACATTAAAATTAATATTTTGCATGCATATTTTAATTAATTGTTAATTAACCATTAAATTGACTTTTAATTGCTTTTAATTATCAAAATCGATTGAAAATTATCAAAAATTATCTTATCATCTAATTGTCATTACTAATCTAAAATATTTTCCTCATTCAAAATCATATTTTACTAACATTTTTCTCTTATGCAATTTTTCTCGTATTTTAGATTATGTATACGCTACAGGTTGTAACGTTTGGACGATTTTCTCGCTTTTCTTTTCAATATTATATAGCGCCTATGGGATGTAATAGTTTAATTAGGACTTTTACTTTCCGCACTCTATTATATAGCGCCCAAAGCCATGTAATAGCGTAGGACTTTATTTTCCGCACTTTACTTTCCATGATTTATTTTCCGCACCTATAAGCTGCTAGTAATTAGGCGTGTATGGGTAGATAAAAATGGACATAGATCACTTCTAATTGCAAGATAACATATCTGAGTTCAACACACTCTTTTCACATATGCACCCCTTAGGGTAATTCTCTCTCGTTGCATTTCGATTAAAATGGTCAAGTCCCTCGAACGTAGAGGTATCCTAGCACCGTTGCCTACAAATATATCATCATAGTCCCTTCGAATCAAAGATCATGAGTCCCTCGGCGTGGCCTACAAAAACATGATCTCGTCCCTCGATTGTTGCCTCAAAGTGATGATCGTCCCTTGAATGTGCTAGGATACTTCCTACAAGTTGCCTTCTATGACCATACAATGTCCTTGAATGTCCGTCTACATCCAGCGAATAGGGTTACCTACCAACTAATGGTATGGATAGCACTATTCTAAAGGAAAGTAAAACAACATGAAAGCGACTATTACGAGTAGGTAATAAGACTTTTAGTTGCTTTCTGTCAAAATACTTTTCACACCACACACTTTTGTCAAAGTTCAAACTCTTTTCAAAGCGAAACATTTCCGAACACTTTGTATACATTCCTACATGAATCATTACAAAGTCAAAGTGAAATGTCTTTTCAAAACGTTTTTGTCAAACACGAAAGCACCTTTTTTAAAATGATCTAAGAACAACTAAGAGCCGTAGATAACTACGGATGGAAAGAGTGCTAATACCTTCCCTTTTCATAACCTTCTCCCTTACTCGAGAATCTAACGAAGGTCTTTTCTGTTCTTTTCACCTTCCCTTAATTGGATAAAAGAAAAGTCGGTGGCGACTCTTGCTATCCATGACATTTGCGATAAAAGCAAAACAATTCTCAAAGTCGGTTCACGTATTACACAGGTTGCGATGCTTGAAGTTTTGGGTATTTTTAGCTTGCAATAGCTTACGGATAGTTATCCGTGTGGTATTAGCCATATCCCTTCTATTGATTTTCCTTTTCATGCTTAGGATAGGAGTGTTTGCCTCAAAGTCATTGTTTAAAGACACATAGCGGACATTCCGCATTTACTGCTAATTGTGCTTATGTTTTCTTGTTTTGGTTTATGGCTAATGTGTCACTCGGTTTAGAACCGAGGCAAACGACTTTAGCCAGTGCATATTCCCTTAGGATGTTTTATTTCTTTATGTTTATGGCTAATCGTCACTCGGTTTAGAACCAGGAAAGCGACTTTAGCCTAGTGCATGTTCCCTTAGGATGTTTTATTATTTTATGTTTATGGCTAATGTGTCACTCGGTTTAGAACCGAGAGCAAACGACTTTAGCCCAGTGCATGTTCCTCTTAAGATGTTTTATTGCTTTATGTTTATGGCTAATGTGTCACTCGGTTTAGAACCAAGAGCAAACGACTTTAGCCCAGTGCATGCTCCCCATAGGATTTGTGTGTTGCTTGTGTGCTTCTACCAAAGCACTTGTTTGTTTATCTCCTTTGCATCCCTTAGTTATACAACTATAACGGATATATGATAGCTTCCCTTAGGACCGCTCAGTTAGGATAGCTCTCGAGCCTAGACATTAGGATCTACATCCTTGACATGTCAACATAGGTAGAGATTTCCCTTACATCCTCAACCATAGATTCAATCTTTGCATGACAACATTAGGGCTAGTACTAGTTAGTCTCCTTTTTGTTTTACTTCTCTCCTTTGCATCCTCGCATGTAATAAAACTAAAACTTTCTTTCTTTTTCTTTTGAAAACTAAAACACTTAATAATGGTTCAAAGTCCTTTCTTAAAGGTAAAAGTAACCAACCAATGCAAACTCTTGTTCGCCTACTGCGCTTTCTTTCGTGTTTAAAACCTTTTTCATAAGTAAAAAACACAAAACCCACCAAAACAAGTGGTCGGACTATGACGCTCTGACTTTCCCATTGCACGAGGGAATACATAGGCATCTTGTCACGGGGCTCGACCGAGCACAATTTTGTAAATACTTCTTTCTGTTCCCGTGGTTTCTTTATTTTCCTTTTCTTTTACATGCATTATAGTGATTAAGTAATAGATAGATATAGCACACCCCTTAGATAGAAAATAGAAGTGGATAAATTACTACGCGTGCGGGTGCTAATCCCTTCCCTCGTGGACTCCGCACCGGATCTCGGTCGTAAGACCGTGATTTTTTCCCTCTCAGGTTTACTCGATGTTTTCCTTTCTCCTTCGTGAGATAAAAGACGTTCGATGGCGACTCCATTGATACACCCTATCAGTCGATGTTCAACCGGGTGATTTCAAAGTCAAGTAAACATATCGTATCTATGGTGAAGTACTGCGTAAGATCAACATATGAATCCATAGAAGAAGCTTAAGCTACCGATTCAAGACCACAAAGAAATAAAACTTCATCATCATACTAGAAATTTCAATTTTAAAGAAATTTTTGGTACACGAAATTTGGAATTTTGATACACAGGTAAAAATTTGAGTAAATAGTGTCGAGATATTTTGAGAATAATACAAAGCGGGAGGGTGATAGATATAAAATGAAGGATGGCAAGATAAATTCTCAATTTGGTGGTAGGAGAAATAAAAGATAACCGTAATAAGATGAATTAGATGGAATCAAAGAAAGGACAATGATAATTTCCTGAGTTTTTTATGGTAAAAGAAAGAGTTGTGGTGGTTGGTTGGATTCAACGGTTATAAATTTTCTAATATAATGTATGAAATTTAATGATGGCTTAAATAGTTTTTTGGTCCTGGTAAGTTACCGTATTTTTGATTTTCGTCCCTATAATTTATTTTTCTTGGAAATGATCTATGAATTAAAATTCTTTTGATTTTAGTCACTAAAATCAAAATTTGCAGGAAAATCTGCAAGTATTCTGCAGATTTTCCTTCGAATTTTGCTGCGAGTTTTGGTTTTAAGGACTAAAACCAAAAAGATTTTAACATCAAGGATCAGTTCCAAGAAAAATAAATATAGGGACGAAAATCAAAAACACGTCAACTTACGAAGATCAAAAGACTATTTAAGCCTTTAATGTTATACTATTTTTTTCTATTTTATATTATAAAAAATATTTTTAACACATTAAATAATTAATATATATGCAATATATAAAAATAATGAAATTAATTTGAAAAATAAAATTTAGAGAAAACAATGAGAATATGTCAAAGTTTAGAGTATTGTAATTGTATACTCCATATATATATATAGAGAGAGAGAGAAGTGTCTATTATTACTCATGACTGTTGTCCTTTTGGAAATCACAATGAAGTCAACAAAACCTTGCAATTTCAAAATTGGCGGATTTCTATTTCCTCGTGCATCACATTGCATTATTATGCTCTTAATTCTACAGTTTGTATGGATGAAAAGTATACCGCGTTTATTTGTACCCAAAAAAAAAAATTAAAAGAAAGAAAAAAAACACATATTGCTTTGCATTATTTGTTAAAACATATATGTACTCCATTCTCTATTTTATCACATGATAATTGATCTTTTTTTAAAGAACTGTTTCAACAAAAGACTCCTAAATAATAAGATGAAGGAGAATTAAACAAAAGACTCCTAAATAATAAGATGAAGGAGAATTTTAGATATATCAAGTCTTGAAAACAAATTGGTTTGGAGTCTACAAAACACCGTGAAAAAACGGAAATTCTAAGCTAGGCATACTTTACAACCGCTAATTATAAATCCTTTTTTATTTTTATTTTTTTAAATTGACCATTCAATTTAATTTCTTGCAAAATAATTTTCATCCACACAATATCTGGCATGTTCCAAAAGAAGAAGCAACTTGCAATTTTCTGTTACCCTACATGGCCACATATCTTGTTTTCTTTGACAATTTCATTTCTCTTTTGGTTAAATTTCAATCTTAGGATAATCTCTACGTTGAAAAAACATTGTGAACAAAACACGTTTGGTGGAAAATTTTACTCACAAAGAGACAAATTATATATACTTTTGCAATTAGGAATTAGAAAAAAAACTTGAAAGTATCTTAATCTAAATAATCAATTTCTATAATAAAACTAATTAAGTTTATAGCTTGATCCCAAAGCATTGGACCTAATTGATTGACAAAATAATACATACAAATATATCTTATAAAATTTATATGAAAGCTAAAACAATCTTCTAAGAGCTTTAAGCTAAGGTCATAATGAACTTAAAATTCCTATAAGTTAAGGTCAAAGTGTTGATCTTTTGGTTCACCTCCTGAACTATTATTACCCTCATTTTTCTGATTGTTAATTTGGTAAGGTCCTCTAGCAATAACCCTACAAAATTTATTAAAAAAAATCAATTAATTAGCATTGACTAATTAAAAATTTAAAAACTAAATTAAATTAAATTAATAATGGTCCTTACCTTTCTTTTCTTTTTTCAAGAAATTTAAGAAGTGAGGCTCTTCTTGGATATCTCATATCTGTTTATTTAACAAAAGTAAATGTAACATTAAATTAGAGTATGAATTGTTTTACATGCTTGCTTGTAATGTTAGTTTTCTTGGTTAATATGAAAAAATTAATATGATTAAAGATGTTAATTAATTAATTAATTAATTTACCTGAAGAATTCGTTTGGTTTTCTGGTTTAGATGTTTCTAAGGCAGTGTTTGGTTGAGGAATTTGTGATTCCTTTGATTTTGGTTTTTCAGTTGTGGCAAGTGCAGAGGGTGGATTTTCTTCTGTTTTAGAATTTTCAGAGGCTAACTTTGTCGCCAATTCCATGATCTCGGTTGCATTTGCGGGCGCAAAAGCATCGAATACTAGCATTTTCCCGGCGTAGAAAATGGTCAGTTGTGGCGTTTCAGGAGCCGTCGATCTATAAGAAAAGTTAAACAACAATAATAAGAACATTGTTTAAGAAATAATGTAGACGAAAAATGAAAACAAATCTCTTAGGTTTAGACAACAGCACCAAGCATGATTCGAACCTAAGAGATAGAATTAGAAACGAGCACACTCTCAGGAACAAAATCTTCACCAACACCAACACACCACCTCCTTGGTGTTTCTTACTACAATTGATTCTCAACAAATTTAGACTAGTAGTTTTATAGTACGTTAGATCTGGTGATCCAATTTTTTTACAAAAACACATCTATTCTTCTTTTATGTCTTCATCTTATGATTCAACCTAACAAAACCGTGCCTCAAAGCAAAAACCTAATAATCAAATAATATATTATCTGACGTGATACTCTTAGCAAAAACTTACGGAACACATACTCACAATTCGACCAGAATTGATCTAAATACTATCCGAATATTTCGACCTTAGCTAAAACTCATTAACAAATTGTTCATGACCACTTTGTTAACCAGATCTACTCACATAGTAACAAGTTTCAAGACTAAATCATATCATTCATTCACATAAAAAACTTTACTTTCTATATTAGATTAAAATTTAAAACATTGCATAAACTAAAATTGTGACACACACACACACCTTGTATTAGTCTTCTTAATGCAAGGATTCTCCACAAGCTGAGGAAGAGATTCCATATCAGATGCATTTAATCTCAAACCACCTTCTGAGTTTCTCATATTACCAAACAAATCCTTACCACCTCCTAAACATTCCAAACCAAAAACAATAAGCCAAAAGCCACAACAAATTTCAAAAACTTTACACAACATTTCCATGTAATAATTAACCGTACAAATCCGTACCTTTAGGGTCAATTTTCCCAAACATCCCAGAAGCAGAATCACCAGAAATTCTCTTTTCCTTCAAGAACTGACTCAACATACTACAAGTCTGAGAAAACTTGTACTTCTCCGGTGCCTTACCGGCGGTTGTTCTCCGGCCATCAGACAAACTATTAGGTAAACTAGTCATTTTCAACAAAACCCACCAAAAAAATTCAACCTTTAGAAGCTTTAACACAAAAAAAATAACCAAATCTTTGATGTTTGGTTAGTGACCCTTCAGATGAAGAAGTACAATTTTGAGAAACTGAAAGTGCTTTTTTTTTCTTTCTAAGGTTTGTTTGTTCCTTGAAGTTTCTTTGGTCTGAACAATGAGACCATGTGGTCTTTATCTTGATAAATTTTTATTTTTTAGTAAAGATTTTATTTGATAAATTAATAAAATATTAATGTGCGTTATTTGTATATTATTTTTGGTTTGAAGCACGTGTTTTTAATGTGTGAGAAAAGTAGGCATAGACTTGGTTTAAAGTACTGTTTGGCCAGTGGGAAAGTTCACCCAACTAGCACACATAAACACACGAGAAAAACAAGTGTTTTGAATGAGACATTGATGTTAATGTTAACCATTTTTCTAGTAGTACTTGTTTGTGTTTGATAAGAGAGATAGTACTGTGGATAATTTTTTATATACCAGTAGTAGGATCTTGACATAGGCAAAGAGAATGAGTATATAAGCAAAAGAGATTATGTTAATTTAAAACGGATTAAATATGTTTTTAGTCCCGGTAAGTATGTGATTATGAAATTTTGGTTTTTTTAATTTATTTTTTTGAATAATGGTTTTTTCAAAATTATTATACACATAGTTTTAGTTTCTGATGTGTATTTTTGAATGATGATTTTACAGACGTATGTAAAACGTTATAAAAAATTCTTCGAAAAAAAAGTAATTCAAAATTTGATTTCTAAATCGAAATTTTTATTATTTTTATCAATATCTTTTGAAATTTAAAAAATTAATATTTAATTCTTCTCATTTTAGAAAATTCTAAAATTTAATAAATAAATATTATATAGTTTTCTGACTACATATGGAAAAAAATTATTCACAAAAAATTAAAAAATTAAGGATAATTAAACTATTTTAAAAATTTTTAAAAATAACAAGGACTAAAAGAGCTTAAAAAAAGTTTGTGAGAACCATTATTCGAAGAAAAATTTTAAAGAGACTAAAATTACAAGGTCACATATTTATAAAGACTAAAAACATATTTAACCCATTTAAAATTCAAAATCATATGATTGTAAATTTAGTGTATCTTTGTCTAGATTTGGATCTCTAATTTTCAATTGTTTATCTTTCATTAATTTTCTTTCAATCTCTTTTATAATTTGTTTTCTCTCACATGTTTTCTTCAAAATAAATATTACAGTATCTATCATTTATTTTATTTATTTATTTATTTGTGTAAATTCGCTCTAATTTTTCCTCCATAAAGTTAGAGATCTTGCTCCTACATTTGTATTAGATGTGTATGTTTTTTTTAATAAATTGATTGGATATGTGTATGTATTTTGTATATGGCATAATCGGAAATGTTATTCCAACATCCATTTAAATATTAATATTTACACCAAAATATATATATATATATATATATATATATATATATATATATATATATGAGCGTTAATGTGAGCGACACATGAACAATGAGCATGTATGAATAATAATTTTAATTATAAAATAAAGTTTGTTAATAAAATATAAAAATTGACTAATAAAGTAATTAAGTTGGTTAATAAGCGTACAAATATTAAAAAAATTAATAGTAAAATAAAGTTGATTAATGAAAAGTAAAAAATTGGTTAATAAAATGATGAATTTGATTAATATACATTCCGATATTAAAGATAATTTTTAATGATAAAATAAAGTTGATTAATAAAATATAAAAAATTAATTAATGTCCAAATTTTTAATAAACATGAAATTAGTTAATAAAACATAATAGGTTAGTTAATAAAGTTATGAATTTGATTAATCACTGTAGATATGTTTCCTTTAAATGAAATAGGGGAGAGAGAAGTTGGTGAAAGAGAAATTAAAAATAGTTATTAAACTTCTCTTGCTTGGTTTGAAAAGAAGTGAGAGAGAGACTAATTTTACATGAGTCTCCCGACTTTTCTATTTCTTCTCAAAAATGAAGAGAAATAAGAAATCAATGTTCTTTAAATTTGTATTTCCTATTTCACCTTTATAATAATAATTATTATTCATAATTGTTGAATTGCACCGTATTGTCACATAGATTTGGACAATGCTATATACAAAGTTTCAAGTATTTTCTCTTTCATGTGCATTAGCAACAATGCTCAACTAAATATATTTATTTGAATTTTCTTTTTGCAAGTATTAAATAGCAAACAAAAGTGTGAAGAGATAAATTATTTTAACATAGTAAAAGAAAAATTTTATTTAAAATAAAGACATTATAATTAAAATACTTTGTTTCATTTTATTAATACAAAATTTAGCTCTCAAATTTTATAATTAATCATGATTTTTTATTTAATTTTTTTACTTTTTCTTTACAATCCCTTATTTAATTAATTTAATAAATAAGTTATAGTAAAGAAATTATATAATTAAGAATTTTGATAAAAAAAACTATAATAAAGATGACTTTTTTAAATATAAGGACTTTATTGTCAATTCCTTAAATAATTACTACTCTCTCTTCACTATTTCTCTTCTTTCTCTTTTTATAACAAACACTATTTCAAATCTAGTCTATTTCTCATCTTTTTCTCTCTTCTCATACTCTTTCCCACCTCTTTCTCTCTACTCTATTTCTCTTCACAGCTAAACAGACCCATAACTTTTTTCGTACTCTCTAAATTTTTAAAAAATATTTTTTATTTTAAAAAAATATATTATTATTATTATTTATTATTATTATTATATTTTACTGTTTATTATATTGATGTAGGTGTAAAAATTTGATGTAAGAATATCAATTTTTCTTGGCATAATATATACTATAATATATGTTGTACTCCTCCCCTATTTTGATTTGTTCTTTAATGAAAACAATATTTGGAAAATTATAATATATGTTGTACTCCTCCCCTATTTTGATTTGTTCTTTAATGAAAACAATATTTGGAAAATTGTTCAATCTTTTGAAGACAAAAATATATTTTTAGTTCTTTATTTTGACTTCAAGATTTATATATTGATAATATAATTCTATTAAATTATTTCATGTTTGTCCTTTTCATCGATTACATTTTTAAAATACAAATTTTTACCATTAAATCTTCATTATTTAGTTAAAATCAAAATCATACAAAAATAGTAGGTAAACAAACAATAAGTTGCGATGTTATTTCTTTTTAATTTAAATGGTAAATTAATTTTCTTAAAAATTATATTTGTTGTTTTTTTTAGGTGACACGACATTGTTATGCATGAACTTTTACACTATCGGTAAAAGATCTACTAATTATGGACTTGAAATCAAAAGTGTCAAATGTAAATGATATAAAAACATGTTGATTGACGGAATATGATTTCTCATACTTGGCCACTTTATTTGAAGCGGCTTTCAGAGCCGTCTATCTCACAGTAAAACCTTTAGTCCTAAGTTCCACCAGTGGAAAAACTCTGATCAAACTACATATGCGCATTTTTCTCATACTCTTCCATACACGAGATTTTTCTCATGTGTCTTGCATGTCGGCAGATGAAATCTCAATTTTCAATTTCATTCCTCATTTCCCTATTTAATAAAATTAATGTTTTTTTTAAATCCATCTTCTCCCCTTTAAAATATATTTATCTTTTAAAATTAGGGTTCATCATAAATATTAGTCATTTGAGCATCATCTTTATATTCTCTTCAAAAATCAAAAGGTTCAAATAAAAATTCACATAATCTCATATTCAAATCACGGTGCAAAAATAAGAGTTATTGTGGTGATTTATTTATAATTGAAGCGTCATCATTGAAGTTAATTTCTTAAAACTATTTTTGGATGTCCATACTTTTAGATAAACTTGTAATCTAAATTCTTCAATTTCAGAAAAATTTTGTTCTAATTAAACTTTTTCCTCTTAAATTGGTTGATCAACTTTGTTTATCCGCAAGCCTTGCACATGTTTCGGGTAATTTTATTTTAGATATATTATGATGTAGTTAAATATGAGGGTGACATGTTTATCATCAATCAAAAATAGAAGATTCGACACTTTATCAAAAGTTATTAATGAACTAGGTTAATAGTTCGTGGAAACAAAAAGAAAGTATTAATCATAAAATAAATAAATTGATGCATAAAATGAAATAATTGATGATTAAGGACATGAGATGGTTGTAATGGAAGGGAGATTTAACACTAAAATGAAATGGATAAAAATCTGGTGGAATTTAAGTGTTGTTCTTATATTCGTGTTATTATATACATTGATAATGTAATGTTGTTATATGTAGTGGTATAATTGAGAGAGATTATAGGGTGAGGCAAAAAGTATATGCTTGGTCCTTTCTAAGTAGCCCTTTCATGAAGTCGAGAGCCCCCATGTAGGATCGAGCACCCCTTTCCCAAATAAGTCACATGAATCACCATTTTTTACGCCTAGAGTGTGCAATCGTGCATATAGCGTGTGCCGAGTAAACATACATCGTATGGGAAGTCTCAGGAGTCTACCACTTATTTCTAGGGTGGTTGCTACATTCTAGAGAGACATGGTTTTGATCCCTGGTACTATAAATGAATCAATATCATGATACTAAATGGACAACTAACAACAGATAAAAAAATACATAGAGACATTAGCTTTTCACATCACGTGAGGTAGCTCTAAATACCCTAAAAATCTTAAAGTCTCTACCAACCCTTATCATCTAAGGATTGTCATGTATTTGAATTTTAGAGAGTGTAATTGATGCCAATTGTGGGGCCCTTAGAAAACTAACAGGGACCACACATAGCATATGTCATAGTTACTTTCACCAGCTACACAATCGTTGGAGGTTTTGTCAATGGGAAATTTTATCTCATCTCAGATAAGATACGTTTGACAAGTGTTAACTAGAAACATCTCATTTGTAAAATTTCTTTTTGTCTCTAATAGAGAATGTGAGTATATAATTACCTTTTCGAGAAAAGACACAATCAGGGTACTTTCCACAAGAACAATCTCATGGTCATCACAATTAGTATGCCAATTGGGATGTGAATAGAGTGTTGATCGACCTTGGAAAATCAGTCGATATCCTGTTCTAGAATGAATTTGAGGCATGGGTAGAAAAGAGACATGCCCTCCCTATTTAGGCCCTCCTGCAAAATCCCAATAAAATGGGGCAGGGTAGGGTATTCATTGTGTAAGGCGTAACACCTTGGCCTATCCAACAAAGAATGAGTGCAGGGAAAACTCGCAAGCACCACACCTGTTATCCTAAAACCGTAAAACTTATGTTATTGTCTGTGCCCATAAAAAAATAATGGGGCATAACAAGCATATTATAGGGTGTAGGCGTATAACCTTGTCGGTCAGTCGTGCAAAAATTTACGGACAAAAAGGGCATGCCCGACGGGTCATACTAGTTTTGCCACCCCTAATTCTCGGTGCTCTCGTTCAATCCCAATAACATTTAACATTTACAAGGGTCTCTAGTCAGTCTTTCAAGGAACAAGTGCAGGTCAAGGGCCACATCACCCTTAAAATAACATTCACTTCAAGGGCGAGCGCTAAAACCATCAAATTGAAGTACCTTGTAGTCAATTCTACATCCCTATACAACATCATCCTATGGTTGCCTTCTCTTAATTTATTAGGGGTGGAATTATCCACAATCAACTTATGCTTAAAATATCCACCACCAAAAGAAGCATGATTACACTTAGAGATCAATAGATAGCCCAAGAGTGTCCCCTAAGTAGCCTATAAATAGGGAACCCTGACTTGGGTGTTATCCCTCGTCATTAAATGGATAACACCGATACTGTTGGCTATGACCTAAGGTTGGGTAAAAGTCAAAGGCTTACCTCTATCGAAGATCTGAAAAAAGTCCATATTGAGCCTTTGGACCACCAAATGACTAAGATGGGCACCTCATTGTCGAAACCCGAGGAAGAATAATTGATCGCCTTGCTTAGTGAGAACAACAATATATTTGCTTGGGTGCCTTGAGATATACCCAAAATATATACTATAGTGGTGTGTTATTTCCTTGCCATGGGTCCTCCAATCAAGTCAGTGTCTCAAAGAAAGCACAAGATTAGCGAGGAGAGGAGAATAGCCATTAATGAGTAATTTGCAAAGCTAACATGCGCCATATTCACAATAAAGGTTAAATATCGTTCATGGATGGCTAATGTGGTCATGATGAGAAAGGCATCAAACAAGTGGCGTATGTGCATAAATTTTACTAATCTTAACGCAACATATCCCAAAGATCCATATTTTCTCCATATTGAGATATTATTTTATTATTATTCAATATCTATTGCTTTTATTAATAGAATCGATTAGGACATTATTGTATCAAATCTTTCCTCCCTAAGTCTATATTATCCTTAATAAGTGGGGTTGATTAGGAGGCTTATACTTCTATATATGTGTATTTTCATCTCATAATAATATAAGAAATACAGTTTCAACATAGTATTAAAGCTTGGTTCTGATCTAGGGACCTATGGGTTATGGGCCCATCACGCTTCCCCAACATAGATCGCTTAATTGACAAATATCTGGTTTACAAAACTCTGAGTTTCATGAATGCATATTCAGGGTACAATTAGATTAAGATGGACCTCATAAATGCACCCAGGACAACATTCATGTCTAACCACATTAATTATTACTATAACATTGTGCCTTTTGGGATTAAGAATAATGGTTCCACCTATTAGAGGTTTATGGACGCGGTATTATTTGAGAAAATAGGCATAACCCAGAGTTTTAAATTGATTTCATGATCATGAAGACAACAGAAAAGGATATTTATGCATCAAACTTAGAAGATATCACGGGACCAGTCAGGAGTTACAACATGCGTTTGATTCTAGCCAAGTGCTTATTTGGTGTTCAAGCAGAAAAGTTATTGGTTTCATGCTTACCAAAAGAGGCATCAAGGGGATAACATTAAAGCATTGAGATTATTATGAAGATAGACTGATGATCACATCTCATGGATCATGGATAAGGAGTCATCAAGTCTTGAAATAGGTATAAATATTAGGAGTAATATTTATACTGGATTGACCCGCTATGAGAATACTACATAGAATGTTATGCAAAGTGTCATAAGTTATTCTCATGGTGATAAGTGGTGTATACCACCCTTCGACCTGAAACCACTATGGACCCTAGATGTAGAGTCAAGTGCTTTATTGTTGATCAAACGTTATCCATAACTGAATGACCATAAAGACAGTTGATGGGTACTTCACAAAGCATGTTGAGGGACATGAGTGACCTAGATGGAATTTGCCCATCCTGCGTAACGGGATAAATGTTAGAGGGCCCAATATTGAACTGGAAAAGGATGACACGGTCTATGCCTTGTGTTCAATATAAACATAAGGGAAAAAAGATAATTATACACACAAGTATTATCACGAAAAGATTTTGTCAAATCACATGACATTTTCGTGACTTAGGTAGCAGTGATGTGTTGCTAGATACCGCTCACTGTTTATTATGTTAAATATGATTTAATATAATTGCCAACATCACGGAAACCTACAGGGTCAAACACATAAGGATAGATAAATGAGAGATAGAGTAAATGAGGAACACCGTAATGTACGGTGTATTTAAGTGGAATACGGAATGTGGTAAGGTACCACACGCTTAAGTGATATACAATACATCATAATGTATGATATTTGTATGCTTTATTGGGATTTTAGTTTACAGCCTTTATTGGGCATTTAGCTTGCAGCCCACACTTGTGGTTTTATAAATAGAACCCTTGTGCTAAAGCTTTTCACTTGATGAAAATTCGGTCTTGAAACCCTGTCGTATTTTCGCTCACTCTCTCACTCAAGGCTTCCATTCGTGAGCAGATAGCATTGTGATCGGGAGCGACTTGTTCGTGTGGACTGAGTAGAGACGTTGTTCTTCTTCAACGTTCATGATCACAACATCAGAAATCGAAATCGCCACAAGAGGTAAAATATTCTATCACTGACCATGATCATACGTAAGGATCACAAAAGGAAAATTATTTTCCGTTGCGTTTTAATATCACAATTTTCCTTCATCATGTGCAGAGGAGGCTGTTCTGATAGGATTGGAGGTAGAAGTTGTTATCACATGGAATTTTGATGGGGATTCACCTAAAAACAGGGCTCCTCAGCCCATTATCTTCAGGGATGAGGGAAATGGCACCTCTAGAAATTCCATGGGCTATGGTTTTGGTAATACAAACCAATTTTATAACAAAGAATTTGTAGTAAAAACCAACTCGATGGATAGGGACGTGGTTTTCTTAAAGTATTTTTGGAACAACATTATGCCAATAGGGGCTGATAGAAAAGGTATTGGTGTGGTCAGTCCAAGAAATACTATCCAAGAAATAAAAGGGGATGATGAGGGTTTTCAGATAGTGAAATCCAAATCCAAAAATAAGGTGCAAAAAAGACAAGTGGATAAGAGAAACTACACCACCATGTCAAGGCCAGGTAATGCTCAAAGCTCCCAATTATAAAATGTATATTTTGGAATGCGAGAGGTATTGCCAACTCTCCTACAAATTTTGCTTTAAAGAGATTGGTTCTAAACACCAAACCTCATTTGGTTTTCATCGCGGAACCTTGGATGAATGTGTCATTGTTTCCACAAAGTTGGTTGAGAAGGTTAAATCTTAATATTCTTGCTATGAATAATACTAGTAATGGTTTACCTAACTTGTGGTGCCTTTGTGACATGAGTTTGAACCATACTGTTTTGGACTATTATGAGCAACAAGTTTCCTTCTCCTTCAATGTGAATGGTAAGATAATGGGAATGTTTGTAGTGTATGCCTATACTTGTTACATAGCTAGAAGGTCCCTCTGGTGCAAGCTGCAGATATGTTGGCTACAAACACATTTCCATGGTGCTTCATTAGGGATTTTAACTCCATTTTAGGTGCCCATGAATACTTTGGTTCTTTTGTGCCTGCTCGAGGTCCCACTGAGGTTTTCTATAATTGGACAAAATATAATCATTGCACTTTCCTACCATGGGGGCTAGATTTACTTTGGATAATGGTAGAAGTGGGTCCAGATATACTCAGAAGAGGTTGGACAAGGGCATATGCAATCAAACCTGGGTGGATTCTTACGTCTATACCTCCTTCTCCACTTTGGCTAAAACGAGATCCAATCATTATCCAATTCTGCTTCATTTTAATTATGAAGCTGCTAGCTTCCAGTCTCAATTTAGGTTTCTTCGTATATGGACTTTGTATAATGGTTGACTCAAAGTGGTAGAGCATTCTTGGAAAATTAAGGTGGTGGGCTGCCCAATGTGTATTCTGACTAAAAAGCTTCAAATCCTAAATATCAATCTTAAGATTTGGAATAAATTTCTTTTTGGAAATGTGCAGGACCATGTTAGGAATACTAAACATCGTTTAATTAAGATTCATGAGGAGATTTTAGCATCGGGTCATTCTTATTTGTTGGTAGACAAGGAAAAAGTTGCTCAGTTAATTTTGAAGCAAGCTCTTAACATCGAGGAAACTTTTTGGAAAACAAAAACCAGGATTCAATGGAATATTCTGGTTCAGGAAGTGATTCCTCACTTGGTTACGAATCAAACGAATAACATGTTGACTATGTTGCGTTCAGAGGACGAGATTTATAATGCCACTTTCAGCTTGGGAGATGATAGTGCTGCAGGCCCAAATGGGTTTGGTCCTCTCATCTTTAAAACTTACTAGAAGGTGATTAAACACGATGTCATCAACGCAAATATGCAGTTCTTCATGGATAGTTAGATTACTCTGAATTATAACTCCAACATTATGGTTTTTATTCCAAATCTCAGGAGGCGGAGTATGTTAATCACTACAAAGCTATTGTTATAGCTAATGTTAAACATAAACTCATTACTAAAATCCTGGTGGTTAGGCTAGCAAAAATGCTGCCCCACGTTATTTCTAAAGAGAAAACATGATTTATTCATGGTATGAGCATTAAGGAGTGTATTTGTTTTACTTCTGAGATGGCTAACATTCTTCATAATAAATCTCTTGGAGGGAATTTGACTATGAAAGTTGACATAGCCAAAGCTTTCGATACTTTGAGTTAGGATTTCTTATTGAAATTTTTTTAAAACGGTTTGGTTTTAATGACATCTTTTGTAGGTGGATTCATTGCATTATCCAATTCAAAAACATTTCAATATCAACCAATGGTAGGTTACATGGGTATTTTAACTGTCAAAAACATCTTTGTTGTCATGTGATATAGAGGATGTACTCAATAGGGGCTTAGTGCATCCGACAGATATTGACAAAATCAAGCTCATCAAAGCTTATGGAGATACGAAGGTGCCTTCTCACACATTATATGCAAATGATATCATGCTCTTTGTAAAAGGAAATTTCTCATCTATTGATGCCATCGAATACCTCTTTAGAAGATATACCGACTATTCTGTTCTGTTGTGTAACCCCTCTAAATCCATTCTTTATGTTGGCTCCATGTCTGATGCTATACATGCGCTTCTCATGGACATAATGGGTTTCATCACGAGTCATATGTCATTCATATACCTCGGGGTCCCTATTTTCAAGGGGAGACTTAAAAGAATCTATTTCCACCCTACTGTCCGACAATATTAAAGCTAAGTTAGCTTATTGTAAAGCTTCTCTTTTGTCTATCACAGGTCGCATTCAACTGTAAGGCATGTTATGCATGGAATGTTGATGTATACCCTCTTGATTTACTCATGGCCTGTTAGTTTAATTAAGGAGGTGGAAAAATGGTGTCGTATTTTATCTGGAGTGGGAACATTAATCAGCGTAAGGTGGTGACAGTGGCTTTGCAACAGTGTTGCAAGGATAACAAAGATGGAAGATTTAGCTTAAAATATCTTAATCTCATCGATGAAGCCACTGATTTGAAGCAGTGTTGGAGCATTTTCAAGTTTAAGGAGGACTGGGCACATGCTTAAGAGCTAGAATTTACAATAATGGATGTTATGTTAAATACCATGTTTTTTCTTCTATTTGGACTAACAACAAAAAATATATTTCAGAGGTTGAAACACATACTGCTAGGCTGATTGGTAATGGCACAAACATTAATTTATGGACTGACAATTGGTGTGGGCAAAGGCTTATTAACTTGGTGCATCCGCGTTCTACTTTGCAGAGAAATCTGAAGGTTAAGCTAAGTGACTTTATCCTTGATCACTTTGTTCGCATTCCACACCCTCTGTTGGCCTGTTGTTCGCAGTTACAATAACTTATGAATGGGATTATTATCAATCTAGTTGGTGTTGATAGAAAGATTTAGAAGGGCACATATAATGGTTTGCTCACGGTTAAAGATGCTTATTTCCACCTCGACACTAAATACTAGGCGTGCTCTTGGGGTAAGTATATTTGGAATCCGTAGATTCCCATTCAAAATCTCTATTACTCTGGCATTTGATTTTTGGAAAGATTCCCACTAACGACAAGCTTATTTCTAGGGGCTGGTAGTTTCCGTCTCAATGCAGCCTTTGTCTTATTAATTTGGAGTCCCCGTCTCATTTGTTTTTCGACTGCACTTATGCCAAAAACCTTTGGGGTTGGATGAGTAATTTGCTTGGCTTGAATTCTCCGGTGTCGTCGCTTTTGGACTGTTTCAGTCTTATTGACAATAGGTGTTCCCTGCAATGCAAGGTTGTCATTCTTGATGCAGTTACCAATATTCTCTCTTATATTTAGAATGTTTGTAATGGTACGCATTTTCAAAATAAATCCTCTCCTTGGTATTCTGGTTGCGCCTCCATCCTTTCGCTCACGACTTTAACAGGTAACCTCACTTCTAAATGTTTGAACAATGATATTTGGGACTTCGTTATTCTGAATAATTTTGACGTCATTATTCACTCCCCTAAGGTGCAGTTATGTAAGGAGGTTTTGTGGTGTCCCCCGCCTTTTGTTGTGGGTTAAAGTTAACACTCGTGACACTTCGGTAGGTACCCCACCAGTGGTGGTATTTTCTGAGATCATAACAGTGATCATTTGAGAAGTTTTTCTAGTTTTTTTGGGTCCCAAAAATGTAATGTTTGCAGAGCTCACAAGAGCCATTTTAGCCATGGAGTACGTTTTTAGTCTGAATTGAAATAATTTGTGAATGGGGTCAGATTTGAAGACTATGATTCTTGCATTTACAAACGCTTCGTTTGTCCCTTGGAAGATCAGAAACATGATAATTTTGTATTCAAGCGCTAATAAATCTTAACTTCATGGCAACTCACATATACATAGAGAAAAATCAGTGTGCAGATAAGCTCACTAATTTAGGTTTATTAATCGCTAACGATACTTGGTGGGGTAGATTACATCCCAATATAATTAGAGATTTTGATAGAAACAAGTTAGGTCTTCCTAACTTTCGTAATGATTACATTTGAGGTTTTAGTTTGAATCTCTTATTTTTTGTTCCTATTTTTCTTTCAATATATCATGGGCCTTTGCTCTCTTTTGATTTAAAAAAAAAAAGTTAAATATGTTTTTGGTGTCTATAAATATCTCAATTTTCATTTATAGTCCCTTATAAAAATAATATATTTTAGTCTTTACAAATTTTTTGTGCATGCAGTTTAGTTTTTGTTGTTTTCTAAAATTTTGAAAATTGTTTAATTACTCTTAAACTTTTAAATTTTTGAATAATTTTTCATGCATGTTTAGAATGCTATAAAATATTTTTTTATCAAATTTTAGAATTTTTTTAAAATGAACGGAATTAAATATGAATTTTTTTTAAATTTCAAAAGATAATGATAAAAATAATGAAAATTTTGACGTACAAATCAAATTTTTAGTTTTTTTCCGAAGAACTTTTTATATCGTTCTAAAAATATCTGTTAAATAATCATTTAAAAATACATATTAATTTAATAAGAGAGACTAAAAATACATGTATAATAATTTTGTAGGGATTAAAATATATTATTTTTTTAATAATGACTAAAAATTAAAAATGAGATATTTATAGAAATCAAAACATATTTAAACCAAAAAAAGTTATGTAGATTAAATATTTATTAGTTTTTTCATATAATTAAAATATTAGATTCTGAAAAAAAATAGGTAATGTCACATTATTGAATTTTAGGAAGATTATTATTTAACATGATACTACATCAACAAAATAAATTTAAAATTAAGTAGTAAATTTATTCTTATTTTCTAAAAATTTAGAGACTACTAGTATAATTTAAAATGATGGATCATAATATTACTACTATAGATGAACAACAATAAACAAAAAACCAAAAATGTACATTTTTCAAGAAAAGAAAACAACCTATAAGAGTAAATTGATGAATGTCAGAATGTGTATGTGTGTTAGGCAGGAACGTGAGAAGGGAGCGGTGTTGCGTGCCGACGTTAAAAAACGCGTATGGGGGGCCACTTTAAGCCTATGAATCACGTTTCTCTATGACTGCTGTCGTGATTGATCCTCTACAAGAATCAAATCAACCATGTGATATGTGCAACTGTGCAAATTTTCCTCTCAATATTTACTGGGGGTACCGTACAACATATATCCCTTCTATTTTGGTAGTACAAAATTTCCTACTAATAATTGTGATTGGTAAAGCTAATTTATGAGAGAGATATATGTATATCACATGGGTGCACAAGATTTGGTCTTTCATTTCATTTTCGAACTTATTACTTCCTTCTTATAATAAATGTTTCATTTGTATTTTTTTAAATAATTGTTTTGTTTTATAATTTTAATATATTAATTATTACTCCCTCATTATTATTCTTCTATTATTATACATTTACTTATTAACTTTTATTTAATTTAGTTACTAGCTAGCTTCCGCACAAGTGAATTTTTTTAGTGTAATATTTTATAAATAATACGAATAATATAAATAAAAGAAATTATAAGCAATTTATATAATCGAAAATATAAATTATTAGTTGAATCATATAAAAAAAAAGAACATAAATATAATATAAAAGAATCTAAATTATTAGTTGAAGCATATAAAGAAAAATATATAAATATAATAAAACTTGAAATAAATAAATAATAATTATAGAAATTTAGCAGTATTAAATAATCATAAAAAATTTAAAAATAAAGATATAATTAAAAAAAGATATTATGTTAAAAATAAATAATTATATAGATTTAATTATATTAAATAATCATACAAAATGAAGAAAAAAAGAACTCTGAAATAGAGAAAAAAATAATATTTAAAAAAAAGATATTGTATTGATAGTGACCCGTGAAAAAATAATAACATATATAATAATAACATGATATGAATTTTATTATTTGATATGGTATAAAATATATTTGTATGCACGTGTAAATTTGAAATAAATTATTAAATAAAAATTGAAAAGTTATTATGTAAGTTTAATTGTATTAAATAATATACACAAAGGGGAAAAATATGCATTAAACTAAAATAATTTGAAAATATCACATACAAATATGTCAAATTTTTAAATATAAATACACAATTTGAAATAATTTATTTAATTATAAAATTAACAATAATCATATAATGACCCGTAATTAATTTCACGATTAAGTATAATTATTGTTCATTTTATAATTGAGTAAATAATTTCAAATTAAGATGATAATTGATTAAATTAAAATAGATATTGTGTTGCTAGTGACCCGTGAGATAAATAAATTTTTGAAGAATAAAATGATAAATTGAATTATGTAAAAACCAAACATAATATAAATCGAATAATATGATGAAAATTAAAATAAATTTTTTAAAAAACAATTATTTATAAACAAAATTCTTTGGAGGTTTTATTTTAATTTTTTATAATTTTTTAATCAAATATATATATATATATATATATATATATATATATATATATATATATATATCATTATAAAAAAAACAAAAAATACTATTATAAATAATCCTCGATGTGATTACTTTTACAATGCAAAAAAAAATTGGTGATAGAAATTCAATCTTATGGGAGACATTGTGAATCTTGTGATGAAGGAGAAAGAAAGAGAAATGTGAGAAGTAATATATGAAGGCAATTACATATAGGGTAATTACATGGAGTATAAAATGATGTTTCAAAAATTATCAATCAAAACATAACACTTGTTTGTTTATTGGGATAGGATATTCAAATTTACGAGGTTAATTTGTTAATTATAAAAAAAAAAAATTTCATGATGGAAAAATTAAAAAAGGTAAGGGCAAATATGGTAGATTGTTTAATTGATTAGTGTTAGTCTTATAGTTGATTCTATTAACTACTCTCTCCCTTCTTTTATAATTGTCACTTTTTGAGTTTTTAAATATACCAACAAATATAATAATAATAATAATAATAATAATAATAATAATAATAATAATAATAATAATAATAATAATAATAATAATAATAATAATAACTTTTTATTCAATTTTCATCTTACCTATAATACCCTTAACTTTTTATTATTTTAATTTACTTTTTTTCTCTCTCCATAGTAAAAAGTATGGGTGATTTTGACTAAGTAATAATCATTACTATCTTGAAATTCAAAAGTAACAATTAAAAAGAAATAATTTTTTTCTTTTGAAAGTGATAATTATAAAAAAAACAGAGGGAGTATAATTAATAGGGATATTTAAGTAAAAGACATTAACATTTTCATTAAAACCAACACATTTAATTATTTTTTTAAAAACCGCACATTATTCAAATAAAATATTTATTATGAGACTGATGAAGTATATATAAATTGTACTAGGTTAAATTGTAAGGAAAAAGCTAACATTTACAATTGTGGCACATGTTAATAAGCTTTTTGTGAAAATATTTTATTGAAACGCATGCATTCAATATTTCAAAACTATAAATATGACTTTATTATATTTAAATTTTTCTAATTATAATATCTTTAATATATTTTCTTATGACACATGTTAGCATGACCTAAATTATAATAGTTAATATAAATTTAAGGTTATCATGATGACAACCTTGGTGATAACCCTAACCCTAATTGTTTAATTGACGTTTTATCTAACGATTATTCTCTATTTTTTAGAATAAATAGATTAAGTGGATAATTAATATTAATATAATATTTATCTAATAGCAAATAATAATAATAATAATAATAATAATAATAATAATATAATACGCTATCCAATTAACGCTATTAAAAATAATATTATTTATACATACTATAATTAACGCTATTAAAAATAATATTATTTATAAATATTATAATTTTTTATGTATAATATAATATTTATAATAAATAATATATTATTTATTAATCTGAACAAATGATCAGAATCGGAGATAGCCGGAATGATTGAAGATCCTTCGAGCAAGTTGATGTTGAGGAGAGGATGGTGTACCTACAAGGCACTCCGATGCTAAAGTAAGTAAATGTTCAAAGAAAAAGAAAGTGAATATTAGGGTTTTTAGTGTAAGAAAATGATACATTGTCCTCAAAGATATGAGGGTTTATATAATGATGTTAGGAGGATTCTCATTGGTTACTATATTTGGACCAAGATATACGGATCCGCGAATATAGTCGTTCGAGCTGACTAGGTCAAAGTCGAGTGACGATGTTCGTAACTAGCCGTTATGCCGAGCAAAGGAGACATAACAGGCGTAGTTCTTAGCATGACAAGTTGTGGATCTGCTCGATATATGTCGAGTAGGAAACCTCGTGTGGCGCACGATCCATGCAGTTGATAGCCCCCAGTATGCCAATGGATCTCGGTAGATTGTTGTGTCTCGATGAGGAATGAGTTTCCCGATAGACTTTTGGGCAGTCCATAACAGTAGTCCCGCTAGTCGTTGCGTTCGTCTATGGAGGCGATGACTTGATTCGAAGAGTGTAGTTGAGATCGTTTTAACCGAGGAGACGAGGAGTTATCGAGGAAATGAAAGGTTGGAGAATTTGGAGGGTTCTCGCCCATGTGGCCTCGAGCCGTGTGCATTGATAGTCTGGCCGGCCTAGGGACTAGGGTGTAATGATGAATCCCCTAGGTTTCCTAGGCACGTGCATGTACACGTGCAGGATAGAGGCCTATAAAAGGAGAGAAGACCCTTCATTTGATGACTTTCTTTGTCTGAACCTGCTCGCGTGTGCTCGGCTTCAATATTCATCAATTCGAGGAACCTGAGTTGTGTTCTCCAGAATTATCTCCGTGTTCCGCTGCCGCATCAGTGTTTGATTCTCTCTCTGCAACGTCTTGATCACCTTTTAAACGGTATGTTTTCAAACCTTTTGTTCAAATTTTCTAGATTAGGTTCGAAATTCTTGCTTGTTCATAGAAATGCACGTGGTTAGGGTTTTGGCTTTTTTGGATTTTTTCGGCGGTGAGCGGCTGCTCCGCCGTTCTCTGGCATTTTGTGACGCAGGGATTTTCTGCGCATTCCATTCCTCGAGCTGAGGGGTTTTATTTTGAATGATATATGTTTTGAGAGAGGGATGTTGACCGAGGAAGTGGATCCTCGTTTGTCCGAGCCCTTTCACTTGATTAGTGGTGGAATGGTGGATTTGACGTCAATGTCGAGCTCACCGACTTCCTCTGCTTTTCAGGTATTAATGACGGACACTAGCAAAGATAGTTGTGAAGGCTCAAGGGGTTCCGAGCGAGAGTATTCCGACTTCACTACTGATGAGGAAAATACTTTGGAGGAGGTTCTAAGGGAGGAACCTTAGTCTGCCAAGGGTCTGCCCGAAACAGTTGTCCAGACCAGTAGCTAAGATCAGACTACTTGGGTGGCTCTAGATGTTCGTTTGAGGGGATCGTATTTTACCACTCGTCAAAACGAGATTTTCGACGAAGTGGCTAGTATGATCCCGAGGGGGAAGATGTGAACATGGGCGGTATACATCTCTGCGGCCGAGCATAGGATTTGTTTGATATATGAGGCCGATCATATTCCAGTATTTGACATTTGGTTTAGGGAGCTGGGATTTCTTCTCCCTTTTACTGACTTGCAAGTGGAGGTGTTCAACCACCTTCGCCTTGCTCCGTCTCAACTTCATCCGAACGTGATCGCTTTCATCAGGGCATTTGAGATCGTGTGTGAGTATTTGGAGATAGGTGTTACCCTCCCTTTGTTTTTTCATATATTCTGCCTTTAGAGAGGTTCAGATAAAATAGATGGGGTAGTTCGATGGAGTTGGGTGTCTTTTCGACAACATAATGAGAAGCTTTTTAAACCTTACAAAGAGTCTGTCGGATTTTTCAAGGGGAGGTTCATGTTAGTCCGACCGATCTCAGAATGAGCTCTTTTTAATGTGTTTGCGAGCGCTCATGCTGTCAAGGAGGATGGTTCTCCAAAGATGAACGAGCAGGGGGACCGGGTTTATCAAATTGTATCTAAGTTTAAATTTCATTGGAAAGAGGAGCATTTCGAGCAGAATGCTGATCAGTACGTGTGGGCCAAAGAAAGATTGGATGCTGAGGATTTTGGTCGGTCTTGGTGTGCTATCATCTTATGTCAAGGGTCTTTTGCCGATCCAACATATGGGAAAAGGGGGAAACCACTCATGGGAGAAGACAAGGGTCATGTTTTTGAGCCCTCGCTTATCAATATGAGGGATCTCCTTCTTAGCAGAGATCCTAAGGCTTACTTGGATAGATGTTTTGTCATTTAATATTCTTGCCTCCTTTTCCCTTTTTGTTATTGCTGAATGGATCTCGATTTGTCCGATCCTAACATGAATTTTCTTTGTTGCAGCTAGGATAAATCCCAAGCTGGAATGTATCGCTCGAAATTCTTTGGAGAAGAAAAGGGAGAAAGGAATGGGGTCACCGAATGATCCGGGGGCTAACTCCAAGGCCAGCCTGGGGACGTCGTCTGTAAGTCAGGTGGTCGGAACTCTGTCTCCTCACAAGATTCCTTCGAGGAACAAGAGAGTTTCAGTTGATGGAACGATGGATCTGGCCGGGGAGAGAGGTAAGGGAAAATTTGATCTCCCGCCCTGCTGGCTCGAACGGACGTACTTCGAGAACACGAGCGTGAGTTTGCCCCGGGCAGAATCTCTTTTGTTGGAAGAAATGGACCGACTGTCTAAGAAGGCAGCTCTTTCCAAGGATGCGGGCGCGTGGGCGCGTATTTTTGAGATGGTGTCCGCTTACTCCGAACTCGGTGAGTCTCCTGAGGTTGAGCTTCGGGAGCTTAGGACCAAATTGAAGGAGACGAAGGAGGTTGCTAAAAGCCGAGATGATAAGTTATCCACTAATCTTAAGCAGACTGCTGAGGAGCGGGATGCGCTCGAAAGGATAAGCAATAGCTGGCCGACGAGGTCGCACGACTGAAGGCTGACTTTGATTTGATTGAGGGAGCGCCTGAAGATTTTGCGGAGTTGAGGACCCAGAAAGATCTAATCGGGCGTGTTCAACTGGCTTACGATGACGTAGTGGTTTCCTCGAAGGGGAGTTTTGAAAATGCCTTCGCCCAGATACGGGTTTTGAACTCGGGCGTGGAGTTGGTGACCGAGGGAATGTGGGTCCATTATTACGCTGAGGAAAGTATGATAAATAGGCCCTCTTTCCTTGATGGCATGATCGTGGATGACACTCCCGAGCAATAGACCCCCGGGGAGGAGCCAGTCTAACCCGCCAAATGATTTCTTATTGATGATATGGTTTTATTGTGTTTGTTTGGGCGTGGCCCTTTTATGTAATGACATTTTCGGCCTTTGTGGTCGTTTTGAGCTTTTACTTTGTTGGGGTGGAGTCCCCGTTCTAACTCCAAGACAAATTCTGACTTTATGGCTGTAAATGTAATATTAAATATTTTTTATTTATTGTCTGTTGTATGTATGTGATACTTGTTGTGTTTTGGGGGAACGCTCGTTAGTAATGTATGATCTTCGCTAGTGTGGGGTGACTAACTGAATGGGGCAAGTTCGTTGTTGGACTTGATCTAGAACTCAAGATTTAATTAAAGTCCTGAGGTCGGTGGCATGAACGTCCCATCGCGAGCTGGGCGTTCTGTCGGGCGAGGTACATAGACAACGGGGCTCGTTCGAGTCCCCCGTGTTGGGGTAGAGGTCTGACTCGTTAGGAAAGTGGAGTGAGTATCTCTTTAGTTTCCATGGTATTTGGCATCGCTAGTACCAGGGCGAGCGTATGATGTAGAGTTATAAGCACCTGGATGTTTTCCTGAGGTGTGTCGACTGTTAGTGTTTTAACTATAATATTGTTTAAGTTTTTCAACGTTCTATGATCGAGTAAGTTGTTCCCCTTGAAGATTTTCCAAGTAGTAGGCCCCCGTTCCCGTTTTGGCATAGACGCGGTAGGGACCTTCCTAGTTTGTCGCTGTAATACGGTGAACTGACTTTGAGAATTTGTTTTGTTTTTTATCGCAAATATGCGGATAGCAAGAGTCGCCACCGATTTTTCTTTTATCCAATTAAGGGAAGGTGAAAAGAACAAGAAAAGACCTTCGTTAGATTCTGAGTAAGGGAGAAGGTTATGAAAAGGGAAGGTATTAGCACCCCTTTTCATCCGTAGTTATCTACGGGCTCTTAGTTGCTTCTAGCTCATTTTTAAAAGTGTTTTCTGTGTGTTTGATAAAAGTATTTTGAAAAGGCATTTCGCTTTGAATTTGTAATGATTCATGTAGGAATGTATACAAAGTGTCCGGAAATGTTTCGTTTTGAAAAGAGTTTAAACTTTGACAAAAGTGTGAGGTGTGAAAAGTATTTTGTTTGAGCAAGCAACTAAAAGTCTTATTACCTACTCAGAATGGTCGTTTTCGTGTTGTTTTACGTTCCTTTAGAATAGTGCTATCCATACCATTGGTTGGTAGGTAACCCTATTCGTTGGATGTAAAGGGACATTCGAAGGGACATCAGATGGTCATAGAAGGCAACTTGTAGGAGTATCCTAGCACATTCGAAGGGATGATCATCACTTTTCGTAGGCAACAATCGAGGGACGAGATCATGTTTTCGTAGGCGACATTGTGGGTCTATGATCTTTGTATCGAAGAGACTATGATGATATGTTTGTAGGCAACAGTGCTAGGATACCTCTACGTTCGAGGAACTTGACCATTTATTCGAAAGGCAACGAGAGAGAATACTCTAGGGGGTGCATGTGTGAAGAGAGTGTGTTAAATTCAGACATGTTATCTTGCAATTAGAAGTGATCTATGTCCGTTTTTATCTGCCATACACGCCTAATTACTAGCAGTTTATTGGGTGTGGAAAATAAATTGCGGAAAGTAAAGTGCGGAAAAATAAAGTCCTACGCTATTACATGGCTTTAGGGAAGTTACATAATAAGAGTGCAGAAAGTAAAAGTCCTAATTAAACTATTACATCCCATAGGCAGTTACATAATGTTGAAAAGAAAAGAAAAAAAAATAGTCTGAAACGTTACAACCTGTAAGCAGATACATAATCGGAAAATATAAGAAAACTCGCATAAGAGAAAAATGTTAGTAAAAATGGGATTTTTGAATGAGGAAAAAGATTTCAAGTTAGTCATGATGATTAGATGATAGAATAATTTTTTTGGTAATTTTCTGGATCGATTTTGATAATTAAAAACAATTAAAAGTCAATTTAATAGTTAATTAGCAATTAATTAAAATATGCATGCAAATATATTAATTTTAATGTCAAAAATTAAATAAATATTTTTCTGATTAAAATGCAAAAGGAAAATATTTTTGGTGATTTTTAAATGCATGAAAAAAATGTTTAAAGATTAATTAAATTGAATAGAAAAATATTAAGAAAAAATAAGAAAATAGAAAGTTAGTTTGCAAAGCTGTAAAAAAGAAATTGCCATGCCAGGGATCGAACTCACGCCCTCTGCATAAATCAACCAACGCGTTGCCAACTGAGCCAAGGTGTCTTGGTGTTTTAATCCTGCAAACAATTGGTTAAAAGGGTAAACATGTCCTATTTACGAATTCAAACACAGTCAACACGCGTGGGACCCAGGTGTAATGGATGAGCGAATCAGAACGTGTTATCGTGCCACGCAAGCCACGCCGGAGTCCAATCCAGTCAACGACGCCAGAGCCCTAGCTCCGGTCGTCTTCTCCTGCTAGTCCAAACTCCAAACCTGCAAAATAGCAAAAATAAAAAGCAAAGGGATACCCTACCCCCCTAAATCGACCATGGCGAACACGATGGTGGTGTCCGTTTGGCCTGAAAGTCCCTGTATCAGCCGGTTCGAAGCAAACAGTTCGAAAAACCCTAACAATGGAAAAACGCGATTTGGACGTTCAAGCTTGAGAACGATGGCCCAGATCCTGTCTATGATACCTCATGATCATGTTAGAATGGCTAGTTTCGATTAAAACAAGCAGATATTAAAAATTCGATTTCAAGAAAAATATGAATATGTATGTTCATGTATGGCCCGACTCATGCGTGTTTAACCATGGTTCTTGATGTATACTTACTCAATCTTACCTCAGGAACACAATGGAATGATTGAGAGTGGCTGGAAAAGCAAATTCGAATTTGCCAACTTTGTGAAAAATTTGAGAATTTTAGGGTTGCTTCAAGAGGCTAGGGTTTCGTCCTTGGTCTTTTTGAATGCAATAGGTATTTATAGAGCAAGAGGTTGTAGCAAAAAGAATGAAAAAAGATATGCTCTTGAATGCAAAATATTTTCTCTATCAATTTTGATCAAATCTTTCCAAAATTTGATTTCCTCTTCCTTGCATGAGCTAGCACGAATTTGGCATGTATTGTGGGCTTCCTTGGTCCTCAAGTTTGATAAAAATCCAACCCAACTCAAATTATACCTTGTTTTCATATTTTATTTAATTTAAATTTGAATTAAATGCTTTTAAATTCAAAAATAAATCAAAAAAATAGAAAGTGGTCGTGGCAAGGCATCAAGAGGTCTTGAATAATATTATGATCAAGTTTGAATCATAAAATTATAGGCCCATTTGGAAAAAATTGGGTTTTGTCAAATATTTTCCTTTGTGTAATTCTTCAAAAATGCCCAACTTGTGCAAGGTGTATCTTGCTCAATTTTTAAAATTTTTGAGTGTTCTTTGACTTTTTAGAAATCTCTATATGTCCTCTAAACAACCTCTTTGGTTTCATCTCAATTGGAGTTTCCATGCTCAATAACACTTCTTTACAAAAAGTTGCCTTTTTGTTTACTTTGAAAATGACCTGTAATGTTTTGATCCATATCTTCAAAATGAAGCATTTTCTGACCATGCTTGTGAGACATGAAGTTGTAGAGAATTGAATTCTCTTCAAAATGATAGGTGTTGGAAAAATTTCTGATAAAGTATGAGGAAGTTATGCTCAGTCAAAGTTCAGTTGACTTTTCCTTAGAAAACCCTAATTTGGAAAGCTTGACTTTTGAACAAATCTTGAGTTTTCTTGATGAATCACGATCAATCCTTGATCAAATGATGAATGTTACTTCAAAATATGGATGTTGATCAAAAATCATGAAGTTTGACTGTATGTTGACCACAATTGACTTTTTGTCCAATACAACTGATTTTCAACCATCTGAGCAATTGTCTGAGGAAACTTGACTTGTAAGGCTTGAAACTTGACATGGAGATTCTTTGAAGCATATGAGGAGGCATGATGACCATTGGAGATGTTGGGAACCACCTTGTTCTGAGAATTGCCAAAACCCTAGTTGGGATTGACTGTGTGACACCCCGATTTAATTCGAATATTAAATAATAAGGAATTTAATTATTTATTTAATTAAAGACTTAGGTATTAATATTTTTGGATTTAATCGGATTATTGAAGAAAGAAGGGTGGTGGTGTGAAGAATAAATAGTGGGTGTGAGGAGTAAATCACTCTACTTTTACTAATTATTAATTGATGTATTTTATTTAGAAATAATAAAGGAATATAACAAGGATTATAGAAAGGAAAAGAAGGAAAAGAAGGTCTTTTTGGAAAAAAGTCATTTCACGTATAATTGGAGAAGAGAAGAGAAGAGAGGAAAAAGCCAACGCCGGGAAAGTCGAAGATCATCGCGAGGTAAAGGGTGATTTCATTCGATTTTAATGCCTTATGGGTTTTGGGAATCAATCGGGTGATTGGGTACATTAGGGAATTTGAATTAGGTGATTATAGGTTTGTAGGATTAAACCCTATTTTATGTCGGATTATAGAATTTTAAGGTCAATAGTGTGTCGAACAATTGATAGGCATGATGAAACAATGATATATGATGTTGTAATGGTATAATGTTTCTAATGTTATAAGTTATATGGAAATGATTGGAAGTGATGAACAATACATAAATGATTCAAAATAGCGTGATTCTGGGGGAGGAACCGGTTCCCTGAAATTTTCAAAACTTGGCATTTTTGTACGTGGGAACCGGTTCCCAGTGGAGAGGAACCGGGTTCCCCATACAAAAATCCAGGGAGAGCTTATTTTTCAAAAGTGGGAACCGGGTTCTCCCAGGGAGGAACCGGGTTCCACTGTGTAATTTTTCAAAATACTTAAAACTTCAAAAATTTCATATTTTCTAAACTGTAACTCCGATTCGAGTGCCGTTTTTGGCATTATTTCTTAAATTAAAAATACTATCTTTTAAAAAGAGAAAAATATTATTTTGTGAAAATTATTTTAAGAAGAGCTGAGCCTCCGATTTTTGGAAAGTTAATGGTTTAAGGACAACAGGAATAAGATATGGATTGTTTGATTTAATGAATGAGGAATAATGCTTACAATGTGGTGTTTGATATTCATAATGATTGAATGTAATACATTGATGATTGGCAATATGTGAATTATGTGATATCATAATCTGTGAATTGATGTTGCATGCTTTTATGATGCATGCATAAGCATTGTTAATTGGTTCATTCCCATTATGCGGAAGTGAGCTTGCAGAGCCAATAAACTTACCGGGATTTTGAGGTAGTGAGGCTAGATTCTTGACCCAGTGTTATGGGCTAATCATGGATTTTCGCTGTTTCCAAGTGTGATGGAACAGAGGGTGAACTCGGTTCACGTTTGGTACCATATGCATAGAGTCTGCATTGCATATGGAATTGTAACATGCTAGGATGGTTTCCAGTGTTGCAATTTCCATTGATTGTTTACTTGCATAATGATTTGTGTACAATGCTCTTGTGAATTGAACTATGAATATGTTTGATAGTGGACTAACGCATCGAATTATTCTGTTGTTTTAAAAACGTATAATGCATTTTATATTGGATAGAGATCTCACCCTTACTTTAATGATTTCAGATTCAAAGTGATTAGCTGTTTGGAATTGGTGAGGATAGCTTTTAAAGTTGAGTCCTTTAGTTAAACTGCGTGTCAGTGTCGTGCTCTGGTAGATGTAACACTGGGGAAACGTTTGAATTGAGACTCCTTATGGATATTAAATAATAGTTTTGGTTAATGTTTCGATTTATTATCCTGGAATAATTATGAACGATGTATTCAGGATTTGTTATGTTTCATTTCCGCTGTTAAACATAACCTTAAGCCTGCTTTATTTAATGATTTCTTCTTCAGTGAAAGCATGACAACTGTTCTGATTGATTTTAAATATTTAAATTGTGACGCCTCTTGATTTGTGATTAAAGACTCTGATTAATATTTCTAAAACGCGAGTAATTAGAAGGGGTGTTACAGACTGTCTAGGAGAGGGTTTGTTTGATCAACCCTTGAGGAATCCTTGAGTATGGATGTATGGAATGTCTTGAGAAGTAGGAGGACAAATTTTGGGGTATGACAGCCGCGAGCTTCACTTTAGTGGAGCTCTTAAGATTTCGTTTAAGGACTAAGCTTCCGACGTTGAATTTCCGAGGAATGAATTTGGCGTCATATCAGAGGGTTATTCTCTGTTTGAGTGATGCTTCTCTAAGGGCAGCCCCCGTTCTTATCTCTTCGACCATTGTAGTGGCAAAAACTACGAGTATAAGCCATTGAATTGACTTAACTCAAAAAGTAACAAAAGAGTCGCCACCGTGCTTTTATTTTATCCAAAGGACTAGGAAAAAGAGAGAATAAAATCCTATAAAAAGATCAGAGATATAGGACCGGGGGTTTGTTATGCAAAGGGAAGGTGTTAGGCACCCAAAGCATCTATGGTACTCCGCAGGAACGTTTTTGAAAATTTGTATATGTTTGCTAAAAAAATTTATATGTGCAAAATGGATTGTGGGGGGAGAAAAGAAGTATTTTTTTAAATAATTTTTTGGTTTGATAGAACTTCTAATGAGTTCCAGGCCTACATACCAATAATGTGAAATGTTGAAATCAAAACCCAGTAGTTCGGGTAAAAAAGACTAAAGTTGTGTGTTGGTTGATTTTAAGAAAATGTTTGTTAGAAAAGCTACAAAGAGCTCAAAAAGTTTGAATGAGGTTAGGTGTTTTTTTTAGTCTTATGAAAAGAAGAATCAAAGTATTATTAAGTGAATTGAAAGTTTATTAAGAAAAAGAAGTTTGAAAATCCATGGACCTAAGTCCAAGTTTTTTATGAAAGCGGTTCGAGTTTTGAAAACAAGAATCCTTTGAAAAAGAGGGAAGATTTTGAAAATTAAAGAATGGGGAGGAGATGAAGAGGCTAACCTAAGTGCATAAAGTAAAAGGTAAGGTGACCATCGAATTATTAAGTATATCATCGAATTGTTAGTAGTTAGTCGTCAACAAGGTGACTATCTAGAAACTTACGCATGAAGACTTGCCAGAAGCTTGATAGAATCAATGCGACCATGCGACAAGTTTCAATTTTTTTGTCAAGTATATCATCGGTTTTGGAATTATCACATTACTTGATCAAATATGATTGAGAATTTCAAATGGACAAGGTTAGTGAAAACTTGTCAGAAGCTTAATAGAATCAACGCGACCACACGACAAACACCACAAGTATTGAACCAAGATCAAAGCTCAAGTCATCTTTTGGGGCTTATATTTAAACATTAAAGTTCATGCCACCAATTGATCACTTTCTCGGAATTGGGACAAAGGAAAAAGTAAGATGAAGAAGAAGAAATAAGCCCCAAGTTTATTTTGCATCAAATGGATTTATTCGGTCTAACTTCGTCAAAATCAATCAACTTTCTTGGTGGATTTGGTCAAGAGACCTATCAACACCCAAATTCCATCGATGTTGAGGAAATTTGTGACTCCAAATAAATTCAAAAATCAGCAAAATAAAAAGGAATTAAAAACAATTTAAAATGATGAACAAAACATAATTTGACATTAGGTCATTTAATTGGATTTTATTGACGAAATACATAAATAGTATTTTCTAATCAAAAAAAAATTCCAAAAAAATTGCCTAAGGTCAAGCAGAGGTCAACAAGTGTTGACAAATTTTTTCAGAATTTTCACAAGTCAAAAACTATTTTTTAAAATAAAAAGAAAATGGTGAAATAAACCAAAAAATGGCAAAAAATAATAAGATCAGAAATGAAAATAAAACAAGGTCACCAATATTTTTCAAATGACCATTGGATCCTTCCATAATGTTTCCTGAATTTTAAAATGTCAAAAAGTATTTTAAAACAATTAAAAACATCAAATAAAAGAGAAAAATCATAAAAAATATCAAATCTGAAAATAAAATTATGAAAAAATAAAATTCAGATAGATAATATTTCAAAATATTTTTGTGAATTGTTTCATAATTTTTGGACCATAAATGAATTTTATATGATTTTTTAAAGTTTAAAACATTTAAAATATAAAATCAGAAAATAAAATAAAAGCCAAAAAAATGTGGACCATCTAATCATAGTCCAAACACGTTAGTAATCACATCCAATAGACATGGCGCGCTGTGCTTGATATGAACCTCCTTGGTTTTCACACTGGATTGAAAATTAAAAAGATAAAACAAGAATTAATGTCACGCGTTAGATAGATGTTGGCTAATAAAAATAATCAGATCCAAGGGCTCCAGAGACACATGCCTGGTAAGGCATTATCACATGATCCAATTTAAAAAAATAATATGGCGTGCTCTCATTGGTTGAGAAGAGACATGTCATCGTCTTCAACCTCCAGCCACTCCAAAATTGGAGTTCCTCAAACTATAAAATCAATAATCATGAGTGGTATCCTTGAATTCGTCTCTTCAAGACGATCTCAACCACATGCTCGCGAAAAATTTATTTAAAGTGAGTGAAGAGAAAATTGGAAAAAACTCAAATAATAGCGAATACGATTTTGATGAAATTCTCAGTAAATACTTGATGAAAACACAAATGGTGAAGATCACAAGGATCAGGGAGATGAGGAGAATGCAATGCTGCTTTGTTTGACAAAGTTTGATGGAGATTCCTACCTGAACAAAGTTCACTTTCAGAGCTATGAAACTGGACTTGGATAGCACGGTTCAGGAAGCTTCAAGGCACGACTCTTGTTCTGTTAGCTTCAGTGAGGTTCAAGGAAGAAGAATCAAGGGTTAATTTCAAACTGAAAGTGGTTTAAACACAAATTCAAAGTTGCAGAAATGTGAGGTTTGGAGACAGTTTGGAAGCGATTTTCTGGCTATCAAAGCTTGAGGAAATGAGTGGAATGTGTCCCTTATTTATAGAAGAAGTGAATGGGATCAAAAGGGAGGGTGAATGATGCAATTTGGAGCGAAATTGTGCACACCCGTGTTCATGAGAAAAATGTGACTTCATGTGTATCAAAACTCAATCATTCCTTGCGTTTTGATGTGCTAATTAATCTTGGGAAGTTCCTAATCACAATTAGTCACGAAATCAAGGCTTCACTTGGCTTAAAAATCATTGGGAGCGCAAAATGCACAAACCGATGGTGTGCTCGAAATAGATTTTAGCACAAACTTTGAACTGAGGCCAAATAAAATTCTCTCGTGCGTTTTTTGATTTTCCTTGAGCCAAATAAAGTATTCAAAGAGTAGAACACAATGCAAAAAGAATCAAATCCAATGTATACTTGAGTTGAGAGATATAGTCTTTAGGATTCTTGAAAAAACACTGATTTTCAGGCCAGACCTTGGTCAAGCATGCCACACTTTGTAAAAATGACCTATAATGTTTTCTCTTCAAACTTGCTCTTCCACTCAAAATTTGCTTTTGAATTTCAAATATGATATGAAGTAGACCCTCAAGTAACATTTGGCAAATATAATCATCCAAAAACTCCCAAATTGAGAAAGTTATGGCCTTGTGAAGTTGAGTGAAATTTGTGAAATGACCTATAATCTTTTGATTTCTTTAAGCAACTTCCAAACACTTTCAATCTTTAAAACTTATATAGAGATAAAGTTCACATCCTCAATATTGTTGTGCAAAAAGAATGACCTCAAGTTGATAAATGATGATCAAGATATGATCTCTTAAATTTGATTAACCAAAAATTGAGAAATTCATCAAAGACTTGTAATTATTTGACCTCATAGGAAAATTTCCAAGCATTTTAATTTCCTACCAATTGAACTAAGTTGTATTAGAAATCCTTAGGTTCATTGTGAAAGAATAATGAGCTCAATGAGACAAGGGATGATCAAGTTATGATCCTTTTGAAGTCATACAAGATAGATGAAGCATCAATCTAGAGAGTTAGCAATCATAAACCTCTAAAAAAATCTTCTCATCATATTAGAAGTCCTATTAAGAATCAAATGACTTTGAAATCATTCACAAACTTCATACAAACAACAAGATATGGCCCTCAGAAATCCAAAACCTTAATTTCAAGATAGATGGCCATAGAATGGAGAATTCTTCAAATTTGATGATCTCTTTCAAAGATGAAATATATACTCAAGAAGAGAGAGACCATGGTGTATGATAAGAGAAGTATTCAATGAGAAACAATGTTTTCAAAAATCTTTGAGAATTGAGGGGAGAAGGCATGGAAATAAACACATGAACCTATGGACTCCTTGAATAAGAAACTTGTGCACCATTTACCCACAACATTTAGAGAGCAAAGTGTACACATATCACTGTTATCCAAATATCAATAATCACACATAAGAAATAAACACATTCATAAGGTGCTTGGGGATCTTCTAAAGGGAAAACCCAAAGATAGGGAAGAAAGGGAGATACCCCTTGTGATCTTTGTGCAATGAAATCGTATGAAGTATTAGATAATCTTATGGGCAAAAATTAGGGTACAACAACCATGTCGAGTTCTTCTATCAAGGATTGGTTGTTCATATCCATGTCGAGGGGAGATTCTACTTTTCTTGAAGGGTCGTCGATCTTTATTGGGATGACAACCTCGGTTCCATAAGCAAGTCGAAACGGGGTTTCTCCGGTGGGTGAATGGGGAGTGGTTCGATAGGCCCAGAGTACGTTGTGTAGTTATTCAACCCATTTCTTCTTTGATTCGTCTAGCCTTCGTCTGAGTCCGTGCAATATGACTTTGTTCGCAGGTTCAGCTTGCTTGTTTGTTTACGGGTGTTCGACCAAAGCGAAGTGTTGCGCGGTTCTCAGATGGGAGACGAAGTCTTCGAAGTTTTTATCGGTGAATTGTGTCCCGTTGTCGGTGACTATAGCTTGTGGGATGCTGAATCGGGCTAGTATATTTCTCTTATAAAAACGTAGGATATTTTGAGCGGTGATTTTGGCCAATGCTTCGACCTCTATCCATTTGGTGAAGCAGTCGACACCTACTATCAGATATTTGTTCTTGAATGCTCCCAATACAAATGTCCCGAAGATGTCGAGCCCCCACCATGAGAAGGGCCAGGAAGAAGAGAGCAATTTGAGTTCGCTTGGAGGAGCTAAGTGCATGTGTCCGTGCCTTTGGCACTTGTCGCATTTCTTCACATGTTCTTTGGCTTCGAGCTGCATGGTCGGCCAATAATAACCAGCCCGAAAGGCTTTTCGGGCGAGTGATTTTCCCCTAGGTGTTGGTGAAACACCCGGCCAAAAATCAATGGATATAGCTATATATCAATGAATTCGCCATCGAACGTTTTTTATCCCACCAGGAGGGAAAGGTAAACATCGAGTAAACCTGAAAAAAAGAAATCATGGTCTTGCAACCGAGAGATCGGGTAAGGAAGTCTGTTACGCGAGGGAAGAGATTAGCACCCCACACGTCCGTAGTACTCTACGGTATCCACTTTTACTTTCTATCTAATGGGTGTAAAGGTCTAACTATATCTGTACATGGTACAATGTATGCAAAAAGAAAAGAAAAATTAATAGAGAAAATAATAAAGGAAATAAAACACGGGGAAAAGAAGGAAATATTTACAAAGGTTGCTCGATCTAGCCCCGCGACAGGATGCCTACGTATTCTCTCGTGCAATTGGAAAGTCAGAGCGCCGTAGTTCGGCTCACTTGTTCCGTTGGTTTTATTTTTAAATTAGCGGCAAACAAAGAACGATGACGAAACACCTCCATGATGACGAAACATCAGCTACAGACGGGATGACGAAACATCAGGAGATGGGATGATGAAACATCAGCAAACGAGATGACGAGACATCAAAGGATGATATGGCGAAACATCAGAGGATGAGATGGCGAAACATCAGAAGATGAAGAAGCATCAGCAACAAACAGGACGACGAAACCTCCTAGACTAATTGGTTTGTATCTTTTACTTTGGAAAAAGTTTCAGATTATTAGAATGTTTTAATGCACTTGACAAAAACAAGATTTTAATTTTAAGAATGCAAAAGGATAAAGGTAAAATGGCTAAGGGAAACTAACCTACTTCTAATCCTAATATTATCATGCAAAGTTACTCCTAAGTTAAGGGTATAAACAAGGGGAGGAATCTACCTAAAGTTATCATGCATGGATGCCTAACTTAATGTCTAAACTCGAAAGCTAACTTAATCGAGCAAAACCTAAGGGGAATCTATAAAATCAATCATCTTGGTTGGGAAACCAAGTGAGAATAGGGGTAGAATCAAGTAAAGTGCTTTGGCAAAAGCACACAAACCAAGCACTAACAAGTGATAAAAAAGAAAGAAGAAGATGAAAGAAGAAAATGCAATGAAATTCGAATGAATTATGCTCATGCAAAGTGTCATGTGAGGTGAGTTCAGTAGACACAACATTCATTTACAAAGTTATACAAAACTTTAGCAAACATCAAGCATCATTATAAACACCCACGAACAAGTTAATTCACAAACTAGGTCGAAACTAATCCTAAAAGCATGCAAAGAGCTAATTGTGCGAAGCGTTAGACTTAGATGAAGTTGATAGAAAATTAAAGAATAAAAAGACATACAAGTCAGTAGCTAATCATGTTAATGCTCATTTACATCATGCAAAATAACCCACAAAGATTTAAGAACCAAAATCTATCAAAAGCGTGCATACGTGCAACAAACGTGTGTGGTGAAAAACATCTAGGTGTGTGAAGTTTATGGCATGAAAAGAAGGTGAGAAGATGAAGAGGTTACAGTACCAACATCATGAAAATGAATTAATAATCAAACCATAAAAGAAATGCCATGAATATGTAATTACAACATGGATGCAAAAACTAGTTGGGATGCTTAACCTAGAATGCAACTAAAGATGAAATGATGTATGGTTGATGCATGAATGCATGAAGTGGAAACTAATGGCATACAAACATGGGAATGGCAGTAGATAGCATGGCAATAATGCATGATTATCATATACATATTCATTATTTACAATGCACAAACAAAACAACTAGAAAAAAAAAAACTTAAACATGCATCTAATGGTGTGTGGTGAAGGTGCTTAGATGAATGTGTCCTAACATATTTGTGTCAAGTGTTGTGGACAAATGAGATGAATGATGAGGATATAAACATGATTCTCATATGAACACAAAGCAATTATCAAATGTCATACTCTATCGTTACTCATAATGCAAAAATTAGTAGTGGAAAGGAGTGGTTCTAAACCCTAGAATCAAATGTTAGATGAACAAGCAAATGAATGAGCCAATCATGATGAAGAGATGAGGAAAGAATGCAATGCTACATAATAGGTCAGTAGCTAAAGACCTATATAAACTACAAACAATATCAATTCAAACCAAGTGGAAGACACACACATACAAGTTAGAAACTTCTAAACTAGTTAAGCAAAAACACTTAAGAAAGATTTAAACAAGGTAGTCTTAATTGGGAAATTAAAACCATGTGTGACTTATGTCATAAGTTTAACTCAAGATATGGTTCATGAGCAACCAAATGTAGAAGATAAAGCTTCCATACACAAACAAATCACCTATTTAATGAACAAAATCATCTAAAACAAAATACCACCTATCTTAGATCAAATACCATTGATCAAGATTTGTAGGAAGGGAAAAATCTCTTGTATGTCATGGGGTGATGATAGAACCCTCACAAGATGTTTGTCATGATCTTGAGGTAATGTCCATTGGGAAGACATGCCTCAAAGATCAAGAACCTATAATCCCTCAAGGTATGTTCCAATCAACAATAGAAAAAGAAGAAGAAAGAAAATCTAGCTCTTTTAGGTCATCATGATGACATTACAAGTGAGTGCAAGCCAATGAATCAAAGAGCATGGGGTTATTAGTTAAGTAATGTACAAGGTTAGAAGTAAAACTCAAAGATCCAATTGGAATTGGATGGCTAGAACCATGCATGATGCATATAATACAAGATGAGTAGTAAAACTACAAATAAAAGTTGACAACATTCTAACTAGCAAGAGTCGCATGTGCTTGAGCACATTAGGGGCTTAAATGAATCAATCGTACTGGAGTCAAGGCCCTAAAGATGCTATGAGGATATAGCAAGGGAGTGAGAAGTAAATCCTTAAAGAATTACATGAATGCATTCCTCACCTTACAATCTACGCACAAGAATGCAACAAATGGTATGAAAATCAAACTTCTAAACAAAGATCAAGGTGATCCTTCGGGGTCAAGTGTCTCTTAAGTCTTAAAAGACTATCCTTTAGGTTATCATTCCCCCCTAAACATCTATTGAAAACACAAGCTATGCAAGAGAGAGGTTTAAGAGCCAATGCATCAATAAACTAGGGTTTTAAGAACCATGGAAATTGTGTGCTCAATGTAAAGATTTAGTGACTTAACATGGGATTTTCAATGAATGGGATCACATAATATAACACTAGGGCACTCAAAATGATCATTACACACCCAAGGGTTAGCCTTAAATCATGTCCACAAGCTTCACAATTGAAGTTGGATTCCAATTACACTAGGCAAAGGTATGTTCACTTTTGAAATTCCATGAAAATAAGAAAATGATGGATAAAATTCAAACAAAAATGAAAGGAGGGGCTCAAATCCCTCACAAGTTAGGGACATATCCTTACCCAAGTTAAAAGTTCATGGAATGGTTAAAACAAAATCCTAAAAGTCAATACTATGGATATGCATGCTCATGTGACCCAAATAATAATAAAAAGGTTAAAAACCAAAAATCAGAAATAAAAATCTATAGAAAATGGAGACAATGACTCAACACTCTAAACATGATAAAAAAATATTTTTGGTACTTTTATTTTTTAGGGAAATGATAAAACAAATAAAAATGCAAAAATAAATGATGCAAACCATGTATTTAATGCTAAAATTGATTTAATTATGAAAAAATGACAAAATAATGAAACAAAAATAAAAAATGCATGAAGTATGATTTAAATGAGCTAGAAAATTTTTTATTCATTTTTTAAATACATGAAAATATTTTTAAATAATTTAAATATGCATGAAATGCATTAAAATGCATAAAATGGTAAAAAAAATAATAGAAACAATGCAAGAATTATGCAATAAAATTCAGAAATGCATGAGATATGATCTAAATGGACCATGATATTTTTGTTCATTTTTAAAATGCATGGAAGTATTTAAAAATGATTTAAATGTGCATGAGATGCATTAAAATGCATAAAATGATTAAAAAATAGAAAAAATGCAAACATTCTGAAATAAAATTCATAAATGCATAAGATATGATCTAAATGGACCATGATATTTTTTGTTCATTTTTAAAATGCATGGAAGTATTTAAAAATGATTTAAATGTGCATGAGATGCATTAAAATGCATGAATTTATTTAATTATGAAAAAATTAAAAAATAATCAAATAAAAGCCATGGTCTCATCATAAACCAATCAAAGATCTCACAAAAAATTTTGTGGAATTTTTTATCATGGAAAAGTATTTTTTCAAGAATTTACAAGAAAATTAGACAAAAGTTAATCAAATCAAAATTAGTTAATCTCCGAATTTATTTGACCAATCAAAATATTTTTAAAAATTCCAGAAAAATTCCACAAAATATTAGATATTTAAAAGGACCTATGATATTTGTTTCATAATTTTTGAAAATAGTTTGAGCCTAAAATAAAATCAGATGAAAGAAATAAATAAAAATGCATGAAAATTCAAATGGACAAATTAGGAAGTGACACCTCACTTCATCCCTAACCTCCAGCAACCCCCTTAAACACTAAATTCTAGTAGCCCAACCCCCCAACTTCCAGACCTCATATCTCTCTCAATTCTCAACCAAAATTCGTGGTTCAAAGCTCATTTTAAAGATCTCATGGCAAGGTACATCATGCAAGTCGTAAAACATCAAATGATTCATCACACACTGAGAAATCTGAGCACGAAAATCACAAAAATCATCCTAAATATGGATTTTCAGAACTTCATGCTATGCAATATGCTTCACAAACAATTGAATTTATACATCAAACCTAATGTTTGGCCAGCTAACCACGCATACAACTCATCTATTTCATCAAATACAAGCTAGAATTCCATATTTGAGATTTGAAACATACCTCTTGATTTGGAAAATAAATCCAAATATACCTCTGGATTTACAAAGGAAACACTTGAATCTTGCTCTCAGATCTTCAATGGAGTGATAATGATCAAGAAAACCAACTTCAAATGCAGTTTGTAGCAACTTCAAAGTTTGTGAAAATTGAAAAATGTAGAGTAATTGGGCCTGCATGGTAAACAGCTTCATGATCTCAACTTGTGAGCCTTGTAACTTGCTCAATTTTGAACCAAATGATGTGATTAAAAGTTCCATTTAAAGCTCTCATGGCATACTTCAAAATGCACGAAGTGGTTTTCAAAAATTCCATCTAAATCAAAAGATATAAGCCTCAACATTATGCCCACCACCTGTTTGTGAAAATTACTCAAAGAAAATGCCTAGAAAATGCTTGCTTGCCCAGCCTTGGTCAAATCTTGTGCACAAAACTTCTAACTCAAATATCTCCCAAATGGTGCATTTTTGAGAAATTTTACACATTGGCAATCTTGTAGGATTTTTTCCAAGCTTTCCAGAGATGTATGGTATGCAATTATTGGATAAAAATTGAGAAAGTTATGATGTGTCAAAGTTCCATAGGGTGGACACTTAGAAAAAATTTCAAAATTCCAATTTCTTCAAAAACAAGTTAACTCCAATTTCTTCAATTTCATTGATTCAATGGTGAATTTGGTCATGAAAAATGAAAATATGATCTTTGAATTGATGGTTGACCAAAAGTCCACTTGGTCAACTCCTGACTTTGACTGATTTTTGACCAAAATGACTATTTTGCCCCTTGTGATCAATTGACTTGCTTCGACTCCAAATTAAGCCTCAATATTTCAACCATAGATGTCCATCAACATATAGAAACAAGTGAAATCAAGTTTGAATGAAGAACCTGAAGAAATCCTGATTTTACTCAAAACCCTAATTTTGCTCCATGTGTTAGGAGGTGACCAATCAAGCTTCAAAACCTCAAATCTTGTGAATGTAATGGGCAATTCTCTGAACCAAGATAACTTCAATGATAATAAGAAGATAATACTCCAAGAAAATGACTCATCCAAGCTTCAAACTCCACAGAGGACCAAAACCCTAATTTCATCAGATGAGTGCCCCAGATGAATTTCCCACCAATCCTCTTCAAAACTTCAATTCCTGGGGGATCAATGAAACAAATGGAATGTCTTGAGGCATAATACACCATTGTGACTTGAAATATCCACAGATATGGCAACTTGAGATTCCTTCAGAAAGGCATGCTAACACAATCAACCTCCTCAACTTGTGAAGGTCTTGAGAACTCAAAGAGCTTAGATCCTATCATGAGATATGAATGCAATGCAGTATGATGTTTATGATGAAACATAAGCCTAAATCAAGAGGGTAAATTTTGGGGTGCAACAGCTGCCCCTATTCAATCTTCTTAAACTTGATAAGCGAGAACTGGTGGAAACCTTTGAGCGTTCAAAGTGGAAGAGGATTGAATACAAAAGAACCCGAAAATTTACACTCTTGAGAAGAAGTGTGAAACTTTCCAAAAAGAGCCAGAGAATGCTGGACTTAGAGAATACCAAATGAAATTGGTTTCATGTAAGAGCCCCAAATAACATTGTGCCTTAACAAGCGGGAAAGTCTAATGAACATTAGCTTTCCTCAAAATATGCGCCAAGACGAAATTGTAACGCAGACTATAAAGATGAGATAAAACTCAAACCAGAAGACCAGACAAAACTAGACTCTGAAAACGTACGCAATAGGACAGCTATGAAAAGGGTCCTATAAGCAAGGTGACTAGAGTGCGTGATTCTAGGGACACCTGGTCTCAACCCGGTAAGAGAAGCGTGACAAACCAAAGGTATGAAAGAGACAGTCAACCAAGGATGAGAGGCGGGCGATTGAATCCAAGGAGTGACATCAAACGAGACAAAACTCGACTCGATAGAACTAGAAGAGCAACACTTTCTAGAAACGAGTACCAGGACAAAAAACTGGATTTCACGCACGAGAAAGAGGTAAAACTCGACCCATAGCAAAGTGATGAGAGTGCATGTTTCTCAGAGCACTTGTGTTCTCAAACTAAAGGATGAGTGAGACAAACCGATTGAACCCAATAGTTATAACAGAGCCATCCCAACCGAAGATAGACAGTAGACGAACCTGATTGAATCTACGGAGTAACGGGGAAAGGTTTCAACCTGAGATAGACAGTATTATGGAACTGAAAGAATCACAGGAGTAAGAAACAAAACGAGATAAGACTCGACTCATGGAGGCTAGTTAGATGCAACAAACTAGATGAGTACCAGGACAATAACTGGATTTCATGCACAGGCGAAGAGACAAAACTCGACCCAAAGCAAAGTGATTAGAGCGTACTTCCAAAACACTTGCTGAAATGGTCATCAGGACAAAACTGACATTCAAAAGATACATTTGGTGGACATTAAAATGAACCAACAGAGGTAGTAGGGACTAAGCCAATGAAATTGCACCAGAGGGAAACTGGGCTACAGCCAAAACATTGAGTAAACACTCAACCAAATTGAATGGTCAACAAAATATTTGTATGGAAATACTGAGGATGAAGGCCTCACTGGGGAAATAATCTGAAATCAGCAGACTCACTGGGGCACATAGTAGCAATAAAGGCTTATGTTTCAATGCATGTTTGAAATTTTTCTATGGAGTAAAGTTCCAAAAGATTATGGAAAGTTACACTTTGAGGATGCAATGCGATAATGCATGATTAAATGTTTCACCGGGGAATGGCTAATCGAAAAGCCAAACAAACACCACGCCAACACTTAACAAGACTTGCAAAAATAAATTGCAGAACCCACTGGGGAAAAAAACCTTCAAAGATGAAACTCTGCGAGGAGCAATAGCTTGTGTAGCCGGTAGAAAGCAGGCTACAATCACTGAGGAGGAGGTGCAAAAATAAATTGCAGACTTCACTAGAGAAGTAATTCTGCTGGGCGAAACCGTTGAATCTGACATGAGATGCCAGATGAAATTGGCGAAGATAGAGAGGATTCAGGCAAACCAGTGACCTCTGAAGAGGAGATCCAAATGGAGATTGAACTTCAATGGGGAATGTACCAAACGACACAGGGATAAGTATTCCTTTGACTTCATGGGAAGCAACCAATCTTTGGTCAATGATAGGAAGAAATTCACGACTTTTGCCATCTTCACTTGGGGATATCTACTGGGAATGCACACCCACAAAAGCAGGCGTCCTGGGTGATACTCACCAGGGATGCCCATTGGGGAGATGGGCGAGCTTTTGGAATAGAAGTCCAAGTCAAATAGTTCATCCGGGCATGAAGAAACAAGACACCTCATATATGACAGCTCCACTGGGGAAATGAGGGGGATAACTCCACTGGGGGAATGAGGGGGACAACTCCACTGAGGAATAGGGAATATTGCGCTGCAACCTTGAAGGAAAATTTCCTCGCTGGGGAGAGGAGAAATCTTGAAGAAGAAGAGATCAGATGAATAACTGATACACTGGGGAAAAGGGGGAAAATTCTTGGATACGAACTTCCAAGTGCAACAACCTAACTGGGGAATTAAATGGGTCATCAATAAACCTTCAGCCTCGAACGGGAAATCCTCTGTGAACACCACAATAACATCACTTCATTGGGGATAAAGACTCTTAAACAAGAAATCTTATCAATCACAAATTATCAGACAAAAGCTCTCCACTTGACGATACTGGGGAATAGACAACCTTCAGGTAAAAACCGAGGAATCATCCATATACAATCTCTTCACTTTGGGGGACTTGCTGGGGAGAAGTAAAGACTTCGGTGTCACTGGGGATGCCCCGTGTTGGATATATTTCATATGATCAAACCTGTCCATTCAATCAAACCAAATATGCCCCAAGTCTAAAATGAAATGAAACTCACTGGGGAGAATCTCTGTAAAAATACAGATAGAACTGATTCAAGATAAGATGCCCCAGATTATCATCAATTCTTTGAAAAGATTATCTTTCTATTCCATAGGGTCGAGGCCCTCTCCTTTGGCAAGGTCAAATCTTTCTTTGGTATTCATTGCAAACTCACCTGATGTCAAACAGTTGTTTCACATACAAAAAATGTTTATTATAAGAATGAAAATTCAAATGCAACACTTATGTAAGTCTTGAAGTTTTTATAAAAAGGTATTATGACTTCTCGTGAACAAAACGCTCTTAAAATGCAATACATTTTTATTTTTTCCAAAATGACAAGACAAACATAAGATGCCAACACAAAAATCAGCACAATTTAGGAGTCAGTGAAATGTTATCTTATCGTAGTATGCCTTTGAATTAACCCATGTTTCAATTAGGACTTTTGAGGGTTGTAACGTGACCTGGTTCACGGTTTTCAAAAAAAAAGATTTTTAGGCTCAAAATATCTGGTGCCCACCCCCTTCGTGATGTTCTCCAATCCTAGATTCAGTCAACTTGATACGAGCATTCTACTCACAAAGGAGTACGGTATGGCAACTTCTGCTGAGGATTTCTTGGACATGCACGAGGAACCCACAAGCTTTTCAGACATGATAGTCACTCACCTTTAATTTTGGTGTCAGATCACACGACTTTGTTCTCTTATTGAGAATCTTTTTTTCAAGGCTTTGCCCTCCGTTTTGCCTAAGCGACTTATTACCAAGTTCGACTTAGCGGGCTTTTCTCTCTCTTTTTCTTTATCATTTTTTTCATTTATTTTTCCCTTCTTTCTTTTTTTTTAGAACAAATCGTGTGATCCCTACACCATCTTCAATTTATTGGAAGTAATTGTGACTGTCTGTGTCTTTGAGGGATTCCACGTTGATAGACGAAGGTTTGCAGTTTGGACTTTCCTCAGCCCTTTGGAGGATAACCATTGTTGTATCCTTTGATTACGCTCTTTTGAACGCTCGATAAGATTAACTGAACTCTACCCTGCCCCAGGTTAGGAAAATGAGGGTTTTTTTTGTTTTTTTAATAGAAAAGAAACTCCTACTTCAAGGCTCAAAGGGGTTAACGAGGGTCTATCTCCCTTATATCTCCGGTGTTTGGGATTTGAAACAAGGCCTGCGCATCATCAACAGGGTTATACTCAAAAGCATACAAACCAAAGATTATCATTTTAGTATCGTCATCCTCCCCCCAATCTTCGCCTAAGCAAAAGACTTGGTGAAGTTGGCATCAATATGCAAGCAAGTCATTTTATGAGCGATAGCGAATGGATGAGTGATAAGAAATATTTCTTCAAGACAAACATACTTAATGCATTAAGATTTTCATTCAAAAATAAACAAATTTTTACATGATAGCAATGTTTAAACAAACAAACAAGGGTGCAAATGAAAATGCAATAAAGAAACTCGGGATCGCCATTGTTGAGGAGACTCGACTCCGTCTGGACTTCTGGATTATGATGACTTCTACAGTCTTGATGCTCTTGGACAAGATATTCCCCTTCTGATCTATCATTGACACAACAGTCTTCGAATTAATCCAAACTCAAACCTTATCTCTAGACGATAAAACATCTTCAGTCAAGTGGTCGAGTGCCCCAAGGCAACATTCACGGGGATTTTCTTCAAAAGAAACGATGAAAATTATGCAAAGTGAGAACCTTTAACCTCCTTTCTCTGTCACACAAGAGTGAAACTTCTCAAGATAACGATCATACAAAGGCTTGCAAAACAGAACTGGCTCTTGAAATACACTGCTTATGAACGATCTCCAGGAGGTGGTACAAACATCCCGACAACAGGGCACCATCAGATCTAACAGAATTATCCATTTTTCAATTATCATTATTGTGCAGGAACCATCAAAGTTTTTTCAAATGCAAGTAATCATCATGAAAATATTGGACGTTTTATTAAACAATTGAAAAACTGCAAGAAATAAAGACAAAGAAGTTTTTTTTCATTTATCGAAGACTGGCCACCAAAAGGAATTTACAATAAGACGCAACTCCTACAAAGGTAATTAACCTAAAACTTAAAAATGAAATGACGTTACAAAAGTGGCAATGCAGTAGTAGATGACCAACGATCTATAATTCTGCTACTGTTCATACAACCAACAGGCTAGGCGAAGAACTTCTTCAACACATCGGCGTTCACCGGGAGCGGGAAATCTTCACCGTCCATGGTTGTGAGCATCATTGCCCCACCAGAGAAAACCTTCTTGACCACAAAGGGTCCTTCATAAGTCGGAGTCCACTTGCCTCTAGGGTCGCCTTGAGGAAGGATTATCCTTTTAAGGACCAGATCACCTGCTTGATAGAACTGAGGACGCACCCTCTTGTCGTAAGCTTTTCTCATCCTCTTCTGATACACTTGTCCATGACACACAGCTGCCAGACGGTTCTCGTCAATGAGGTTCAACTGATCTAGCCGATTCTGCATCCACTCAGCTTCGTCGATCCCGACCTCTTTCATAATTCTCAAAGAAGGAATTTCAACTTCCACAGGCAATATTGCCTCCATCCCATACACAAGGGAGAACGGGGTTGCCCCGGTCGACGTACGCGTTGAGGTACGATATCCATGCAAAGCAAAAGGCAACATCTCATGCCAATCCTTGTAGGTTACCACCATCTTCTGCACAATCTTCTTAATGTTCTTGTTTGCAGCCTCGACGGCACCGTTCATCTTCGAGCGATATGGAAAGGAGTTATGATGTTTGATCTTGAAAGCCTCACAAAGCTCCTTCATTGTCTTGCTATTGAGATTTGATCCAATATCAGTGATGATTTTCTCGGGGATCCCATAGCGGCAAATGATGTTGTGCTTGATGAAACGAGCCACAACCTGCTTGGTGACATTAGTAAAAGACGCAGCTTCAACCCATTTGGTGAAATAATCTATAGCGACCAGGATGAAACGATGACCGTTAGAAGCGGTTGGCTCAATCTTTCCAATCATATCAATGCCCCACATTGCAAAGGGCCACGTAGATGTCAAAACATTCAAGGGAGCAAGGGGAACATGCACTTTATCAGCATACACTTGACACTTGTAGCAAACCCTGGCGCGATTATAACAGTCTGTTTCTATAGTAGACCAATAGTAGTCAGCCCTCAATATGTTCTTGGCCATGGTATGACCACTGGAATGGGTCTCAAAAGCACCTTCATGCATCTCTTCGATGATCTTCGACGCTTCATTCTTATCTACGCATCTGAGCAACATGCCATCATGATTTCTCTTGTATAAAATACCATTGTTGAGGAAGAACTTTGCAGCGAACCTCCTTAGAAACTTCTTATCTGTGATGGACGCTTCTTCTGGGTACTCTTGAGTCTCTAAATACCTCTTAACATCATAAGACCAAGGGTTACCATCCAATTCCACTTCCGCTTCAAAACAAAAAGCTGGCTCATCTAGCCTTCTAATAGTGATCGAAGACGCCTCATTAGCCCACTTCACCTTGAACATGGATGACAAAGTGGCCAATCCATCTGCAAGATGATTCTCCTCTCTGGAGATATGCTCAAACGTGATCTCTTCAAAATAAGGAATCAACTTCATCACATGCTCGCGATAAGGAATCAAGTTTTGATGACGAGTTTCCCAATCACCGTTAATTTGACTAATAACGAGATTAGAGTCCCCAAAAACCTTTAAGAACTTGATACGCAAGTCAATTGCCACTGCAATCCCATAAATATAGGCTTCATACTCCGCCATATTGTTGGTGAAGTCAAAACAAATTTGGGCTGTGAAAGGAATATGGAAACCCTCAGGGGAAGTGATAACAGCTCCGACACCATTACCCATTGCATTCGACGCTCCATCAAACACCATTGTCCACTGTGACCCTGGCTCAGGCCCTTCCTCCGGACCGGGAATATTGCAGTCTCTAATGTACAAGATGTCTTCATCTGGGAATTCAAACTTCATCGGTTGATAGTCATCCACAGGTTGGTGAGCAAGATAATCTGCCAGAACACTACCCTTGATTGCTTTCTGGGTGGTATACTGGATATCATATTTTGTCAAAATCATCTGCCAACGGGCAACTCGGCCGGTAAGAGCTGGCTTCTCAAATATAAACTTAATAGGATCCATCTTAGAAATCAGATAAGTGGTATGCGTTAACATGTACTGCCTCAAGCGTTTAGCAGCCCATGCTAGTGCATAACACGTCTTCTCGAGCAAAGAATACCTTGACTCACACTCAGTGAACTTCTTACTCAGATAATAGATGACTTGTTCTTTCTTTCCGGTTTCATCATGCTGGCCAAGCACACAACCCATGGAATTTTCTAGAATTGTTAGATACATGATCAATGGCTTTCCCTCAACTGGTGGCACAAGTATCGGAGGCTCTTGCAAATATCCCTTGATTCTATCAAATGCCATCTGACAATCATCATTCCAAACAACTGCTTGATTCTTCTTTAACAACTTGAATAAGGGCTCACAAGTGGCAGTAAGATGAGATATGAACCTGGATATATAATTCAAACTCCCTAAGAAACCACGAACTTCCTTTTCTGTCCTTGGCTCAGGCATCTCTCTATTCCTTCATGTATTTCTTTTAATATATGTGGAACTCTGGCTTCTTCGACGCATTTGAGGAGAGGGATGGAGAATCCCCTTATATAGAGCTTATCTTCGAGGATTACATACGAACATGCTCTCCGTATGATAACACTCGCCTCTTTGGGATCGTCAGGGAGAGTCTCATTGGTCAGGTATTTGTAGACGGGCATCATCTAGGATGTGCCTGCTTCGATGACATGTACATCGTGGTCGAGGCGCTTTTTCTATATCCTTGGTCGAGGGAGTATCTCTTGGATACCTGATTTGTTCCCTCCCTTTGTCCTTGTGCTGGAGAGCTTGGATAAAACATCTGCTCGAGCATTGTATTCTCAAGGCATGTGTTGTATGTCGACGAAGGTGAATTATTTTAAGTGGTCTTGGACGAGGGCCCAATATTCAGTCAGCTGGTCGTTCTTGACCTGATATTCCCCTCGGACTTGGGAGGCTACGAGTTGTGAGTCTGTGAGGATCTTGACCTCTTTTTATCCTATGTCCTCGACGAGATGGAGGTTGAAGAGGAAAGCCTCATATTCTGCTTGATTATTGGAAGTAGGAAACGAGAGGGCGAGGGATACTTCGATGACAATCCCTTCTCTGTTTTCCAGAATTATACTTGCTCTGCTTCCCATCGAGATAGAGGCACCATCGACGAATATCGTCCATTTGTCGGTCCCTTCTTGGAATGTTGGTAAAGTCATCTTCGCCACGAAGTCTGCTAGGACTTGTGCTTTGAGGGATTTCCTGCTCTCGTACCTGATATCGAACTCAGATAGTTCTAGAGACCACTTGAGCATTCGTCCGACCATGTCTGGTCGACCCAATAGATGTTTGATGGGTTGGTCTGTTCCAACTATGATGGTGTGTGCCAAGAAATAGTGGTGGAGTCATCTTGCGGTGTTGACTAGTGCAAGGAAATTTTTTTCGATCTGCTGGTATCTCAATTTAGGCCCTTGTAAGGCTTTACTCATTAAATAGATCGGTTTTTTCCCTTTCCGAGTCTCTCGAATGAGGGCAACGCTAAGGGACTCGGAAGTCACAGCCAGATATAGATATAATATCTCTTCTTTATTAGGTCGAGACAATACAGACGATTGGGATAGGGTTTTCTTCAAGTGAAGTATGGCCTGCTAACACTCCTCGGTCTAGTCGAATGCTACTTCCTTTCTCAATAGTTTGAAGAATAGGAGTGCGTGTTGTGTCGACCTCGCGACGAATTGTGATAACGAGGTTAGCATCACTTTGAGGACTTGAATGGATTTTTTTAGAATTTGGAGTGGGGAATTCTGAAAATTCCCGACATTTGTCAAAGTTAGCCTCTATCCCAGGCTCGATGAGGTAGAAGTCGAGGAACTTCACGGGCTAGACTCTGAAGGTGCATTTTTCGGGGTTGAACCTCATTTTGACTCTTCTGGCTTGATCGAAGACTTTCCTGAGGTGTAGGGCGTGATCAACTTCCTCTTGGATTTTACGATCATATCGTCCATATACACCTCGAGCATGTCCCTGATCTCGCCTTTGAATACTTTATTCATCATTCATTAGTATGTTGCATCGACGTTCTTCAAACCGAAGGGCATCTCGTTGTAGTGATAATTGCCCGATTCGGTCATGAAGGTCGTATAAATTTTGTCTGTTTTAGCCATGGGAATTTGATTATATCCCGAATAGGCGTCCATGAACGAAATAAATTTAAAACCTGCAGATTGTCAATGAGTTTATCAATGTTAGGCATGGGGTAGTCGTCTTTTGGACATGCCTTATTGAGATCAGATTAGTCAATGCACATGCGCCATTTTCCATTATTCTTTTTCACAAGTACATGGTTGGATAGCCACGTAGTATATTGGGCTTCTGATACAAAATTGGCCTCTAGAAGGTCCCTAACAGCTTGTTCGGCAGCCTCGGTTTTTTCTGGAGACTGCTTTGAGACTGCTTTCGCCTGCGCTGTGCTGTGACCTTAAGGGTAGGAACAACAGTAAGATGGTGACATGGAACCTCTGGGTCAAGACCAGGAATTTCGTCCGCACTCCAGGCGAAGAGGTCAGCTTTGTCCTTCAAACAAGATTTGAGTTGGTTTCGAGCTAACTTTGGGAGGTTAGCTCCGATCTGGACTTCTTTGCTAGGGTCATCACCGAGTGGTACGAACTCAAATTCACCGTCTGGAATTGGCCGCATGTGCTGCTTTGAGGATCCTTCTGAGTTACTGGGAGCGAGTGTATCTTCCTCGATCATTGGAGCTTTACCTTTCCTTCTTCTCTCATCCAAATCCTCGGGATCCAGGAGGCTATCAAGGTCAATGGCATCGACTCGAGGGAGGGGTTCAGGCTTATGAGAGCTTTCTGGGAGGTCGACTCTACCTTTGACCTATGGTTGGAGATTGATGGAGTCCATGCCTTTTGTTGATGCTTTGAAGCATCTTCGGGCGACTTGGATGTCTCTGTGCAAAGTTGCTACCTGCCCACTTGTCGTGTAATATTTCATCTTCAGATGTACCGTGGATGGTACTACGATTAGCTCGACGAGAGTGGGCTGACCGAAAATGCACTAATATAGGGATGGGAAATCGACGACCATGAACTGTGTTTTGATCGACCTGCCAGTCTCTCTGGCCCTGAAGGTTACGATCAAATCAACGTATCCCCATGACTTTTCTGTGGAGCCGTTGAATCCTCTTAGATCTGAGCCGAGGTAATGAGCCAGATGGGTCTAGTTGAGCTACAATGTGCGGAAGAGTTGAGTGTACATGATATCCGCCGAATTCCACTGGCCAACCAATATACGTCTGACATAGACGTTAACCATCCGATCATGAACGAGCAGAGGAATGTTTGTGTTGGGGGCGCCCCCAGGTCGTTCCTCTTTGTATAAGGCTAGTGGGTGAGACTTGCCTTGGATTTTATCGAGGGTGGTGCCCAAATCTGAACTTGTTTTTGACAAGATCGTCAAACCGTCTTTTAATTGATCTGATGGAGTTCTTGGCGAATCCTCCACCGGAGATGACCATGGCCGGGTGGAAGGACTCCCAGGGGATGTGAGAGGCGATGTACGCCGAGGTGGTATCGAGATCGGGGAAGATGAAGTCTTCTGGCCTAGATATACTCATGGCCACGGGCATGAAAGACTCCACATCAGGTTTTTCTTCCTCGACCTTGCTAGACGAGGGAGTTTATTCTTTCGCAGATTTCTTCCTTTTGTATTGCTTGAGATGCCCGCCTCTTATCAGGATCTCAATCACATCCTTCAAGTGGATGCAGTCGTCTGTCACGTTCCTGTGACTCCTTTGAAATCTGCAGTATTTACTCTTATTTGTCCCTGGCTTTGCCGGGGTCTGTCGGGGGGAAATGCACACCACCTTATTTGAACTCGGAGTTCGCACATTCGGTCAAGATACAATCCCGGGAGGTGGTGAGGGAGGGGGGGGTAGTCGCTGAATCGACCAACCGGCCCCTTATAGTCTCTGGAGTCGCGGGGTTTATCATCCCGCTTTCTCTCTCTCCCTTGACGAGATGTCAAGGGGTCTTCACTTTTTGAACTCTTGAAATTTTCCCTATGTCGGGTGTCACGAGCACAGTTAGCGTCTTCCTTTTCCTCATATTGGATATATGCTTGGGCTTTTAGGAAGAAAGCATCCAATGTTGAGAGAGTTTCAATGCCTACAGCCTTCGCGAAGTCGCTGCGAGTGCGTAGTCCTCTTTCGAGGAGATATTTTTTCATATTGTCCGTCGTTGAGACCTGGACGACTTCTTGATTGAACCTCTCGATGTATGCTCAGAGAGATTCTTCTTTACCATGTATGATGGCTTCCAGGGATGCCTCTGACTTTGGGTGGCGTCGGGAGGCGGTGAAATGTCTGGAGAATATTCTCCCAAGATGCTTCCAGGAGGTGACCAAACCATCGGGCAAGCTTTTATACCAGGCCATGACCCCTTTCCTCAGGGTCGTTGGGAATATATGCCATTTGATGGCTCCTCGAACTCCTCGATAATCGAGCAAGGCATCGATGTTCTTGATGTGTTCGTCAGGGTTAGTGGTGCCGTCATACTTTCCGAGCTTGAGAGGTTTCTCCAGAACAGATGGAATATGGATATCCATGATAGCCCGACATAAAGGGCCATGGTGCTCGTCTTCATCGATCCGGTCAGGAGAGAGAGAGAGAGAGAGAGAGAGAGAGAGAGAAAAATGATTGTTTCTTCTGTGACAGTGGAGAGCTCTCTCTCCTGTCTTGGTCTGGGAGATGGAGAAAGATCGCGAGAGCGATGCAGTTCTTTCTTTGTCTTCTTGTGCGAAGGAGATCCTCGATTTTTCCGAGGAGGGGTGTGTCATTTCTTCTTCAGGAAAGATAGATCGGGGTGATTCTGATTTCGAGCAGGTTTCTTTGCGAGGGGCTGCGGGAAGTGGCCGTTTTAGGTCTCTGAGGTGGAGACGATGGACGTTCTTTTCCAGAGCCTCGATACGTTGACCCTACTGGAGGATAAGACTGTTAGTCTGATTAAGGGCGGACAAAATAATAGCTAATGTTGGGTCCGTGTTGGTCGGAAGTGGTGTTGAGGGTTGAGGGATGACGAGATCGTCAACTTGGTTCTTGGATTTCTGGTTATCCAAGAGGGAATCTTGGTCGTCGGCATCATCGGAACCGGGGGAGGCGGTCATGTCGTCCCTGTGATTAATGGGGTCCTCGAGATGAGGAGAGGCATCATTCTTGTCAGTCTTTTGGACAGGTGAAAGAACGGTCTTTCCGGAAAGGAGTTGATCATTGTTATCAATCATCTCGTTGGGAGTTTGAGAGTATCTTTGATCTTCTGATATTGGGATGATGAATGAAGACGAGGAAAATATGTTCCCACAGACGACGCCACTGATATGAAAAAATGATCAGAATTAGAAACGTCCGGAACGGTTGAAGATCCTTCGAGCAAGTTAATGTTGAGGAGGAGGTGGTGTACCTGCAAGGCACTCCGATGCTAAAGTAAGCAAATGTTCAAAGAAAAGGATAATGAATATTAGGGTTTTTAGTGTAAGAAAATGATACCTTGCCCTCAAAGATATGGGGGTTTATATAATGATGTTATGAGGATTCTCATTGGTTACTATTTTGGACTGAGATATGCGGATCCGCAAATATAGCGGTTCGAGCTTACTAGGTCAAAGTCGAGCGGCGATGCTCGTAACTAGCCGTTATGTCGAGCAAAGGAGACATAACGAGCGTAGTTCTTAGCGTGACAGGCTGCGAATCTGCTCGATAGATGTCGAGCAGGGAACCTCGTGTGGCACACGATCCGGACAATTGATAGCTCCCAATATGCCAATAGATCTCGGTAGGTTGTTATGTCTCGAGGAGGAATGACTTGCCCGACAGAATTTCGGACAGTCCAAAACATTTATTAAATAAATAAATATTAATAAAATAATAATAATAATAATAATAATAGTAATATTATAATAATTATAATAATAATATTGAAAGATGAATTTAAAATTAATAAAAATTTTAAAAATGAAATTGAATTCTCTAAATAAATATCAGAACTTTAAAATAAGTGTTTAAAGTTTTAGGTTTAAGAATACTCCTAGGAATAATAACATAACTTCAAAAAATAAATATTTAAATTACACACACAAACATATATATAATTTTAGAATTCATTTAAAAATATGTATTTAAAGTTGTAGGTTTAAATTATAAGTATTTAAAATGTTAAAAATAATATATGTAATATTAGAATATATTTTTAATATAATTTTGATCTAATAAATTTAATATCCCTACACTAAAAAATATCTCATTTCTAAAAATATATAGTCAATTATATATATATTTTTTCAATTAATAATCAATTACATATATAAAATAACAACATTAACTTCAATAAAATTAATAATAATTTAATTTTTACAATTTTAAATTTTTAAAATTAATAATAATTTCAAAAAATCTTAATTAAATTCTCCAACAAATAATAGAAAAATCTTAAAAAATAAGTATATAAATTTTATATATAATTTAAAAATATATTTTAAAAACATTTAAAATTTCTGGTTTAAGAATACCCCTCCGTATAATAGAAAACCTCGAAAAATAAATATTTAAATTATATATATAATTTTATAATACATTTAAAAATAAGTATTTAAAACTTTAGGTTTAAATTATAAGTATTTAAAATTTAATAAATAATATATGTAATTTTAGAATACATTTTTAATAGAATTTTGACCTAATGAATTAAATATCCCTAAACAGAATTTTTTTTCCCTTCTATCTATTACATTTTATGGTTAAATAATAAGTATATAAAAATTTGAAAATAATATAAACTATTTTAGAATATATTTTAACTAAAAAGTTACCTATGTATTAAATATCTCTTAAAAAAAAATTGGAAAAATCTCACCAAAATAATTGAAATAATGGATTAAATTCTCAATTAAATAATGAATTGAAAATATCCAATCAATTATATAATCAGTTATATATTTAATATACAATCAAGATTAGAAAAAATCGAAAAGAAGAAAAACGAAAAACATCCCAATTAAATAATGAATTAAATTCCTAATTAAATAATAAATTGAAAATATACAATAAATTATTCAATCAATTATATATTTAATATACATAAATTATCAAATTACATCCGAAGAATTACACCATGAATTACACTCGCTCAAAAACATCACTTCGGATTAATATTGTTTAAAATCAACCGTTGGATTGAAACATACCTTCATATAGATCATACCTATAAAGTTTGAGATTAATCTATAAAGATTAATCTAATATTTTTCTTTAGAGAAGAAGAGAACATTTGTCATCTCTTTGATTCGTGTATTTTAATTATGAGAGTTTGGGATAAGATAGTGGAGTGGGTTAGGGGAGATGTGAACATTGCAACAAAAGAATTAAGAATTAAGGTTGTTTCTATTCTTTAAACATAAGATCAAGGATACATATGAAAGATTAACAATTTGGATGATATGACTAGCGGTGGTGTGAAATATTTGGTTGACGAGGAATGAGATAATGTTTAATGGAAAATATTAATTTTGATGATTGCATATTGTTGCACCCTAAATTTTACCCTGCTATTTTCTTTACTTTTACTTACTTGCATTGTATTTATATTTAAAAACAAAAACAGTCATTCAGTCACTGCATATGCATCATATCATCGTATTTAAATTGACCAAAAATCAGTTTAAATCGATGTTTGCATCGTTAATGGTAAAATACCCGTTATCTTATTTCATGCATTTTGATCTCTCTTCCTGTTTTATTGCATTATTCTTAAATTATTTATATGTCAATGATATCAATATTTCGGGTTTATAAACAGACTGTTAAAAGCAATTCGATACTGTGCAAAAATTAGCGGGGAAAATATTTCAAATTTTCATCTTTTACTCACTGTTTTATAAATTTACGTATTGCGTAAATCATAAAAATGTGCTCTCCCTAATTTTTCGATATGTTTCGAAGTTCCGTTTTTAACCGTGAGCATTTTAAAATTGGATATTCTTTATTATCATTTTATTTCGATTTTAACAATTTAGATAATTTTTCTTTAATCTTCGAAATTCGTAGTTTATTTTAATTTACTTATTTTATTTTTTTCGGATAATTTATTGTCCGAACTTTTACCATTTTTGATAATTTTAGGTGTCCAATTTTTATCTCAAAAAAATCAAACAAAAATATTTTCAAATAGGTTAATTTTTTGTCCATTGGGCTTTATAGCCCATTTTATGATAAAAGGCAATTTTGGCATTTTTAAAATTTATCTAAACCTAATTTTTGACTATATATTTGGAGATTGATTACTGTTCATGGGAGCCAAAAATGGGAAACAAGAGGCAACGAATAAAAGAAAAAACGGAAAGAAAAGCAGAGCATACCAAATTATAAAACAAAAAAACTCAGAAGAAGAACTTCTTCTTCGTGAATCCCAATCTCCACTGTAACCCTCACCTTCTTCACGCCTTCACCCCCTTATGTTACTTCCATTCTCGCTGTTCCCTTCACTCTCCACTGTTACCAACATAACTCTCACTGTTTCCTTCATCTCCTCCGTCAATCGCTTTTCACATCCTCGCCGGAATCGTACCCATCCCCCATTCTGTCACACTGAAAACCCTCTCAACTTCTGCTTTCCTCTCGATCCCTCTGTCCAGCTCTCACTCATAGCTCCCGTCGTTCCCTCCTTCCTCAACTCCAATCGCCACCCGTAACTCTCTCTGTTCACTCCCTTTCATCCTCTCTTCGCAGCTTCATTTCCTTCCCTCGCCGTAACCCCCATCCTCCATAGCTTCCTTCTAAACACCACACCTCCATTCATCACCGCACTACTCCCTATTCTGCTCACACTCCTTCCGTTTCCTTCACTCCCTGCTAACCCCAACCGTCCATCACCTTCCATTAAACTTTCTCAACCGCCGTGCTACTCACCCAACATACACTCTTCGCTGCTTCTGTTATACTCAGCTGCAACTCTTATCTCAGCTGCTCTGTTCCGCCAGCAATTCACAAAATCAGCAAGTATCACCGACAAGCACACTGTCTCGCGCAACTTATCTTTTGACTTCAACAACAGCTTTGGGTATTTTCAGTAAGCTTCGAATCTTAGTTAAAGTTCTGGATTATGAGCATGATTGTGTTATGTTTATGAAATCTGTGATGTTATCTGTGTTAAATGACGCTGCAATTTTGAATGGTAAAATTAAGTTTAAATTAATTGTTATGCAGTAAAGATGCCTTGGAATTTCTGTTTGAAAGAACTAGTTTGAGTTGTTGACAATGTTGTAAAAAATTTCTGTTGACAGAATGTGTTATCATTTGTGTAAGGGTGTGACAAAGTGTTTGTGTCAATTTGTTGGTGTTCAGTTTTATTCTGAAATGAGTAGTTTCTTTATATGATTTTAGTGAAACTAATTTGGTAATTTGAATTAGAGTTGTTGTTTCTTTATCTTCATTTAGCCGTGAATTTGTGTATCGATTGCAGTTCATTTGTTTATGTCAAAGTTGTTTGAATCCGTCTGAAAATTGGTATCATATTCGTTTAATTTTATGTTCTTTGAAGTTGTAATGAGTTTCGATGAAGGCTAAATGGTAATATTGTGTTTATTCGCGAGGAACCTAGCTGAGAAATTACGGGGCAGCTTTGTTGTTGTGTCCTTTGAGTCAATTTCGAACGAGAATATTTGTCGTAACATCATTTTTACCGCTATTCTCAATTAAAATGCAAACCGTGTCAATTTTGTATATGTGTTTAGTTTCGATGAAGGTGATTTAGTTTCCGCGTTTATTCGCGTAGAAACTAACCGAGAAACCGTTAGGATTTCCTCTTGTTTTCATTTTAATTTTGATTGTAGTTTTTGTTTGAATAATATTCAAGAATAGTTTCAATGACGATTTAATGATTATACCGCGTTACTCGCGTGAAAATATAACCGAGAAACATGTTAGAACACCATATTTTGTGTTATTATCATTTTAATTTTTTATTGAAGTTTGTAGTTGGTTGACATTCAAATTTAGCTTCGATGATGGTTTGACAATGATACCGCATTTACTTGCGTGTGAATTTAATCGAGAAGCTATAATGGGGCAGTATATATTGTTTTCCTTTGTGTAAATTTGAAAAAAAAATCGTTTTACCTTGATTTTAAAGTGTATGTTTAGCGGCTGCCCGATTTGTTTTCTTTTAAGCATCATGAAGTTAACATAGTTGCTGCCCGTTTTTTTTCCTTGCTTCATTTCGATTATAATTTAATTTGAAATCAATTCTCCATGTTTCGACTTTGTAAATATTAATTTGTTCATTACTTCTTTGGTTTCAATTACAATCCGTTGCTTATCCGTGTACATAGTTCATGTTAATTTCATTTTTGATTTTATTTCTTTGTTACTAATGCATATTCTAATTTATCGCAATTTTATTTCTTTTATACCACTATGCTATTAATGTATTTGTTACTTGTGAAGAGATATCCAAAGATCATTCCAAGCATTCAAGATTAATCCAAGCATACATTTTATACTATTGCATTTATATACATTTTTTTTACATATGCTGTTTATTTATATTTATGATACTATTTAATATGTAGTAATGTATATATAATACTTAGTATTTTATTTTTATATTTAATACTGTAAATATGATTATACATGGTATTTATATTATTATACTTAGTATTGTAAATATATACTATATACATATTACTCTTATTATTATACTTTATCTATTCATTTCGTAAATAAGTTCGAATTATATTATACTAATCTCCTTCGTATATCAATTTCTTAGAACTAGTTCCTATAATCTATTCTAATTAGTAAAATATGATACAATCATCGATATTTAAATTTCTCCGCATATAGTTTCTATTTGTATGCTGTTAACATAATCAATTTACTGTTTTCTCTTTAATTTCAATTTATCCCCATTCGAAATAATGTATCTCAATCCCCTTGTTGCGTTGTAATTAATTTACTGTTTTTTATTTTTACCGTTTAATCCCCATTTATAATTCATGTATCCCTCTCCCAAAGAACAAATCTTGTAATAATTATCTAGTTCACATTTACTTTATTATTTAATTTAACTGTCACTTACACAAAACCAAAAAATCTTTTTTTAAACTAATAATTATAAATCATTTTTAACCCGTAAGTCGACAAAGCTACGAAGCGTCGCGATGACCACACATGCACACATGTACGTTTGATCCTGGGCCTTCTTACAGTGAGGCTATTTCGATCAATTGTTCCAATTAATCGTTATAGTAGACTAGCCCACTTTGCTAGTACACATGTAATTTAATTGTTTTATACTTAGGTTGGCCACCTTGTATGGGCTTTATCGACTTTATTTGTTATTTACAATTATTTCGATCCTCTTCTCATCTCTATAAGGGTTCAATGGTAGGGAATAGGCTTGGCTATTCTCTCGAGATTGATTAAGTCTTTTGGCTTGATTGATCATAACCTATTCTTTCTCCATTCACCAAGCATTTAAAACACTTTCAATAAAACTCGATCCAACGTCGAGTCTTCTTCTCAAACCTCGATCCAACGTCGAGATGTTTTTTTAAATGTTTTTCATAATAAACTTGGATGAAATTTGTTTAAATTGTTAGATGGTAGCCTAATGTTTTAAACAAATTTGAAGTCTTTAGATTGTTGGATGATAGCCCAATAAGATAAAACTTTTATCCATGTCAAAAAAGCTAGAGCGGTATTCAAATAAATTGTTGGATGATAGCCCGACGATTTAATTGAATTGGAAGTCTTTAGGTTGTTGGATGATAGCCCAATAAACTAAATACTTCTATCCGCATTAAAATAGTGGAGTGACATTCGTTTAAGCTGTTGGATGATAGCCTGACGACTTAATCGAATTTAAAGTCTTTAGATTGTTGGATGATAGCCCAATAATTTAAATATTTTATCTCACTTAAAACATCAATTTCATAATAAATTTTTGGGATGAGAGATGATTGGTTGAGCTCACTCGCCAATTTCTAGTATTCGAATTGTTAGATGATAGCCTAATGTTTCGATACTTGTCATCCCCAACTTAAAATCAATCCCAACTCATTCAATATCTTTTGTGCGCTCGAGCACCTTTTACCTTTAAACCCTTTTCAACATTAGACATGATTCATTTATAATTGAGATGTTCCTTCCTCTATTCCTAAGGTTTTCGACTTCTCCACTTGAGTACTAGAGGTGTTCTCAAACCCTCCCTCATGTTGGTGTGTAGTCTTTTATTCTTTATCACACCTTGTGGACGTTAGACGAGTCTTCTCCTTTAAAATGACGACTTGTCTTTTCATTTAAAATCAATCAACAAACAATCATTTTCTAGCCGAACTACGGCGCTCTGACTTTCCCATTGCACGAGGAAGTACGTAGGCACTAAGTCTTACGACCAAAGGCGAGCAAAAATAATAAAAACATTTATTCTCTCTTTCTTTCTCCTTTCAAAACTTAGAAGATCGTAAAATTTTCACACTAGCACACAACCACACTTTGAACTAAATGGGTACCATCGAGTACGATGGATGTGAGGGGTGCTAATACCTTCCCCTTGCATAACCAACTCCTGAACCTATATCTCTTAATTTCGTAGACCGTCTTATCCTTTTCACTTGTGGGTTTTATCTATATTTTCCCGTTCTTCTTTTAGAACAAATAAAATTAGGTGGCGATTTCACTGTTTTTGAAAATTAAATGATTTTTGAAAAAACGAGTTGCTTCACATATCATATATCATTTATGTTTGAAAATTATTTAGATTTGTTAATATTTCCTCTGTTTGTTGTAATTTTCATATCTGAAATACTTTACCTCAGAGATGTATTAAGAGGTGATGTTTTTCGTTCGTGGCTTCGGATTAGAGTATTTCTTTTAATCAATCTTAAATTTTTTAATGGAATTATTACTTATTAAAAAAATATAGAGATGAGGAAGAAGAATTAAAGATATATACAAAAGGATTAATGGGTGGGAAACTACCTAGAGTATTTGGATTAACATAAACAAAATTATAGTTAAGGTGGAGTGCGCAATGTCAATGAAATAGTTTTATCCATTAAATTGGAGAATTTTTCTTGCCACCCCTAAATTTATTACTGGCTGTTATACCCCAAAATTTACCCTTCTACTTTTGAGTTCAAGATACATCTCCATACTTAAAGGTTGACCAGACAAACTCTTTCCTAAGTAATCAACCACAACTAGGGTTTTGATTCTCTCAAGTCAAAGATGAGTTCTAATGCCTCAAGTGGTCATCACACCTCCTCATATGTCTCAAGGTGTCACCATGTCAATTTTCAAGCCTCATAACTCAAGATTGCTCAGTCAATTTCTAAAAAGTCCAAGAAAACTCAAAAATGTTGAAAATTGAGCAAGATACATCTTGTACAAGTTTGGGAAATTTGAAGAAGTTCATGAAGAGAAATACTTAGCAAAATCAATTTTTTTCCAAATGGGCCTAAGTTCTTTTGATCCAAACTTATTCCTAACATTATCAAGAGCCTCTAAGCCCAGCTACATGCCCCCTTCCATTTATTTTATTTATTTTTGAATTAAACCATTAAAATTCAATTTTAATTAAAATAAAATATTAATACAAGAAAGTGCGTGTGGGCTTGATTTATACTTGTCTTAAGGACCAAGGAAGCCCATGTAAGCTAGAAAATTCGTACACGACTTGATAAGCAAGAGATTGGCTTGATTGAAGGACAAAAAGGCAACATTTGGTGTTAATTTTCAATGATCGTCCCTACGAAATTGCTAAGGTATCTTTACATGTTGCCTTCAATGACCATACGATGACCCTTCGATTGTCCCTTCACATCCAAACGAATAAAGTTACCTGCCAACTAATGGTATGGATAACCTTATTCTAAAGGAGAAGGAAAATAACAAGGAAACGACCATTATGAGTAGGTAAATAAGACTTTATTGCTCGTTCCAATCAAAATACTTTTCACACCTCACACTTTTCAAAACTATCTTTCAAAAACACTCTGTATACATTCTAGCGAGAATCATTACAAAGTTAAACATTTTTCAAACAAACATTTTCGAATACTTCGTATACATTCCAAAGAGAATCATTACGAAGTCAAAGCGAAATGTCTTTCAAAATACTTTTCAAACTACACAAACACAGAAAGAAATTTTTCAAAGTGAGCTAAGCAACTAAAGCCCGTCGATAACTACGGATGGAAAAGGGTGCTAATACCTTCCCTTTTCATAATTGCCTCCCATACTCAGAATCTAACAAAGGTCTTTTCCTATTCTTTTCACCTTCCCTTTATTAGATAAAAGAAAAGTCGGTGGAGACTCTTGCTATCCATAACATTTGCGATAAAACGCAAAACAAACCAGTCAGTACTCCCACCGTGTTACACTGACACACCTCCAAATTTTTAAATTCTGACTTTACCCTTGACAATTTACAAAGAAATTCCCAGAAGAAATTTCTGGTAGATCAATTTGAAATTTCTGGTATACCAGAAATTTCAAATTTTCGATATATTTTCGGAGGGTTATTTCAAAAAATTCGGCATACTTGAAATTTCAAATTGGTCAAAGTTTACGGTTTGTGCCAAAAATACGGAAGTGTTTTTGAAATTTCTGGTATATTGGATTTTTTGAAGGGTCCAGATTGCACCGACACTTTTGTGTGGTCTAGAACGCATAACAATTTGTATAAATATGGGTTTTAGGGTTATAAGGTATCACATCTCAACAACATGCCTCTTTCTCAATATCTGATTAAGGCAGAAGTATATTACAATGGCCGTAAACCTGCCATTGAGTTCAAGCTCCCAGATGGATATGAGTCCTTCAACGCGTTGAAGGAAACGTTGAACGGTTTACTGCCTGATTCCGAGAACATAAGGGTGACAAAGATCGAGTTTCGAGAGGATTACATTGGTACAGATGGTTGGGTGAAATACAACCTAATTGAGATGAAGAATGATGAAGATGTGAAGGCCATGTGGAAATCATTTCGTCGTAGGATAACCAAAGGTCCGATCGAGTTGGACGCGGAGATCCGAAGATCTGCTGACGACATAATGAAGTGTCTAAAGCGTCTAGATGAATCCAAATCTGGTAGTTCTTAGGTTTTCATGTATTGGAGTACTGTTTACTTTTTTTGTTTGTCATGTGATGTTTGTTAACTTATTTGAGTTATTTAGTTTTCTTTATGTAATCGAAAGAAGAAGTATTAGCTAAAAAATATTATGCAATAAAATAGATGTCAGTTTATCACAACATACATATAATATAATATTACAAAGAAAAATCTACATAGCCCCTCCAAATGCAATGTCGGCCAACCTAGCTAACCCATGATACACCTCACCATCGGGGTTCAACATCCCCGTGATGTTATATAATGTAACTGCAATGAGTTGTATGCGGGTGTCCTGGTCAGCTGTTGGAGGAGGAGATGGTGGTGGTGGTGGATCAAAAGAATATCTGGTACCTGAAGGCCCCGGGACATCAGATGCTGGAGCCGGTGGTGTGACCCGAGGGTGTGACACACTAAGGAACCACTCCAAGTATCCATCCTCACATTGTCCGGGCTCTTGAACATTGTCGGCTTCATCCATGATCTCCCAGGGGAAGGTGATGATGTGGTTCTGGAACCACCAATCAATGCCACCAGTTGGGGCGCATGGTACCGGGCGTGAGATGCCCTGGACATAACCATATTGTCGTAGACACCGCTCAGGCAAGTGCCTAGCCATATAGCCCCCCCACCTAATATGTCCTGAATATAAAGTGGATACTTCAAAAGGATGGTGAGGGAGATGAGCCGTGTATGGTGTCCAAATGACATCGTCCAAGGTCAGAGCATCCAACCTCCTCTTGTACTCTGTCACACCTCCATGATGGGTATGTCTGGCCTTCCACCTCTTCGCAGGCGGGTCTCTAACTGCCACTCGCAAGAGCCTCTTATCATAGATGAGAGGGAAGTACTCGTATATCCAACACTTCATAAATAAGGATAAATAAATTATTATATGAAAACATAATAATTATTAAAAAAACATCTAATAATTTATAACATACCTGCAACATGCTAAGATAACCAGCAAACTGTCTGATATCAGGACGGGAAGCAACATCAAGCGTCATGTACAACATCGTTAGTGCCGCCACTCCCCAAGCCCAAGTGGGACGGTCCATGGCAATGAATAGAGACAGGTAACGAACATTAATGTACACTCCAAACTTATCTGCAAAGAGAGTACATGCCACCAGATGTAGCATGTACGCCCTAGTGGCAGCCTGAAACCTACGTGCCTCCACCAATGCCTTATACGTAGTCCTCAACAAAGACATGCAAAGGTTAAATCCCCGAGTCTCGCCGAACTCCTGTAGGACCTCCGCATCATCCACCTCTAACGCATCCACAACCATGTGCACCGCTGTCGCTTGATCCCTATAGAGTGGTGTGAAAACATACCAGCTATCAGTAGGAGGAACAGAGCATCCACATCATCCAAAGTGACCGTCATCTCCCCAAATGAAGGATGGAAGGAAGATGTCTCTGGGTGCCACCTCTCAACAAAAGCTGATAGCAGGGGGCGTCCAACATCGTCAATGAGCATCCAGCAAAGTCCTCAAGTCTGAACTCCTCAACTATCCTCCTCACCTGCTCAGGCATCGGAGTCTCAGGGAAGTTCTTCAACTTCGACCCATGAGAAGCAACCTTCAAAGTAGGACGCTCCTAAAACAAAACAACACAAACACAACAAATTAGTACACATCAAACAATGTAATACAAATAAAAATTTAAGCGTTAAACCAAACCAATAATACTTACATCACCCTGCCATATCCTATATGCGACATGCTCAGTGTAATACGTCAAGACGGACCTGTCAGAAGGTCCTCCATGGAAACCACCATCAGTACACACTGATGGCTCAAATGGACCTGTTGTGGTGTCTGTATCAGCACGAGACACCACTCTCTCCCGAACCGGCTCCTGTACCAGTGCCTGGATCGACTCCTGTACCGACTCCTGAACCGACTCCTGCACCACCGTCGGAATCACCTCCTGAACCACCTCCGGAACCACTAAGGAAACCACCTCCTGCACAGGCTCTTGCACCACCTCTTGCATGGGCTCCTACACCACCTCCTGCACAGGCGCCTGAGCCACCGGCTCCATTACAACTACCTGCTCCACTGAAGGAACGGGAGGGTCCACAAGTGTCGTAGAAGCTCTGGCAACCCATCGACGAGGTGCACGAAACCCCGACGCGGCCTGCTCAACCATCCATTTTCGGTGAGAACCGGTCGGACGACGGCGATCACCCTACGCCTCAAAGGCCCGTGCCTCACCTGCTGCTCGAGCCACAACATCTGCTCGATTAGTAGTCCTACCTGAAATAGAACTGTCTTTGCCTCTAGTTGTCACTGCACACAAAGTCAAGAAACATGAAAAAAAGATTTTTTTTGGAAAAAATAGATAATACTGGAAATTTCAAAATTTTCGATATTTTAGGCGTACCGAAATTTTGAAATTTCTGATATGAGCATTTGAGGAATATACCGTAAATTTCAAAATTTTCGGACGAAAATACCGAATATTTTGAAATTTACGGTAGAAGATACCGTAAATTTCAAAAAACCTAGTATAAAGTACCAGAAATTTTAATAAAAATACCGAAAACTTACTTGTAATTGCGAAAAATCTGGTAGCTCTCTCAAATTTCCGATTTCATCTAAATTTTTGAAAAATATTGGATGTACCGAGAATTTCAATAATAAAAAAAACTTAAAAAAGACTGACTTTTTATACAAATTAAGAGGTATGAGGTAAAACTTGAATTATCAGGCTAAAAATGAAGTATCATAGGTTGCTCAAATTCTATAAATTACAACTTTTATGATTTCTTAGTTAATCTCTTAGAATGTTCAAGATAATTTGTCGTCCTCTACTATACTGTTTTCCTTTTATGGTTAGGATTAGAGCACCCCTAATAATAAAAATAATCGCTCTCATGGCCATCAGTAATCACTAATCAGTATGCATCGAATATACGTACTATATACATTTATGATTTATCAATTTTTCATTTATCATTTTAATAACTACTGACTTTAGAGCATCCAATGTAATAATGGTCTAATGGGTCTCCACCATTTTTTTTCTTTGAGAGAGACCCACCATAATTCATGTCACAAATAACACGTGCTGTTTATAAATTTTGTTCTAACTTGGCACGAAAGAAGTTTCCACAAGAAACAATTATTCATAAATGACATTCTCGACGCGTCTTTATGATCGTAAACAATTACTTTAATTCGTTTTGTTTAGATAAAATCGAAACATAAGATTATAGATTTTATTTCATATTAAAATAATATTAAATTTATATACACGGCATATATATATTTATATAATATTGTAAATAATTTGAATCTTTAACTTAGTTATAAATAAAAAAACACTATATCACCATAATAAAGTGTAATACACACAAACTTTTATCAAATTATCTTCCAAATCATTAAAAGTAACATCCGAAAGATATTCTCAAAAGATAAGAGTTTCATAAGTTTCTAAAATTCAAAGAAACAAGTGTTTTCATCTTCATCAGTTCAATTCATTTACAACATCTTCTTCATTAGTTTATTTTATTCAACTTGATTAAATTTATATCTAGATGGCAAAGGTTCTTCAATATTATAACCAAGATATGAATGTGAATAAAATTAAAAAACATGAAAGAAATTTTCATGGGAGAAATATATAAAAATGTGTTTTTTAAAATTTTACAAAAAAAGGTAAAATCTGGTCAAAGAGTAAAATCCAACGATTTTACACGATTCTACATGATTTCACTGATTTCAGAGCGATTCAAATCACGTAAAATCGTCCCATAATACGATTTTACATAAAAAGGTTTTCACTTACGATTTAAAATGAAATGTTGACCTAGAAATGTGAAATCTATAGAATTTAGATTTTAAATCGAGATTTTAACAACCTTGATCGTAAGGGAGACTAAAAACTAGGAGGTTTCATTCCTTTCGTTACAAGATAAACAACATTTATGATAAGATAAGGAGTTTAATATATTTTTGGTCTCCATAAATTATTAAATTTTGTTTTTAGTCTTAATAAAAAAATCGACATGTTTTAGTCACTATAAAATTATTATGTACATAATGATTATTTTGAATAATATTTAAAATATTATAAAAAAATTCTCGAAAACAAAATTCAAAATTTAATTTATAGATTAAATTTTTATTGATTTTATCAATATTTTTTAAATTTAAAATATTTATATTTAACTCTTTCAGTTTAAAAAATCCTAAAATTTGATACATAAATATTTTATAGTATTATACACACTTATGAAAAAAATTATTCAAAAATTAAAAAAATTAAGAATAATTAAACAGTTTTAAATTTTTTTAGAAAATAACAGAGACTAAAACTGTATGAATAAAATTTTGTAAGAAACAAGATATTATTGGATGTGGACAATAATTCAAATGCATTCTGGAAGCTTCTATGTTCGTTTCGTGCAAAACAACTTGAAATTCCTGGCAGCAGATACTTAATGTCATGATCGCGACTTTATCGTCTAAATTAATCGGGAGACTGCAAGTATACAGCCCTATCGCGTAGTTTTAAAAGATATCGAACCCACAGAGACTATAAATCGATCTATCGTAATCTAAACTTACTGTGTAAAGCTATAGCTATCAAATAAATAAATTGGGGAATTTTTGGGCAATAAAACTAAATTTTAATTAAAATAATAATAAGGCGAATATCGGTATGTATTTCGTTAATCCTAAAGAATCCGGTTTTCCACTGGCTTATTTTCTAAAATGATAATAATTTTTTTCAAGAAAAAGTATTTATTTAAAACCTATTCTCAAACTGTCGCTCTATTGAAGTAGATTATAATTTTAAACTCTAATGTATGCTTTCGCTATCCCACTGATTTTAAAATTACTTTTTGAAAATAAATAAAATTTAATTGGTTTTAAAACGCTATCGCAGTCTTTAAAAACAATACCTAGAATCTACTATCTGATTTTAAACCTCAAACTGTCGCTCTATTGGTTTCTAATCTTAGCCAGTTTATTAACCTCAAACTTTCGTTGGTTTCTAAACCTTTTTTAACAAAATAAATTAGATAACTAAATCAGAAAAAGTATTTATTTTATAAAATATAATCAAGCCAGTTTGTACCGGACCTTTCAAATTAACTCATTACATACCGATATTTAAATAATTTAGCCAGACATATTCATAAAAACAGACATGAATAAATTAAAGGATTTAACATTCATAAATAAATTCATGGCAAAATAAATATATCTCATGCAAACAATTATATAAATGAAAGCAATGTAAATAGAAACCTGAATTAAATAAATGCTGGAATTGAATCTTGGTTCTTCAACAGAATCTAAACCACGCTTTGAAAACTAGAACAATTTGGAAAAATAACTTCAATTTCAATTACAATGGAAAATAAATGCAGGAAGGTAAATTCTAAAACTGGGAAAATAAAGCTGAGAATCGGTGTCCGGAATTATGATCTGGAGAGGTCCTTTTATAGTGGTAGGATGCAACCACTTGTTCCTAAATTTACGTAGCTTTCTCCTCAAAAATCTCATTCCAACTGCCCACTAAGGAGACGGTCGTCTCCGGATTTTTCTCCACAAATATAGGCACGTTGAGACGGACGCCTTCTCTAGGTATTGGGGCCGAGGCGGGCGCCTCCTTTTTAGGAGAGAGTTGAGACGTGCGTCTCACTCTTCTGCGTGGCCTTTAGGGTTTTGCTTCGTTTGGGCCTTGCTTCGGACTGTTGCTTGCTTTGGGCTTTTGATCCATTATTTTACTTTGCACACCCCTTTTCTTTATTTCTTGCACAATTAATTAAATAATCTTCTTAATTTCTTCACTTTGCTCAATTTGTTTATTTAAAATAAAATACCTGAAACAATAAAAATACCAGCGTAATATGGAAAAAAAATGAAATAATTAAATAGAAATACAAACATTATTTATGAAAATTAAATCAAATATACTATATAAAATCGTGTTATCAAACTCCCCTATACTTGAACCATTGCTTGTCCTCAAGCAAAAAGTAAAAATGAAAATCTTTGAAGCACAGTTAAACACAAATATAACAACATATATCACTTTGTATCAGTTGCAAATTGATTTTCATCGAAAATTAAAGTTGAACTTAAACACCAAAATTACCGTAGAAACACTAGACAACCCCATCTATGCACCAATTCAAGTCATGTCATTATAGCTTCAACCTAATACTATGTTTTATTTCACCCGCTTTCATTCTAGTGCAATCACATTAAGCCCATTACCGCACGCACATAGTGGAGTAAGGTTAGTGAGTTTGATCTTAGTAAGCCGCTAGGAGTTCGGTAATAAAATATTTGGTACTCCTTCTTTCCAATTAAAATTGCGGGGATCGAACCGTATTGCCTACCAAGTTCAGCACTGTGACCATCGAACCAATTTATTAATGGATTATTTTGCATAAAATTCATATTTTCAGCAACTTTTTGGATTAAACGATCTGGTAAGGACCATCTAACTTAGTAAGTGCATCTTAAATAAAAGCAATTTTTTTAAAGATATTTGATCAATCACTTATATTCATCGGTTCTCCACGTAGTTTGTGTCTTATGGCGGTGCCGACTGCTTAATAAACTACTTGGGGCTAATCTAAAACTAAGTTTTAAAGGTTTTTGGTATAATAAGTACTTAAATCGATCTAACATATTGGGGGTTTTAAAGTGTTAGGACGATAACAATTTTGCTAAGTTGCTCAAATTCTTAATTTATAATAAGCAACCTTAATACTAGTTGAATAATGTTTATAAATGCGTTTTAAAATTGTTTTATATATATATATATATTTATTTTATTTTTTTGTTATGCCTCAAGAAATAGGAGGAATTCGAGTAAGCACAAATTTTTGCATAATATAAAAGATTAAAAATTTGCATAAATATGTATTTTATTGAATTGAAATTTGCATTACAAGAAAAGAAATAAAAGGAAAATACCATAAAGAGAGCAAAGGAAAGTAAATGAAGGAAATAAATGATCCGACTCCCCTATACTTAAAAGGAGCAATGTCCTCATTGCGATAAAAACAAAGGGAAATCGGATGGAGAAAGGTGTTCACTCGTTGCTACGAGAATCTTGACCTCTTGTTCTTCGTCCTCTCGTACGCGGTCGTTGACGTTCGTCAGAATCAGAGAATCATTAAGATGAAGTGCATCTGCTATGCGAGCTTGCAATGATTCGAGGTTACGATCATGGCGAAAAGCATATTCTTGGTGGTCGCGTCGCATTTCTTGTATGATACGGTTAGTTTCAGCCTGTGTTTGTTGCATGGCGTTGAACAACTGATCTTGACGAAGCATATGAGCCTGCATAGCTGAAGGCCGGGTTATGGATATTCTCTGATACAAAGTCCTCGGGATCAGGGTTAAGGATTCCAGAAATAGATCCCCAAAAATAGTCAAGATCTCTAAATCCAAGATACTCCTCCTGAGTTTCAGTATAAACTCCTAAACCACTAGGAAAACTAAGAAGATCAGCCAATTCCTTATGGGTAAACTTGAAGGTGAAGCCAAAAAGTCTGAAAATAATAAGCCCACGGCGTAACGCTATCCCTTGAGTAGGAAAATAAGCTAAAGAGCTGAGGAATTCCAAAGTGAGGTTTCGATAAGTGGCATAGCAAGTCATCAGGCGTGAATTATCCCACCCGATCTGATTCAACAGAAAAAGCACACTGTCACGAATACCAAGAGCATTCATAGCACCATAATGAAAGTAGGTAGTGGGTAACATCTCACGATCGGATAAAACTCCATATTTGGTGCGCTGATTTCTTCCTCTGAAACTAACTGGCATATCATCAACACGAGACATAGTGGACATAGAGAAATAAGTAGCTAGAAGTATCCTGAGGAGAAGAAAAGAAAAAGAAAATCAGCATTGGCCAAATGCTGATAAGAAGAGAGATATAGAATAGAATATAAGACAGAGAATAGAAATATAATGAAAAGAAAAGAAAATAGATAAAGAAAAGAAATAGATATATAGAATAAAGAAATAAAATAAAAAGAAATAAAATACGGTGGATTGTCTCCCACAAAGCGCTTTGTTTTATGTCGTAAGCTCGACAAATAAAACTAAAGACTAGGCTTCTAATCGAGCGTGTGGCTCGTCTAGATTTATCGTTTGAGAATTTCCCTCGATTTCGGTAAGATGGTAATGTTTTAAACGCTGCTTACTATAAACGGTTCAATCAAGGTCCCTTAATCTCTATTGCACCACTTGGATAAACACGAGTAATTTCAAAAGGTCCAGACCACCTAGATCGTAATTTCTGTGAAATAATTTTAATCGTGAGTTAAAGAGTAATACGCAGTCACCTATATTAAAATTCTTCCTAGATATACGCTTATCGTGTCATTTCTTTGTGCGCCTTTGTAAATCCTAGCTTGCACGCATCCTGCCTAAGTTCTTCCAATTCATTAATATCCAGGATACGCTTCTCCAAGATAACTTAAGTTCGATTCTTAATGGCCCAATAAGCCTTGTGTTCTAACTCAACTGGAGATGGCATGACTTTCCATAAATAAGCTTGAAAGGAGTAGTACCGATGGGAGTTTTATAGGCGTTCTATATGCCCATAAAGCTTCATGAAGTTTAAAGGACCAATCCTTTTACGGATGTAGCGAGCTTTTTCAAGGATTTGTTTTATCTCGCGATTTGAAACTTCAACTTGTCCGCTAGTTTGAGGATGGTAAGGTGTAGCTATGCGATGTCGAACTCCATATTTTCCCAATAATTTTTCAAAGATTTTGGAAATGAAATGAGATCCACCGTCGCTTATAACGAGGGGTACACCAACCTAGGGAAAATTATGTTCTTGAATAGCTTAAGTACCACTGGTGTCGTTTGTTGGAGAAGCTATAGCTTCTATCCATTTTGAAACATAATCCACACCACAGTATATACTTGTTACGGATGAAGATGGAAAGGGTCCCATGAAGTCTATCCCCCACACATCAAAGATTTCGACTTCTAAAATGCCTTTTTGTGGCATTTCGTCACGTCTAGATATATTACCGGTGCGTTGACACCTGTCGCATTTTAAGATGGTGGCATGTACGTCTTTCCATAAAGTAGGCCAATAGAGGCCGGATTGTAAGATCTTTGCACATGTTTTGGATGTACTAGCATGTCCTCCGTAAGGTGCAGAATGACAGTGTGTTATAATGTTTTCAATCTCTTCTGGCACACATCGGCGGAAAATTCCATCGGGACCTCTCTTGAAAAGTAAAGGTTCATCCCAATAATATTGTTTAAGATCATGGAAGAATTTCTTCTTCTGTTGATAGGTAAGTTCAGGTGGTAGAACGCCTGCAGCGAGGTAATTCACGAAATCAGCATACCAAGGCACAGAGGAAATAGCTAAGGTGGTTTCCATGAGTTTATCTGGTTCTGTGTCTTCCAAGTGGGCAATCAGTTTATCATACTGGAATTCATCATCAATCGGCACTTGTTCATGTTTAAGATTTTCTAGTCTAGAGAGATGATCCGCTACTACATTTTCAGTTCCTTTCTTATCTTTGATTTCTAAATCAAATTCTTGCAGCAGTAATATCCATCTCAGGAGTCTAGGTTTAGCGTCCTTTTTGGTTAGGAGATATCTAATAGCAGCATGATCAGTGTATATGATTATTTTGGATCCTACTAAGTAGGAACGGAACTTGTCTAATGCGAAGATCACTGCTAAGAATTCTTTCTCTGTTGTAGCATAATTCATTTGCGCCGTCGTAGTTCCGCTTGCATAATATATGACGTGGAGTCTTTTATCCTTTCGCTGTCCTAAAACAGCTCCTACGGCATAGTCACGTCACACATTATTTCAAAAGGTTCATTCCAACTGAGTTTGCATGATAGGCAAATTAATGCTTTCTTAAGTGTCTCAAACGCTTCTAAACATTTTTCGTCAAGATGAACTCGCTTTCATTAATAGCTCGATTAGGGTTTAGTTATCTTAGAGAAATCTTTAATGAAACGTCGATAAAACCGCGTTCGGATTTCTAACGGTTTTGAGGTTGAAGGTTCTCAATAACTTCGATTTTAGCATAATCGACTTCAATTCCTCTTTTGGATATAATGTGTCCTAAAACAATTCCTTCTTGTACCATAAAATGGCATTTCTCCCAATTAAGCACTAGATTAACCTTCACACAACGTTCTAATACCCTTTCTAAATTTTCTAAACATTCTTCAAAGCTTTGTCCACAAACGGAAAAATCGTCCATGAAGACTTCCATAATATTGTCCAGAAAATCAGCAAATATTGCCATCATACATCTCTGAAAAGTTGCAGGAGCATTGCATAAACCAAATGGCATTCTTCTATAAGCAAAGGTTCCAAATGGGCATGTGAAAGTTGTTTTCTCTTGGTCATCAGGATGAATAGGTATCTGAAAGAAACCTGAATAACCGTCTAAGAAACAGAAATGAGAGTGTCTAGCTAAGCGCTCCAACATCTGATCAATAAATGGTAAAGGGAAATGATCTTTTCTGGTGGCTTTGTTAAGTTTTCGATAATCGATGCACATTCTCCATCCAGATTCGACTCTTTTAGTTATTATTTCTCCCTTCTCATTTTCGACCATCGTGACACCTCCTTTCTTAGGTACAACATGCATGGCTAACCCATTTACTATCGATATAGGATATATGATTCTCGCTTCTAACAACTTCATTACTTCCTTTTCACAACCTCGCTCATAATCGGGTTTAGTCTCCTCCGTGTTCTCTTGAAGTTTTACAATCTTCTTCTAGCATAATGCGATGCATAGATAGAGGGACTTATTCCTTTAAGATCGTGATATTATATCCTAAAGTGTTGGATATTTTCTCGAATTTGTAAAAGTTTTTCGTTCGGTTTCGCCAAGATCTCGTTGACTATCACGGTCGCTCGAGTTCGGAATCTAGGAATTCATACCTTAGATTTTAGGAAGTGTTTTGAGTTCTAGAGATGGTTTTCTTAAATTTTGTGTAGGATCGGTGCTATAGCTACATTCACTTAGATTACTACTCAGATTTTCATCGAGATTGTCTTTATTTTCAAGCTCAGCTTCTTTTCTACATTCATCGATGATATCCATGAAGTAACAAGTATCTTCAATTGCAGGTGCTTTCAGGAATTGAGAGAGGATAAATTCGATTTTCTCTTCGCCTACTTCAAAAGTAAGTTTTCCTCTTTTTACATCTATAATTGCACCGGCTGTGGCTAAGAAAGGCCTTCCAAGAATGATTGGGGTAACTCCATCCTCCCTTATGTCCATGATAATGAAATCAGTAGGTATATAGAATTGGCCAATGCGCACAGGAACATTCTCAAGAACTCCTGCAGGATATTTAATTGACCTATCTGCTAGTTGAACGGACATTTTGGTTGGTCTGAGTTCTCCCATGTCAAGTTTCTTGCATATAGATAACGGCATCACACTTATACTGGCTCCAAGATCACATAAGGCTTTATCTATGACAAATTTGCCAATTACACATGGAATAGAGAAACTTCCGTGATCTTTGAGTTTAGGAGGCATTGTGTCTTGAATAATTGCACTACATTCAAAGAAGCGATGTGTTCATTATCCTCTAGCTTTTCTTATTGGAAAGAATCTCTTTAAGGAATTTAGCATAAGAGGGCATTTGAGTTATAGCTTCGGTAAAAGGAATTGTAACATTAAGTTGCTCGTAAGATCCACGAATTTCTTGAATTGTCCCACATCCTTAGTTTTAACTAACCTTTGAGGGTATGGAATACGAGGTTTGTAAGGTGGTGGGGTACATAAGGTTCGTCCTTTGTGTGGTATCTTCACTATTATCTTTATGATTTTCCTTTTCGGTTTATCTTGGGTTTATTGTTTAAATTTTGTTGCATATATGGGCTATTGTTTCTAGGATCTATGTGTCCATCATACTCATCCGCTTCTTAAGATAACAAAGATTTGCATGTCCTTTGGGATTAGGTTGAGGTTGTCCAGAAAAGAACCAGAGCAGTGTCGCTTGTTGTTGAGCTACTTGAGAAATTTGTGTTTCTAACATTTTATTGTGTGTAGCTAAAGCGTCAAGCTTGTTAGATAATTGCTTAACTGCTCATTAATGTGTATATTCGATTTTGGACATCCTTGTTAGTCTGGGTCTGAGTATTATTGGTTTGGTTCTGAGTAGCTATGAAATGCTCTATCATGACTTCCAAATTAGACTTCCTAGGAGCATTAGACGTGTTAGGACCATTATTAGGATGATTTGGAATAGCCTTAGGATAACCAGGTGGTGTAGCAGGAGCTTGTCCAGGTGCATATAACGCGTTGTTATTCTTGTATGAAAAGTTAGGATGATTCTTCCAGCCAGGGTTATATGTGTTGTTTGTAAGGATTATTCTCACGTAATTTGCTTGTTCAATCGAACTCTGTTAGAAGTGGGCATTCTGGAGCAAGATGTGATTGAATACCACATAAGTCGCAAGTTTGAGCAATTGCAGCAACAGTAGCTGCGGGAGCAGTGGTAAGTTTCTCGAGTTTTTGAGTGAGAGCTTCCACTTTAGCGTTGACTTGATCCAGACTATTCACTTCAACCATGGCACCTTTCGTTTGAGATTTCTCTACACTAACTCTCTATGTACCCCATTGGTAATGGTTCTGAGCCATGCTTTCGATAAGTTGTTTTGCTTCAGCATATGGTTTATTCATCAGTGCGCCACCAGCTGCAGCGTCTATAGTCAACCTCGTATTGTACAAGAGACTATTGTAAAACGTGTGAATGATTAACCATTCTTCTAAACCATGATGAGGGCAAAGTCTAAGCATGTCTTTATATCGTTCCCAAGCTTCAAAGAGTGATTCATTGTCTTTTTGTCTGAAACCATTGATGTTGGCTCTGAGCATAGCAGTTTTGCTTGGAGGAAAATATCTAGCCAAGAAGACTTTCTTCAACTCATCCCATGTGGTGATTGAGTTGGAAGGAAGAGATTGAAGCCATGCGCGAGCTCGTCTCGAGAGAAAAGGAAATAGGCGCAATCGTATCGCCCGGGTTTACACCATTCGCTTACGAAGGTCTGCATCGCACAAACACCGATGATGAAGATTCGGTCGCGGTAGGAGCTCCGAAAACCGGTTCTCGCTGAACGGCGGAAAGAAGCGAAGGTTTCAGCTCGAAATCGTTTGGCGATAGAGGAGCAATACTATTATGAGGCTCCGCTTGAGAAGGAACAGTAGTCCTTAAGAGGACGAGGAGGAGCTATATCACCATCTTCTTGAGTTCTTCAACCGAAGTTTGGTTGAAGGAAGATTGTTGTGTTCTAAATACTCTTGAATTCGTCTTCTTAATCTAAGATAACGCTCGACGTCGTAAATAGGTATATGCAAAGGCGCGCCTTGAGAGCGAGTATTTGGCATACACAGAGGGAAAAGAAATAGTTGCTATAGTCTATACTTCGTAATAAAATTACGATATCAACTTGAATAGTCCCCGGCAACGGCGCCAAAAACTTGATCGCGACTTTATCGTCTAAATTAATCGGGAGACTGCAAGTATACAGCCCTATCGCGTAGTTTTAAAAGATATCGAACCCACAGAGACTATAAATCGATCTATCGTAATCTAAACTTACTGTAAAGCTATAGCTATCAAATAAATAAATTGGGGAATTTTGGGCAATAAAACTAAATTTTAATTAAAATAATAATAAGGAATATCGGTATGTATTTCGTTAATCCTAAAGAATCCGGTTTTCCAGCTTATTTTCTAAAATGATAATTTCTTTTCAAAGAAAAGTATTTATTTAAAACCTATTCTCAAACTGTCATCTATTGAAGTAGATTATAATTTTAAACTCTAATGTATGCTTTCGCTATCCCACTGATTTTAAAATTACTTTTTGAAAATAAATAAAATTTAATTGGTTTTAAAACGCTATCGCAGTCTTTAAAAACAATACCTAGAATCTACTATCTGATTTTAAACCTCAAACTGTCGCTCTATTGGTTTCTAATCTTAGCCAGTTTATTAACCTCAAACTTTCGCTCTGTTGGTTTCTAAACCTTTTTTAACAAAATAAATTAGATAACTAAATCAAAAAGTATTTATTTTATAAAATATAATCAAGCCAGTTTGTACCGGACCTTTCAAATTAACTCATTACATACCGATATTTAAATAATTTAGCCAGACATATTCATAAAAACAGACATGAATAAATTAAAGGATTTAACATTCATAAATAAATTCATGGCAAAATAAATATATCTCATGCAAACAATTATATAAATGAAAGCAATGTAAATAGAAACCTGAATTAAATAAATGCTGGAATTGAATCTTGGTTCTTCAACAGGAATCTAAACCACAGTGCTTGAAAACTAGAACAATGCTGGAAAAATAACTTCTGAATTCTGAATTACAATGGAAAATAAATGCAGGAAGGTAAATTCTAAAACTGGGAAAATAAAGCTGAGAATCGGTGTCCGGAATTATGATCTGGAGAGGTCCTTTTATAGTGGTAGGATGCAACCACTTGTTCCTAAATTTACGTAGCTTTCTCCTCAAAAATCTCATTCCAACTGCCCACTAAGGAGACGGTCGTCTCCGGATTTTTCTCCACAAATATAGGCACGTTGAGACGGACGCCTTCTCTAGGTATTGGGGCCGAGGCGGCGCCTTTTTAGAGAGTTGAGACGCGCCACTCTTCTGCGTGGCCTTTAGGGTTTTGCTTCGTTTGGGCCTTGCTTCGGACTGTTGCTTGCTTTGGGCTTTTGATCCATTATTTTACTTTGCACACCCCTTTTCTTTATTTCTTGCACAATTAATTAAATAATCTTCTTAATTTCTTCACTTTGCTCAATTTGTTTATTTAAAATAAAATACCTGAAACAATAAAAATACCAGCGTAATATGGAAAAAAATGAAATGATTAAATAGAAATACAAACATTATTTATGAAAATTAAATCAAATATACTATATAAAATCGTGTTATCATGTCACAGAGAATATTATGACACAGTATCTGACACTGCTTTGACAATTCACACAGTAAATATAGAAAGCAGTAAATAACACAATAAGTTTTTCACCCAGTTCGGTTCTAACAAACCTCACTGAGGCTACCAAGCCAGGGAGGAAATTCACTATTAGTAGTATCAATTCAGAGTTAAACTCACCCGTTTACAACTCCTCACTTAATCCCTACCCAATGACACTTCAACCTAAGTCCTACTTAGATCTGAGTTCCTACTCACTCCCCCTCAATCACCGCAGTGATATCAACCTATTGACTAATTGAATTGTGAAGATACACTTCAATAAAATATCTTGATCTTGCTTCAAAGCTTTAATCAAGAGACAAACACTCGTGCTTTAAAGGTTTGAGTGATAAACTACCCTTACAACAAATCCTAGTCCAATGCACTTATCAATTGATAGTTTCTTGGCTCACAAGAGAAACTAGAATTACACAATACCAACTGTTACTAACCTTAACAGTACACAAACAAAAGCCTTCAATGTCTTCAATGGAATCCAGAGGCGTGGCTGTAGAGTAAGGGTTGAATTCTTTATATAGAAGCAGTCCTGAATCTTCAGTTTTGGGCTTCCATAAAGATAGCTAGGGTTTACTTAATTCTCTCCTAAAAACATGGTTTGTTCAACAACCAATTTAGGTTTAATTAAGATTAACCTAGCAGCCACGTGAGCATGCTTTCTAATAACAGAAAAACATAAATAAAATGCTCAACAAACTTCCTGAAAAATCTCAGGAAAAACTGATTCTGCAGAACAGAATGTCACACTGAATGTCATAACATCTGTTATGACATCAGTCTGTTTTCTGCAGAATTTCAAGCACAGCTTTAGCTTCCCTGTTCTGAGCTGTACTTTTACCATCCTTGTCCAGTAGGATTTATCTTCAATCTCTGAATGTCATGACATCTATCAAGACATTTCTAAAGCCTAGTTTTACCAAAATTGATGCCAACTTAAAACACTAACAAACTCCCCCTTTGGCACATTTTTGGCTAAAACTACTAGACCTATCAGAGTACAAAATGCAGCAGAAGACTAACAACCTAGTTCTAAGTTTTCCTAAGCTTTCCTAAGCTTCAAGTAACTAGAACTAAGAGAAGATAAATTCTACCCATACACAGGTCCCACAATTTCCCACAATTACCCACAAACAAAATTTAAACAAACAGGCCATAAAATTTTAGGCCATACAATCCCCAACATGCCATACAAGTTCCCAAAGTCCCATACTACTGTCAACACAGTAGTTCTTCTCCCCCTTTTTAGCCATAAAGGGCCAAAGGAAACCATACAAGTCCCCCAAACTTTTTAATCAAACAGTGTCAGCAACAAAAAATTATACCAGCAAGTAATTAAGTACCAGCAAGTATACAGGGATACATCTCTGTCAGGACAATGTTTACAGTCATCCAAAAAGAAGCACAAATGGAAAAATACAAGAAACAAAGCAGAACATTGAGAAACAACAGAAGTGGAAATGAAATCAGACACAGAAGGGGGAGACATCAAGTGCTTTCTCCGGAAGAAGCAGTGGAAGGAAGCATCTTGAACCGTCTTCACCACACCATCCGAACATCATCATCTTCAAGAACACCAATAACATCATCGCTTTCTCTTCATCCTCAACCTCTGTGTCCGCTCTAGTTGAGAGATAAGCTCTTCCACTTTGCTTTCTTGCTTCAAGCTCCTTGCAAGTTGCCCTTAGCACAGCAATCACATTTGCCTTCTGAGAATTTTCTTTGACAGTGATGTCTCGAGATGTCATGACAATGTCTGGGACATGCTTCCTTGGAACAGTTTGTAGTGGAAGCCAAGAGCAGGGGCTCTCTTGCAGACTGAATCTCTGTCACCAAGAATGTCTGGATGCTGATCAATTATAATGCCACACAGCAGGGAGGGAAAAACTATTGGACCTTTGATAGCATAGCTGTTAGCATGCTTGAGTGTCGATCAAAATGTAGGATCCATAGTCAAAGGAAGCTTGAGTTCCTCGATAAATGAATCTTCCCAATCCATTAGAAATAGTGGATTTGTGATTGGTTGGGACCCAAAAGACCAATCTTATGCAAGATGGCAAATTTGACACTCAATTTTCTGGCTGAGAGTTTTCCCTTTAAAGGCCATTGTCTGACTTGTTTGGCAGTGATGGTTTGACAAATCTTGTTGTCAGTTTCCTCCAGCTCTGGCTGAGTGTTAGCAGATCTACCTAGGAATCTATTGATCACATTTGAAGAAAACTTGACTTTTCTCCCCCTCACATAAACAGTCTGGTAATCATCAGAATTCCTATCCCACCCTTTGAGATTGACAATAAACTCTCTTACCAAAGTTTCATAACAGTTTGAGAGTTTCTCCACTGTTTTCATCAGTCCTGCCTCCTTAATCAGATTTATAATCTCTTTACACTCCAGAGCACTCTTATTCAACTCCCTCTCCAAAGCAATCCTCTTCAGGCAAACATACTTCCATCTCTCAGCATTCTCAGGATGATGGAATGAGATGTTGTCAATGGCCACTTCAGGCACCATGGGCAGTTTCCCAAGAGTTGCCTTCTTCCTTGGATGGATGTCAGTGACATTCATTTCAACATCAAACTCAGAATCTTGATCTGACTCTGAAGATTCAGGCATTTTTCTTTTCTTTACAATTGGTGTCCTCTTGGGTCTGGAGCCACCACCAACAGTTTTTGCTCTACATTTCTTTGTAGAGGGTTCAGCCTTGGTCTGTTTCTCAGCCTTAGAAACATTTACATCAACCTTTTCTTTAACAGGGCTCTGTGAGGCAGCCTGTTTTCCCTTTCTTCTCATCATCCTCTTTGCAATGCTAGGATTAACATTGGCAATGAGGTCATTGTCTGAGAATACTTCATCCAGGTCTATGACAGGGGTTTCATCCAAATTCTCATAATCTTGAACAGGGACTTTCAAGATTATCATCAATGGTTTCTCCGAGTCTCTTCTAGGATACTATCAGAGATATAGTCAGCAGGAGTTTCATCTGAAATACACTTAGCTGGAGATTCCTCAAGAACATCATCAGAAATCACATCTTCATTAGCAGCAGGGGTTTCATTACAAGCATCATTCATGCTCACTTCAGAATTTTTAATAGACGGATCAACAACATTCTTGATAGGAGAATCAACATGATCACCAGATGTCTTGACATTCTCTGTGACATCTGGATCAACTGCTAAGCTAGGGCTAGCAGACTTTTCATTTAGAGGGATTGAAACTCCGGGTACATATTGATTCACATTTAGGATACTCATCACTATCCTAGCTATTGCTACATGCGCGGACCTAGACTCCTATGGGTTCACTCTTTCTGGGGGAACGGAAGATGATGGAACAGAGGTCTTACCAGAGGGGGATGCTTGTGATCTTCTTGCATTTCTTGTGCACAATTTCTTAACTTTTTCTGGATCAATAGCTATTGCGCGCAATGGAGTAACCTTCAGTGCTTCAGCTTGCATGGATTCAACATTTTCCCTGACTTCAGCCATGGAGGGAGATGGAGAGCCTGTCTTTTGGAATGAAGACGAGGATGAAGACATTTTTCGTTGTTGGTTGTTAAGAGACTGAGAGCGAAAAAGGCAAGGGATTTCAGAGTTTCTTTTAGATGAAGAAAGAATGATACTACTTTCAGAAGGGGAAACTCTTATATGTGGGTGTCTCTTCCTATTCTTAGACTTTTTAAAATGAGGATGAAAGTACCTAAATAGCCAACTTATGAGTAATTGACATAACAAATCCATTTTATCCCTTGATGTAGGCACAGTTAATTGCTACAACTCCTCATATTGACAAATACCCAATTTGTCCCTTAAAGTCTTAAACTGACTAACCTCAAGAACTTTTGTAACAATGTCACAGTATAAAGTCATGACATCCTGTATGACATTGTACTCAATCAGTGTCTGCTTCAACCAGACCACCCTAGAACAATTGCTATCAGCTGTTGTGAGTTCGGCTTCAACATTGTATAGGACCACATAGTTCCGCTTGCTGATCCAAGGAATGAGATTACTTCAAGGGACACATCCAAGAAATCCTTTTACACAAGCTTTGATCAACCCCTTTCCACTTGTTCTTTGGACACCTTCAAATGTGGAAGGGTAATAGTCCTAGTGTGGCTGCCATTCTTCATTCCAAGCTTCTTGACACAATTCTTTGCACACTTGTTCGTGAAAGAAGTGTTGAGTCATCCATCATTGTGTCCGAGACTTCTTGATACCAAGTGATTACCATGGATTGAAGCCACCATGCTATTTCCTCCTCGACAATGAGGATTTCATCCAATACTTTTCTCCTGCAACATTTGACAAGAAGACACTTGGTCAACCTTTCATGCCGTAACCTAGTGCTTTGCTTTAGTACTTCAGAGTGATCAAATGTCCGACATTGAGTGTGACATTCGATTTCTGTCCACCGACAATTACCACAGATTTTCCCTTTTCCCATGTGAATTCTTGGTAATCTTTCGACCTCTATGGAACCGATCCTTTTCATTCCTCCGAGGTGTGATCGTTTCTTGTTGCCCCAACTTCACTCTCTTCATCTTTGTCTCAAAGCCCAGATGGCGAGTGGGGTTCTCGATTCCCACAAGTAGCGCTTGTCCTTTGATCGACTCTCATAATCACTGCTTGTTCATCATTGATCACAAGACATTCAGTCTTAGTGAAGTTGATATGAATCCCATATCACATAGCTGACTTATGCTAATGAGATTTGCAGTCAAATCTTTTACCAGCAGTACTCCATTCAGGTTTGGAACTCCAGACCAGTTTGAGTTTCCAACACCTTTGATTTCTCCTTTAGCTCCATCCCCAAAGGTAACAAATCTGGTAGAATGAGGCTTAACATCATTGAGAAGATTTCAGTCTCCAATCATATGCTTGGAACACCCACTGTCAAAATACCAATCTTCCTTGGAAGATACTTTAAGAGAAGTGTGCTATCGGCTGTAGTCTTCTTCTTCTTCCACGGTGAGTGTATGATGCCTTGTTGGACTTAGGCTTCACATATGGAACTTGATTAGGATACCCATGTAGCCTATAGCGGTGGACTTTATGTGACCAAACCTTCCACAATAATAACATCTCCATCTTTGAAACTTTTGGTTCAGTTTCTATGATTTTGATGTTGAACCCAATGTTGTGACATCCGCTTTGACATTGGTTCATTAGGTCTGTTTTCCTTTTGTGATCAACAAATTTCTTAGCCTTCACATATCCCGAGCGGACCTATTTCTGTTTTGTGGTATGACATCCTCTTTGCCTTTGACTTCCTGTGTTTGTTCCTCTCGGTTATTAGCAAATCTCTTTGCACCATATACCTTCGACACATATCCTGCTTTGTGTTGTAAAATTGCTTTGACATTGTTCTCCCATGTCTCTTCTCCTTGATGTCACCAACAGGTTTCTTTTCAGCCACATATCCTAAACCATGCTTATTTCCTGCATTTTGTCCAAGCTGAAGAATTTCATCCAACTTTTCAGTACCAGATGTCAACATTTTGATAGATTTAGACATCTGATCAAGTTTGGAGTTCAACATGAAAATATCACCGCTGAGGAGATTTATAGTTGCTGTGTTTTCCTTTTCTCACCTCTAGCTTCACATTCTCAGCTTCCAACTTCTCAATCAGCTTTTTCTGTTCCTCATTCTGCTGACACACTTCACCATTTTTCACACACAGCTTCCTGTAGGTCTCAGCAAGCTCTTCAAAGGTTACTTCCTCATCACTAGAATCCATATCAGAATTGTACACTCCAGTGAGTGCAGTGACAAGTTTGGCACCTTCTTCCTCAGATTCACTTCCTGAATCACCATCAGACCAAGTGATAGCCATTCCTTTCTTTTGTTTCTTAAGAAAGGTGGGACATTCAGCTCTAATATGTCCATATCCTTCACATTCATGACATTGGACTCCTCTGCTTTGACTTCCTTTGTCTTCTGACTTGGATCTTCTGCTGGAGTCATACGAGCTGATGTCAGATGCAATGTCCTTGACATTTGACCTTGACTTTGGATCAATCCTCTTGATAAGCTTGTTGAACTGTCTTCCAAGCATAGCTATAGATTCAGATATCTTCTCCTCATCTTCTACCTTGCATCCTTCTTCTGAATTTGATACAAGAGCTATGCTTTTATTCTTCCCGTCATCAGCCACCGATTCCCATCTCAAAAGTCATAAGGGATCCAATAAGTTCTTCAACTTTCGTGGTGCCGATGTCCGTGCCTCTTCTATTGCGTTACTTTCATTGCAAATCTTTTAGGCAGGGATCCGAGAATCTTCCTCACCAATTTCTCCTCTGACATCTTTTCACCAAGTGCTCCTGAGGCATTGGCAATTTCCAGAATATTCATGTGAAATTCATGAATGGTCTCATCTTCCTTCATCTTCAAATTCTCAAATTTGGTAGTGAGCATCTGCAGTCTTGACATCTTCACCTTGGATGTCCCCTCATGAGTAGTTCTGAGAGTGTCTCAAACATCCTTGGCCATCTCACATTGATGGACCAGTCTGAATATGTTTCTGTCAATGCCATTGAACAGAGCATTCAATGCCTTAGAGTTTCCTAGAGCTAACTCTTCTTCCTCTTTGCTCCATTCCTCCTCAGGTTTCAAGACAGTAGTCCCATCTTTCTCAACCTTGGTTGGATGTTTCCATCCTTTATCAGCAGCTCTCCAAGCCTTGATATCCACTGATCTTAAGAAGGCAACCATACGAGGCTTCCAGTAATCATAATTAGACCCATCCAGAATAGGTGGTCTTCCTCCAAATCCTCCTTCTTTATCCATTACGCCAGAAACTATTATCCCTAGATCTCACCCAGAAATAACAAGCAGGGTGCCTGCTCTGATGCCAATTGAAATTCCTGGCAGCAGATACTTAATGTCACAGAGAATGTTATGACACAGTATCTGACACTGCTTTGACAATTCACAAAGTAAATATAGAAAGCAGTAAATAACACAATAAGTTGTTCACCCAGTTCGGTTCTAACAAACCTACGTCTGGAGGCTACCATGCCAGGGAGGAAATTCACTATTAGTAGTATCAATTCAGAGTTAAACTCACCCGTTTACAACTCCTCACTTAATCCCTACCCAATGACACTTCAACCTAAGTCCTACTTAGATCTGAGTTCCTACTCACTCCCCCTCAATCACCGCAGTGATATCAACCTATTGACTAATTGAATTGTGAAGACACACTTCAATAAAATATCTTGATCTTGCTTCAAAGCTTTAATCAAGAGACAAACACTCGTGCTTTAAAGGTTTGAGTGATAAACTACCCTTACAACAAATCCTAGTCCAATGCACTTATCAATTGATAGTTTCTTGGCTCACAAGAGAAACTAGAATTACACAATACCAACTGTTACTAACCTTAACAGTACACAAACAAAAGCCTTCAATGTCTTCAATGGAATCCAGAGGCGTGGCTGTAGAGTAAGGGTTGAATTCTTTATATAGAAGCAGTCCTGAATCTTCAGTTTTGGGCTTCCATAAAGATAGCTAGGGTTTACTTAATTCTCTCCTAAAAACATGGTTTGTTCAACAACCAATTTAGGTTTAATTAAGATTAACCTAGCAGCCACGTGAGCATGCTTTCTAATAACAGAAAAACATAAATAAAATGCTCAACAAACTTTCGAAAAATCTCAGAAAAATCGATTCTGCAGTATGTCATCGAATGTCATAACATCTTATGACATCACTGTTCTCAATTTCAAGCACGACTTTAGCTTCCCTGCTCGGTACTTTTACCATCCTTGTCCAGTAGGATTTATCTTCAATCTCTGAATGTCATGACATCTATCAAGACATTTCTAAAGTCTAGTTTTACCAAAATTGATGCCAACTTAAAACACTAACACAACTTATTTGAAAAGCACTTCTGGAAACTGCAATGATTATGTGTTTCGAAGGAGAAACCAGTTTCCCAGTTTAAGGAAATCAGTTTCTGTCGCATGTTTTTCACTTCGTGTTTGTTTTTTCAATTGGGGAAATCGATTTCCATGTTTCTAGAAACCGGTTTCCAACGCGATATTTTTAGTTTTTGTTGTTTTGTTGGGACTATGTTGGTTCCAAAGGTTATGTTTTGTATCCTCTATATAAACTCTCTTGTAATGAAGTTTTAGGTGTGAAATTAATGTCAAATATACAATTTCTCCTCAATTACTCTCTTTCTTTCTTTCTTTCTTTCTCCCCCCCCCCCTCTCTCTCTCTCACACACTCTCTCTCTAATCTCCAATATTTCCTCTAAACTTCATCTTCTCCAATCAAGAGCCTTGGTTATGATCCATTAATCCACTACAAACATGTCAATCATTTCTAATGATCAAATCCCTACCAACCTTCCAATTCTTGATTCTAAGAACTATGACAAGTGGTGCAAACAAATGAAAATTTGTTTGGATATCAAGAAGTTCTCGAAGTCGTTAATGATGGTGTTACACCACTTTGGGCAGAAGCTACAACAGCCCAACAAGCTACATTCAAGGAAGAGAAGAAGAAAGATTACAAGGCACTCTTCTTGATATATTCATGCATCGATAATGACAACTTGGAAAAAACAAGTGATTGCGCGTCGGTGAAGCAAGCTTGGGAGATATTGAAGAAATCTTGTAAAGGGGATGATAAAGCAAAGTTTGTGAGGTTACAAACTCACAAGAGACAGTTCAAGCTGGTGAAAATGGAAGAAAATGATTCAATCAATGATTACGTTATGCATATAACGCGATTGGGGAATCAAATAAAGTCGTGGTGAAACCGTTTCAATGTAGAATGTGGTAGCTAAAATCTTGAATTCTTTAACGTCAATATTTGACAATATAATAGTTGAAATCGAAGAATCAAAAGATCTTCTTACTATGAGCACGGAGGAGCTTCAAAGCTCGTTAGAGGCTCATGAACAAAGGATTGATGAAAGAGGAAATAACAAGGTCAAATCGAATATTGCATTGCATGCACGGTTCAATGAAAATAACAAGAGATCGAAAGGAAAATGGTCTTCAAAGTGAAGGAAAATTTACAGAATTTTGGTGGAAATGAATCACGAAATTCAAAGGGTTTGATGACACAAAGAGGTGAGAGCAGATCCAAAGGTAGTGGTCAAGGTAACTATACAAAGAGGTTTAACAAGAGTAGTTCAAAGTGTTACAACTGTCATAAGCTTGATCATTTCGTAAGAGAGTGTAATACTAAAATTGTAAGAAAATCAAGGTGAGGAAGCTAAGGTTGTAAGACAAGAGGTGGGTGTCAATAACACGCTTCTGGTCATGATCACAGAGGAGAATTATGGCATGAGAAAGCTGTTGGACAACAATAGTAAAAGCTGTCGAAAGTTGGGCAGTAGTGACGAAAATTCCGCATAAAGGCGTTCGGAGCAAAACACAATAGTAACCATTCAAGATGGAGTCCAAGGCAGTGATGAGTGGTACTTGGATTCTGGGTTTTCAACACATATGACAGGTAGAAAGGTTTGGTTTGCAAAAAGCAATCAAGCCACGAAAAATAGAGTTAAAATCGCGGATGATACCACTTTAGTGCCGACAATGCGGACGATGTTTTGATCATGAAGAAGGATGAAAGTCATTCCTTGATCAAAATATGTGTTATACATTTCTGGAATTAAATGTAATCTCTTGAGAATTGGCTAATTTCTTGAGAAGAATTATACAATTCGCATGGAAAACAAGATTCTATGCGTTTTGGACCAAAACAAAGTCTAATTCCTTAGAGAACTCATGGCTGCAAATCGTACTTTCAAGAGAGAGTTGAAAGTGATAGAGTTCAAGAGAGGTTGAAAGCTGAACTCAATAAGGAGTTCGGAATGAAGGATCTAGGAGAAGCTTCCAGGATTCTTGGGATTGACATTCGAAGAGATAGAAAGCAGTCGAAATTATGCTTATCTCAAGAGGCATATTTACAAAAGATTCTCAAAAAGTTTGGTATGTCGAATTCGAAGCCTATTGTGACTCCAACAAACCCTTAATTCAAGTTGAGTATTGATCAGTGTCCCAGTACTGAGGTCGAAAGAGCTTATATGAATAACATCCCATATGCTAATGTAGTAGGTTCTTCGATGTATTCCATGATTTGTACTAGACCCGACATAGCATATGCAGTAAGTCTTGTAAGCAGGTACATGGTGAATCCTGGAAAGCTCACTGGTAAGAATTGAAGTGGATTCTAAGGTACATAAATAGGTCTCTAAACATAGTCTTAATTTATGGTGGAGCATTGGGTGAAGATAATAAAGCAGTAATCGAAGGATATATCGACTCTGATTATGCAGGTTGTATGGATTCCAGAAAATCTATTTCTGGATATGTTTTCACTTTGTTTGGTACAACAATTAGTTGGAAAGCAACACTTCAAAAGGTTTTTGCATTAACAACCACTGAAGTAGAATATATTGCTTTAACTGAAGTTGTGAAAGAAGCATTATGGCTTGAAGGTTTTGCTAAGGAGTTGAAAATTTGAGGTGAAGTTATCACTGTTAAATGTGTTAGTCAAAGTGCAATACACTTGTCGAAGAATTCAGCCTATCACGAGCAAACCAAGCACATTGATGTGAGGCTGCATTTCTTCAGAGGGGTAATCGAGCGTGGAGAAGTCCAAGTGTTGAAGGTTTCGACAGATCATAATGCTGCTGATATGATCACCAAGACATTGTCTAGTTGCAAGTTTTTCCACTATATGCAGTTGATAAAGCTACATGAAGAAAACTAGTTCGTTAGTTGATAATAGAGTTTGTTCCAAGGTGGAGATTTGTGAGATATTGGATCGAACTCTATTAGGTCGAAGGTAGTATTTTGGTTCGACAGTTCAACAGAGTTTAGCATGCAGTCGAAGGTTGCTCACATGTTGTTGTCGAAGTGTTTACAAGTTGTAGTTGAAGTGCGTTCTAGCTTGTAGTGTCGAAGGATGCTAAGATTATTAGCATCGAATTGGGTCTGTTTGTTATGTCCAATTGGTTAAGTTAGCTTGTACCCTAAGTTATCTTGTAATGAGTATTTGTGATAAAAGCCCATTAGTTTAGTATGTTAGGTTTAATATAAATAACATACTAGTCTCTCATTATTGCGTACTGCAAATCCTATTTTAGGGTGAGAGGGTTATTTGTTATTCTTGTATACTTGTAATCTTATTTCAAGAGTAAGGAAAGAATAAAAGTTAATAATCAATCTTTGTGTTCGTCATGTTCTTCATTATTTTTCCTACCCTAATTGTTTCTTGATCATTAAGCAACAAATTTATATTTTGTTACAAGGCATCCGATTCACAACACCTTAAATTTATTAGTGAAACAATGAAAAACAAATGTAGTGGGATAAGTCGAGGGTTGTGGCAGCGTGATTTGATAATTAAGGATCTTTCTATTTCTAAACTTCCCACTAAATATTATGTGTTGATTAATTTATTTTAATTTAACTGATTAAGCAAAAAAAAATTGGTTACACTGATTAAGCAAATTTAACAGTGAAAAAATTGGAAAATATGCAATGTGTGCTGATAATTTATCAAGACCAAGGAAAAGATTATGCACAAAACATGTAGACCCAAAGACTCGAGGAGGAATTGGGTGAAGATGAGAGTTTGGAAACAGGATTGAATGGGGAATTTTATTATTAAGGATAAATGAGGGCATGCGATTTATGAGGTAACACGCCATGAGCACAACATCCCCCAAAATCCGAGGGGAACATTACCCTGGAGAAGTAGAGTCTGAGTGGTTTCTACGAGATATCGGTTTTTACATTCGGCTACCCCGTTTTGTTGAGGTGTATGAGAGTAAGATGTTTGGTGCAGAATACCATTGAATAACATAAAAGTTTGAAATTGGGCATTGGAAAATCTTTAGTAGGTTGTCATTGGCTTTACACAATGAAGGTTGTTCCAGATGGTAAGATTGATTGTTTTAAAGCTCACTTGATAGCCAAATGATACACTCATATTTTTGGGTTGGATTATAGTGATACCTTCTCGCCTGTAGCCAAGATGACATTTGTTATACTCCTTCTAACCATTACAACCATTCGACATTGGCCTCTTCATCAACTTGACATCAAAAATGCATTTTTACATGGTGATCTTGGAGAGGTAGTATATATGGGGCAACCACTTGAGTTTGTTACTCACGAGGAGTCATCGAATATGGTTTGTATGTTACACATATCTCTTTATGGTCTTAAGGATTTGAAATATTCAAATAACAATTTAATTTGTATTTTGATTTTTTCAGATTTCGAATTTTGATCTTCATTTTATAATAATAATCTTTATATTAACAAGAATTTTAATATTAAAAGATTGATAAATTAATTAATTTTCGTGATTTCCAAATGATAAAATTTTAAACAATGTCATATCTTACGTTATTTTGTTGTATTTACTTAACCTTTTCTAAATTTTTTTTTTCTATACATTATAACTAATAAAATACAAAATGTAACATATAATTTTTTAATCAATTTTTTAATATTAAATCAGTTTTTAAGGTTTTTCTATAGAGTGCTATTAATTTAACCGTAAAAAACGGCAACACAGTTTGATGAAATTAGAAATATCATTAATAACAAATCTGTGTGAATACTAGCGATTCTTCATTTCTTATATATGACATTCATGAATTTTGTTTTTTTTTTTTTTATATATATTAAGATCATATGTATTTATAATGTTTATGCTTTCATTTTCTTTAAATTTTATATTACTTGATGAAAATGCATTATATATATTCATTTTTATTAATTTTTTATAAAAAACATTTATAAAATATATATTTTAAACTATTTACTAAAATATAATGAGTTAAATAAATTTTTGGTCCCTATAAATATTGCAGTTTCATTTTTAGTCCCTCCTGGGTTTTGGCAACAGTTTTAGCTGGTTTTGACAGCGATTTTATTTGTAAAAACCGTTGCCTAAAGACAGGGAGGGACTAAAAATAAAAAGTATAATATTTATAGGGATCAAAATTTATTTAACCCAAATATAATTGATAATATATAATTAAATTTTTTCGTAACCATATTTTTCCCTTCTACTATCATTCTCTCTATTTTCTCACCTAATTTTTCCACATACCCTTTTTTTAATAAATATTTTCATATTTTAAAGTATCATATCCATCTATAAATATGTTAAATTTTAAGTTATCATGAATTTTTTAATGTGTAAATTCTTATTTTTTCGTGTGTGTATATATATATATATATATATATATATATATATATATGTATATTGGATCGAACTCTATTGGGTCGAAGATAGTATCTTGGTTCGACGGTTCGACAAAGTTTGCATGCTGTTGTCTAAAGTTGTTAGTGAAGTGTGTTCTAACTTGTAGTTTCGTAGGATGCTAGGATTAATAGCATCGAATTGTCTAAGGGTTAAGTCCGTAGGGAGAGGATGCCTTCGACAAAGTATGAGATTGAAAAGTTCACCGGAGTGAACGATTTTGGTTTGTGGCGCTTGAAGATGAAATCCCTACTAGTTCAGTATGGTTGATTGGAAGCATTTAAGGAAGAATCAACCATGAACAAAGCGTTAACGGCAGCTAAGAAGACGACAATGATAGAGAAGCCCCTTAGCGCAATTTTGTGTAGCCTTGGTGATAAGGTTCTTCGACAGGTATCAAAGGAGATGACGGTGGCAGGGTTATGGGTGAAACTTGAAAGTTTATACATGACCAAATCGTTGGTGAATCGACTCTACCTGAAGCATGCTTTGTATTCATTCAAGATGATTGAAGACAAAGTGTTGGCTGAGCAGTTGAATATGTTCAAAAAGCTGATTCTTGATCTTGAAAATATTTATGTGAAGATCGACGATGAAGATCAAGCATTGTTGTTGTTGTGCGCGTTGCCCAGATCACATGCCCACTTCAAAGACACTCTCTTGCATGGAAGGGAGTCCCTGACCTTTGAAGAAGTTCAATCAACCTTGTATTCGAAGGACTTGAATGAATGAAAGGAGCATAAACCTTCAACGGTTGGTGAAGGTTTGACCGTTAAAGGAAAATTCTTGCGAAAGGATAATAAGTTCGACAAGAAGAAAGGTAAAAGTCAACAGAAGTTTTATAGTGGTGGAGCATCTGGTATTCGATGCTATCATTGTAAGAAGGAGGGTCACACAAGAAAAGTGTGCCCTGAACGCTTGAGAGATCATTGAGGAAAGGATAATGGCAATGCAGCTATTGTTCAAGATGATTTCGACTCATCTGATGTTCTTGTGGTTTCGAGCAGCAACTCGTCGAAGGAGTGGATTATGGATTCTGGGTGCACTTGGCACATGACTCCAAACATAGACTTGTTCAAGGAATTATGTGATCAAGATGGTGGATCTGTATTGCTGGGAAACAACAAAGCTTGCAAGATTGCAGGTGTTGGATCTGTGAGATTCAAACTCCATGATGAGTCAATAAGGTTATTGACTGAAGTCAGGTATGTACCTGATTTGAAGAGAAATTTGATTTCTCTTGGTGAATTCGACAAGAAAGGATATGTTTTTCAAGGAGAGAAAAGTATCCTAAGAGTTATGAAGGGGTCGAAGGAAGTCTTGAGAGGCGTGAAGAAACAAGGCTTGTATACCCTTGTGGCTGAAGTTGTAAGTGGTTCGACAAATGTTGCATCCACGAAACCTTTGTCGAAGACAGAAATATGGCACATGAGATTAGGCCATGCCAGTGAAAGGGGTCTGGTCGAATTGGGGAAACAAAATTTGTTTGGTGGAGACAAAGTCGAAAAGTTGAAGTTTTGTGAACATTGTGTACTTGGAAAATCTTGCAGAGTGAAGTTCAACAAAGGCAAACAAAGAACACATGGATCCCTTGATTACATCCATGCTGATCTTTGGGGGCCTGCAAGATGTCCATCACATTCAGGAGCAAGGTATTTTCTATCCATAGTAGATGACTATTCCAGAAAGTTATGGATATTCATTCAGAAGACTAAGGATGAAATTTTTGAGAATTTCAAAGGTTGGGAGACTTTGGTCGAATATCAAACTGGCAGAAAGGTCAAGAGGTTGAGAACAGACAATGGTCTTGAATTTTGCAATGAGGCATTAGACAAATTGTGTGATGCCTCTAGTATTGTAAGGCACATAACTACTGCAGGCACTCCTCAACAAAATGGTTTGGATGAAAGGTTTAATCGAACCATCTTGGAGAGAGTTAGATGCATGTTGACTAGTGTTGGGTTAAAGAAGGTGTTTTGGGCTGAGGCTGTTTCGGCAGCAACATATATGATAAATAGATGTCCTTCGACTGCGTTAGATATGAAGACACCTGAAGAAGTTTGGTCGGGACATCCACCAAATCTCGACAAACTGAGAGTATTTGGTTGCGTAGCCTATGCTCATATTAGGCAAGATAAGGTCAAACCTAGAGATCTTAAATGCATGTTCATGGATACCCTGAAGAAGTCAAAGCTTATAGGCTTTGGTTCCTAGAGTTAGGTCACAGAAGGATTATCACCAATTGAGATGTTATTTTTAATGAAGCTGAAATGGATTTCAAGAAAACGAATGATGTTGGTCGAAGTGCAGAAGTATTTGACGAAGAGCTGGAACAGGTAGAGATTCTTATTGAGGTGGAGCATGGTGATGCTGAATTGTATATCCCAGATAAAGTCGAAGAAGCAGAGGATGCTGATGAAGTTGAGGAAACTGCCGATGACTATCTATTGGCAAGAGATAGGATACGAAGAGTCATCAAACCACCTCAAAGATTTGGGTATGCAGATCTTATAGCTTATGCCTTAATCTCTGCAAGCGAGGTTCTAGACGAAGAACCAATAGACCATAAGGAAGTTATGAGGATTCGAAATAAGACTGAATGAATGAAGGCCATGGATGATGAGATGAAGTCTCTTCATGATAACAACAATTGGGAATTGATCACGAAACCTGCTGGAGCCAGGTTAGTTAGTTGTAAATGGATTTTCAATGTTAAGGAAGGAATCAAAGGAGTGACGTCGAAAAGATACAAGGTAAGTTTGGTTGTAAGGTGTTTCACTCAGAAAGAAGGTGTAGACTTCAATGATGTGTTTTCTCCTGTTGTGAAGCATAGGTCCATTCGAATGTTGCTTGCCATGGTGGCACAATTCGATCTTGAACTGGAACACATGGATGTGAAGATTACGTTCTTGTATGGTGATCTAGATGAAACAATCCTGATGAGGCAACCTGAAGGGTATGTCGAAAAGGGAAAGGAAGATTATGTGTGCAAGTTGAATAAATCTTTATATGGTCTGAAACAATCTCCTCGATAGTGGAATAAGAGATTCGACAAATTCATGGCACGCATAAGTTTCGTTAGAATTTAGTTCGACCACTGTGTTTACTTCAGATTTCGTCCTGGTAATTCATTTGTTATTTTGTTGCTTTATGTTGATGATATTCTCATAGCAAGTAACAATGTCGAAGAGGTATTGAGGGTGAAGGATGAACTCAATAAGGAGTTCGAAATGAAGGATCTAGGAGAAGCTTCCAGGATTCTTGGGATTGACATTCAAAGAGATAGAAAGCAGTCAAAATTATGCTTATCTCAAGAGGCATATTTACGGAAGATTCTCAAAAAGTTTGGTATGTCGAATTCGAAGCCTGTTGTGACTCCAACAAACCCTCAATTCAAGTTGAGTATTTATCATTGTCCCAATACTGAGGTCGAAAAAGCTTATATGAATAGCATCTCATATGCTAATGTAGTAGGTTCTTTGATGTATGCTATGGTTTGTACTAGACCCGACATAGCATATGCAGTAAGTCTTGTAAGCAGGTACATGGAGAATCCTGGAAAGGCTCATTGGCAAGCATTGAAGTGGATTCTAAGGTACATAAATGAGTCTCTAAACAGAGTCTTAATTTATGGTGGAGCCTTGGGTGAAGATAGTAAAGCAGTAATCGAAGGATATGTCGACTGTGATTATGCAGGTTGTATGGATTCCAGAAAATATATTTTTGAATATGTTTTCACTTTGTTTGGTACAACAATTAGTTGGAAAGCAACACTTCAGAAGGTTGTTGCATTATCAACCACTGAAGTGGAATATATTGCTTTAACTGAAGTTGTGAAAGAAGCATTATGGCTTGAAGGTTTTGCTAAGGAGCTGAAAATTCGAGGTGATGTTATCACTGTTAAATGTTATAATCGAAGTGCAATACACTTGTCGGAGAATTCAGCCTATCATGAGCGAACCAATCACATTGATGTGAGGCTGCATTTCATCAGAGGGGTAATCGAGCGTGGAGAAGTCCAAGTGCTAAAGGTTTCGACAGATCATAATGTTGCTGATATGATCACCAAGACATTGCCTAGTTGCAAGTTTTTCCACTGTATGCAGTTGATAAAGTTGCATGAAGAAAACTAGTTCGTTAGTTGATAATAGAGTTTGCTCCAAGGTGGAGATTTGTGAGATATTGAATCGAACTCTATTAGGTCGAAGGTAGTATATTGGTTCGACGGTTCGACAAAGTTTAGCATGCAATCGAAGTTTGCTCACATGCTATTGTCGAAGTGTTACAAGTTGTAGTTGAAGTGTGTTCTAGCTTGTAGTGTCAGAGGATGCTATGATTGATAGCATCGAATTGGGCCTATTTGTTATATTCAATTGGTTAAGTTAGCTTGTACCCTAAGTTAGTTCGTAATGAGTATTTGTGATAAAAGCCCATTAGTTTAGTATGTTAGATTTATTATAAATAACATATTAGTCTCTCATCATTGTATACTACAAATCCTATTTTATGGTGAATGGGTTGTTTATTATTCTTGTATACTTGTATTCTTATTTCAAGAGTAACGAAAGAATAGCAGTTAATAACTAATCCTTGTGTTCATCATGTTCTTTATTCTTTTTCTTACCCTAATTATTTATTGATCATTAAGCAATAAATTTATATTTTATTCTAAGACATCCGATTCATAATAATATATATATATATATATATATATATATATATATATATATATATATATATATATATATATATATATATATATATATATATATATATATATATATATATATATATATATATATATATATATATATATATATTATTTTACTTTAACAAATAAGCAACAATAAATTTTTGTAAGACTGTATTTCATTATTTATCAATCTAGATCTAAATACTAGTTATAATGTAAAATATGGTAAGACAATTAGATTATTTATACTGCTTTGAAAACAAGTTGCAGCAAGGAATATCTTTAATTCATTGGTTCACATCATTAACAATTTCACAACATATATTGTTAATATATAGAATTGAATATGATGACCCAGCAATACTTCTCCACATATATAGATTTTTGAATATTTTTCACGTGAAGATTTTCTAAATTTTTTGAATATTTTTCACGTGTAGATTTTCTAAATTTATATCAGCTCGTTTGCTCCATTTCTAGTTTCATATTCAATGTTTATACTTTTCATATATTCACTTACTGAACAATAGCATTCGTCCACCATAGCCTCCGCTCATAAATGGAATACGTTACTTCTTCTTTTTTACGGAGCTAATGCTGACTTTTGAATCACAACAAAGTATATTTTTATGATTAAATATCCAACAAACTTTGGAGCGATCACTTTTACAGTATTATATAATTGCTAAATCCAATTCTATTAGGCTTCTGTAATTTCGTGAATTTTTTTTTAAAATAATCAATTTTTTTAAAAAAAATATAAAAATAACCAATTTTTAAATTTTTTTACGCAAATAACCAAGTTTCAGGACAAAATTACACGTAGGAGCCATTTGAGATGACTCCTCCTCTTAAACATTGTACATAGGCGCCATCCCACATGGCTCCTCCTTGTCAATAAGTCATGCAGGATGGCGCCTCCTCCTTAAGGTTTACATGTAGGAGTCATCTCAGATGACTCCTACATGTATTTTTTATTTATAAATACACACTCATCCCTCCTTCATTTTTCACATTTTTTCAACTTCTCATCTCATATTCTCTCTTATTCTCTGTTACTCTCTCTTTTTTTCTACCATGACATCTCCTTACATCCATACCAGAGATGAATACGTTGTTTTCTCGGCCTCAAAACCTCCAATGAAAATGAAATTTTGGCACATATTTACCATGGCCAAACTGAAAAAAGAGTTGATGCGTTGGTTAGAGGGAGAAATAGAAGATGGTGATGAAATTAGAAGGATCCAGAGGAAGAGAACAACCATGAACTTCGCAACTGGTCAACCTCGAATTTGGTTGGAGGAAGTCAAAACAGACGTCGACGTTATTGCGATGATGTATGGTTCCAATGAGATTGTTTTGACGGTTGTAGTGTCTTAAATATTTTTTTTTTTTGTTGATGCGTCATAGTTCATGTTGTTGTTTCTTTTAATCGTGTAGTTTGTATTTTTGTTGTCTGTGTATTGGTGTTTGTAATAAATGTGAATTAATGGAAAGAAGAAGATTTGTTACAATATTAAAAGTGCAGATAAATGAAATACAAATTTTAGGATGTTGAGGTTGTAGCACGCTGGGGACAATTTTTTCGATTGTGTCCGGATTGACGACATAGACCACACTTTCTTTCTAGTTTATCAACGTCGTCCATTTCAGTTGTTATACGTTTGCTCTTGGGACGACCCTTTTTATTTCTCCGCATTGTACTGTTATGCCAAACTACTTCCCCTTCGTACGCAGGCCAATAATCTGCTTTTGCTACTGGTTCGAAGGCATTGTTGTATACGTTGAGCAAGGTCTGAGACTTGTAAATTGGAGAAAGAAGTACTAGTGCATCCTGATGAACATGTGCACACGCTGCAATGACATGAGAGCAGGGCATTCGAAAGACCTGAAATTTTCCACAATCGCACCACCGAGATGGTAGTTTAACCCTGTACTCTTGTCTAGGCAAACCTTCATTGTGGTCGATTATCTCTTTGACAATGAAGTTATGGTTATGTCGGTCGAATCTTGTAACAAGATGAGTGCTAGCTTTGGCACTCTCGGCCTTAATAAATTTCAGGCAGCTTTCACTCCACACTTGTCCGGATTGTACCACCGCGTTCCACTTTTCACCTCTCTCTGCAAACAAGGAGGCCATTCTAAAATATGTTGTACTAACCAACACAGTTATTGGGAGTGCTCTTATGCCTTTGAAGATGTCGTTCATTGATTCGACTAGATTTGTTGTCATGTGGCCCCAACGCACTCCATTGTCGTATGACCGTGTCCACTTTTCCACCTGCAGATTATCAACCCACGCACCTGCATCTGGGTTTTCCAATCTGATCTGACTGCGATAATATGTAAAACCTGGTTGTGTTAGCGCGTACGCTGCATTCATAACTGTTTTCCGAAGACGCTTATCTTTGATCTCGCGCATGAAGTTTTGAACGATATGTCTTGCGCAATAAACATGTGTAGACGGTGGGTCGTGCCAACCGTTGGCGGGATTGTTGTACGCACTTTCAATTGAGGCATGTCTGTCAGAAATTAGACAAAGATCACGTTGTGGTGCTACGTGTGTTCGAAGATGCTTTAGGAAGAAACTCCAAGCTGCTCCAGTCTCTGCCTCTATAAGAGCATAGGCGATTGGGAACACGTTATTGTTTCCATCCTGTGCCACGACCATCAGTAGGGTGCCCCTGTATTTCCCGTACAACCATGTTCCGTCTATCTGTATGATAGGTTTGCAGTGTGCAAACCCAGTGATGCAAGGTCGAAAAGCCTAAAAAAGTCTACTGAATATACCATGTCCGCTGACACAGGTACCGTCTTGGGAAAACGTCGGCGTCGTCTCCAGAGCATAAACTGTTCCAGGAGCATACGTTTGCAGTGCATTCATATAGCGAGGTAACTCTTTGTACGAACCCTCCCAGTTTCCGTAGATTTGCTCGATAGCCTTGTTTTTTGCCAACCAGGCCTTTCTATACGAGGGGGTATAGTTGTATGTTGTAGTGATGTGGGATATTATTGTTTTCACCTTCAATGAAGGATCGCAGCTAACAAGAGGTAAGATTTTTTGACAAATGAGATCATAACTCAATTTCCGGTGATCCTGTGATTGTGTGGAATTATCACAAGTGTGTTCCGTCATAGAACCTATCACCCAGGAATCACTGCGCAATCTATACGATGCAGTTAGATGGAAGTTACACTCAGGGTGGGTACAGATGATTTTGTATGTCTCTGTTGTTGTTCGATCCACATGAAAGTCTTAGTTGTTTATCATGTGGAACTTTTTTATTGCTCATACGCAATCTTCTTTTGAACGAAATTTGTCTTTGACTTTTAAATTTGCATCTGACTGCACTTCAGGGTTGTAGAATATATCAGATGAAGGGTCATCTGTGCACATGTTGAGGGTGGTCATGTACGGAGGTGGTGTGAAGATCTGATGTGGAGGCAGTTGGCTTTCTTCCTCGGCCTCTGATTCTTCATTTACCATGATGTTGAACTGCGTCTCCTCTGCTTCCTCTTCTTCTTCAGCAACATCCACCTCAGCTTGTTCCTCCTCCGTAGGATCAACCCTCTCTGTGTCCTGGAACACGACATACAACTGAATCGAGTCGTACCCAGAATATTCATGATTACAAAACATGTTTTGCAGATCTTCGTCGTCTTCAACAACTACCTGGTAAAATGTTACCTGGTTCTCACCAGTAAAAACAGGATGTTGGTAGAAAATGTTTGACGTCGGACCTCTACGAAGTTTGTTTTCGAGTCTTTTTTTGAAATACGAAAAATTTGCATTGTTATTTAGACAAAATTGGATATTTTCAGTGTTTCTGAATAAAAAACTGGATACCTCACTGTTGTATGTCTCACCATTGAAATTTACAGTGATAATATATTGTGGTACAGATGACATTTCGATTAGGGTTTGAGTGTTTGAAATTAGGGTTTTCGATTTTAATAAAATTCGATTTTTATGTGTCTAAAAGTGTTTGATTTATAGATGGGAAAAAAAATCACATGCAGTCTAGGGTGGCAGCTAGGGGACAGACCTATTTATGACTAGGTCTGTAAAAAGCCAAGTTGAATGGATCCTATGTGTAAAAACACAAGGGAGGCGCCATCTCCTTTGGCTTTTTCCAGGCCTAGTTATAAATAGGTCTGCCACCTAGCTGACACACTAGCCTGCATGCATGCAACCTGCCACCTAGCTGAACCTAGCTGCCACCTAGCCTGTCACAAGCCATCTAGGATGGCGCCTTAGTGCAATATTAAAGGGGAGGCGCCATCCCACTTGGCTCCTCCTTGACAAGTGTCATCCATGCATGCAAGGCCCCAACCACCTCATTTATTCCTCTCTTCTTGAATCACCTATAAATATGGCTTCTCATTTGTGTTTTTTCCATCACCACTCTTCACTCCTCCTCTATCTCTAATACAATTCTCTCTTTCTCAAATCATCAGTAGAAATTTCAATCATGAGTCTCTTGACGTTAGGAGAATCTCACCGAGGAACAAGGGCAAACATTGCAACCTATGTAAGTATTCTTTCATTTTTTTGTTTTCATTCTTTTTCTTACATTCTTTTTTTATTATGTTTTAAATATTGTTTACACTTTCTTACACAATTTATTTTCACATTATCTATAGGACACGAAAAAATTTAGATGTCGCTCACATCATTATGTTGTTCCCGATCCGTTCATCGTTCCATACCTTGAACATGCCGATTTTGGAGAGGTTATTAAAATCTCCAACTACACGATCGATTCAAAGTTCATTCTTGCATTGTGCGAAAGATGGAGACCCGAGACACATACATTTCATCTACCTATAGGTGAGTGTACCGTCACACTAGAGGACGTATACATGTTGATGGGTCTTCTTATCAATGGTAAGGCGGTGAATGGTCTGGTCCAACAACCAAACAACCTATGCGAGGAGTTGTTGGGTAGAGATATGGTCGAAGGTCATAGTGCAAGAGGCCAAGGTATATTTTTATCCACTCTTAGAGAGTATTATTATTCCCTTGTTTTGGATGAAAACTCCACCGAAGAATAAAAAATAATAAAAACTAGAAACTACATTATGTTAATGTTTGGTAGTTTTTTATTCCCCGAAAGTACCGGGAATAGTGTAAATTTTATGTATTTGAATTTACTTCGAGATGTCAATAAGATAGGAAGATATAGTTGGGGTTCCGCTGTTCTTGCCCAGCTATACTCCTCGTTGTGTAAAAATTGTATGAAAGACACATCAACTTTCAATGGATGTGCTTTCTTACTTCAAACATGGGGTTAATGGAGAATGCAATCACTCAATCCCGTCAACGACCTACCGTTCAGTTTTCCCTACGCAACAAAGTAAGTACATTGCTTATTTATTAAATTTTATTTATATCTTTCACATATATAAAATCCTAATATATTAAATGTTAATTCATTTAGGTTTAGCGTAGTGGGCATGGATTACAGAAAGAATCCAAGACACAATGTTCTCCTATACCGTAATCTAATAGACCACCTTGGACCAACCGATGTACGTCATTTTTATTAACTCTAAATTATTTTAAATTTAACGTATATTATTTTTATCATTATTGTTAGTGTTTTAAGTTTGGATCAATTTTGGTAAAACTAGGCTTTAGAAATGTCTTGATAGATGTCATGACATTCAGAGATTGAAGATAAATCCTACTGGACAAGGATGGTAAAAGTACAGCTCAGAACTGGGAAGCTAAAGCTGTGCTGGAAATTCTGCAGAAAACAGTCTGATGTCATAACAGATGTTATGACATTCAGTGTGACATTCTGTTCTGCAGAATCAGTTTTTCCTGAGATTTTTCAGGAAGTTTGTTGAGCATTTTATTTATGTTTTTCTGTTATTAGAAAGCATGCTCACGTGGCTGCTAGGTTAATCTTAATTAAACCTAAATTGGTTGTTGAACAAACCATGTTTTTAGGAGAGAATTAAGTAAACCCTAGCTATCTTTATGGAAGCCCAAAACTGAAGATTCAGGACTGCTTCTATATAAAGAATTCAACCCTTACTCTACAGCCACGCCTCTGGATTCCATTGAAGACATTGAAGGCTTTTGTTTGTGTACTGTTAAGGTTAGTAACAGTTGGTATTGTGTAATTCTAGTTTCTCTTGTGAGCCAAGAAACTATCAATTGATAAGTGCATTGGACTAGGATTTGTTGTAAGGGTAGTTTATCACTCAAACCTTTAAAGCACGAGTGTTTGTCTCTTGATTAAAGCTTTGAAGCAAGATCAAGATATTTTATTGAAGTGTATCTTCACAATTCAATTAGTCAATAGGTTGATATCACTGCGGTGATTGAGGGGGAGTGAGTAGGAACTCAGATCTAAGTAGGACTTAGGTTGAAGTGTCATTGGGTAGGGATTAAGTGAGGAGTTGTAAACGGGTGAGTTTAACTCTGAATTGATACTACTAATAGTGAATTTCCTCCCTGGCTTGGTAGCCTCCAGACGTAGGTTTGTTAGAACCGAACTGGGTGAAAAACTTATTGTGTTATTTACTGCTTTCTATATTTACTGTGTGAATTGTCAAAGCAGTGTCAGATACTGTGTCATAACATTCTCTGTGACATTAAGTATCTGCTGCCAGGAATTTCAATTGGCATCAAAGCAGGCACCCTGCTTGTTATTTCTGGGTGAGATCTAGGGAAAATAGTTTCTGGCATAATGGATAAAGAAGCAGGATTTGGAGGTAGACCACCTATTCTGGATGGGTCCAATTATGAGTACTGGAAGCCTCGTATGGTTGCCTTCCTAAGATCAGTGGATATCAAGGCTTGGAGAGCTACTGATAAAGGATGGAAACATCCAACCAAGGTTGAGAAAGATAGGTCTACTGTCTTGAAACCTGAGGAGGAATGGAGCAAAGAGGAAGAGGAGTGGCAGGAAACTCTAAAGCATTGAATGCTTTATTTAATGGTATTGACAGAAATATCTTCAGATTGGTTCATCAATGTGAACTGGCCAAGGATGTTTGGGACACCCTCAAAACTACTCATGAGGGAACATCTAAGGTGAAGATGTCAAGACTTCAGATGCTCACTACCAAATTTGAGAATTTGAAGATGAAAGAAGATGAGACTATTCATGAGTTTCACATGAATGTGTTGGAGATTGCCAATGCCTCAGGAGCACTTGGTGAAAAGATGTCAGAGGAAAAGCTGGTGAGAAAGATTATCAGGTCCTTGCCCAAAAGGTTTGCAATGAAAGTTACTGCAATTGAAGAGGCTCAGGACATCAGCACCTTGAAGGTTGAAGAACTTATAGGATCTCTTATGACTTTTGAGATGGGGATCAGTGAAACTGTTGACAAGAAGAGCAAGAGCATAGCACTTGTATCCAATTCTGAAGAAGGATGCAAGGAGGAAGATGAGGAGAAGATATCTGAAGCTATAGCCATGCTTGGAAGACAGTTCAACAAACTGATCAGGAGAATTGATCCAAAGTCAAGGTCATATGTCAAGGACACTGCATCTGACATCAGCAGATCCTATGACTCCAGCAGAAGATCCAAGTCAGAGGAAAAAGGAAGTCAAAGCAGAGGAGTCCAATGTCATGAATGTGAAGGATATGGACATATTAGAGCTGAATGTCCCACCTTTCTTAAGAAACAAAAGAAAGGAATGGCTGTCACTTGGTCTGATGGTGATTCAGGAAGTGAATCTGAGGAAGAAGGTGCCAAACTTGTCACTGCTCTCTCTGGAGTGTACAATTCTGACATGGACTCTAGTGATGAGGAAGTGACATTTGAAGTGCTTCGAGATCTACAGAAGCGTGTGTGAAAAGTGGTGAAGTGTGTCGAGAATGAGGAACAATGTCGATTGAGAAGTTGAAGTCGAGAATGTGAAGCTAGAGGTGAGAAAAAGGAAGACACCACTATAAATCTCCTCAAAAAGTGATATTGTCATGTTGAACTCAAAACTTGATCGATGTCTAAATCACAAAATGATGACATCCGGTCGATAAGTTGGAGGAAATTCTTCACTTGGACAAAATGCAGGAATAAGCATGGTCTAGGATATGTGGTGAAAAGAAACCATTGGTGACATTAATAAGCAAAGACATGGGAGAACAATGTCAAAACAATTGTCACAGACAAACCAGGAAATGTGTCAGGACAGATATGGTGCAAAGAAATTTGCCAATAACCAGAGAGGAACAAGTCGGGAAGTCAAAGGCAAAGAGGATGTCATACCACAAAACAGAAATAGGTCCGCTCGGGACATGTGGAGACTAAGAGATTTGTTGATCACAAAAGGAAAAACAGACCTAATGAACCAATGTCAAAGCAGATGTCACAACATTGGATTCAACATCAAAATCATAGAAACTTGAGCAAAAATTTTCAAAGGTGGAGATGTTATTATTGTGGAAGGTTTGGTCACATAAAGTCCACCTGCTATAGGCTACATGGGTATCCTAATCAAGTTCCTTATGTGAAGCATAAGTCCAACAAGGCATCATACACTCACCGGAAGAAGAAGAAGACCATAGCTCTAGCACAAAATTCCACGAGCACCTTCCAAGGAAGATTGGTATTTTGACAGTGGATGTTCCAAGCATATGACTGGAGACAGAAATCTTCTCAATGATGTTAAGCCTCATTCTACCAGCTTTGTTACCTTTGGAGATGGAGCTAAAGGAGAAATCAAAGGTGTTGGAAACTCAAACTGGTCTGGAGTTCCAAACCTGAATGAAGTACTGCTGGTAAAAGGCTTGACTGCAAATCTCATTAGCATAAGTCAGCTATGTGATATGGGATTCATAATCAACTTCACTAAGACTGAATGTCTTGTGATTAACGATGAACAAGCAGTGATTATGAGAGGAGTCAGATCAAAGGACAACTGCTACTTGTGGGAATCTGAGAACCACACTCTGCCATCTATGTGCTCTACAGACAAAGATGAAGAGAAAGTGAAGTTGGGGCAAAAAGAAACTGATCAGCCACACCTCAGAGGAATGGAAAGGATCGGCCCATAAAGGAGTCAAGATTACCAAGAATTCTCATGAGAAAAGGGAAAACTGTGGTAACCGCTGGGACAGAAATCGAATGTCACACTCAATATCCAGACATTTGATCACTCCTGAAGTACTGAAGCAAAGTACTAGGTTCTGGCATGAAAGGCTGACCAAGTGTCTTACCGTCAAAGAATACAAGGGAAGAGTATTGGATGATATCCTCATTGTCAGATGAGGAAATATCATGGTGGCCTTCAGCCATGGTAATCACTTGGAATCTGAAGAAATCTCAGATAGATTAATGGATGACTCAACACTTCTTTCACAGAACAGGTGTGCAAAGAATTGTGTCAAGAAGCCTGGAATGAAGAATGACACCCACGCTAGGACTATTACCCTTCCTCATTTGAAGGTGTCCAAAAGAACAAGTGGAAAAGGTGTTGATCAAAGCTTGTGTAAAAGGATTTCTGTTGGATGTGTCTCCTTGAGAAGTAATCTCACTTCTTGGATCAGCAAGAAGCAAAACTATGTGATCCTACACAATGTTGAAGCTGAGCTCACAACAGCTGATAGCAATTGTTCTAGGGTGGTCTGGATGAAGCAGACACTGATTGAGTACAATGTCATACAGGATGTCATGACTTTGTACTGTGACATTGTTACAAAAGTTCTTAAGATTAGTCAGCTTAAGAATTTAAGGGACAAATTGGGTTTTTGTCAATATGAGGAGTTGTAGCAATTAACTGTGCCTACAACAAGGGATAAAATGGACTTGTCATTTCAATTACTCATAAGTGGGTTATTTAAGTATTTTCATCCTCATTTTAAAAAGTCCAAGAATAGGAAGAGACACCCACATATAAAAGGTTCTCCTTCTGAAAGTAGTATCATCCTTTCTTCATCCAAAAGAAACTCTGAAATCCCTTGCCTTTTTCGCTCTCAGTCTCTCAACAACCAACAGCGAAAAATGTCTTCATCTTCGTCATCATCCCAAAAGACAGGCTCTCTATCTCCCTCCATGGCTGAAGTCAGGGAAAATGTTGAATCCATGCAAGCTGAAGCACTGAAGGTTACTCCATTGCGCGCAATAGCTACTGATCCAGAAAAAATTAAGAAAGTGCGCACAAGAAACGCAAGAAGATCACAAGCATCCCCCTCTGGTAAGACCTCTGTTCCATCATCTTCTGTTCCCCCAGAAAGAGTGAACCCAGAGGAGTCTAGGTCTGCGCATGTAGCAATAGCTAGGATAGTGATGAGTATCCTAAATGAGAATCAACTTCTCGGATTTCAGTTCCTCTAAATGAAAAGTCTGCTAGCCCTAGCTTAGCAGTTGATCCAGATGTCACAGAGAATGTCAAGACATCTGGTGATCATGTTGATTCTCCTGATAAGAATACTATTGATCCTTCTGTTAAAGACTCTGAAGTAAGTATTAACGATGCTTGTAATGAAACCCCCGCTGCTGATGAAGATGTGATTTCTGATGATGTTCTTGAGGAATCTCCAGCTAAGTATATTTCAGATGAAACTCCTGCTGACTATATCTCTGATAGTATTCTAGAAGAGACTCCAGAGAAACCAGTTGATGATAATCTTGAAAAGTCCCCTGTTCAAGATTCTGAGAACTTGGATGAAACCCCTGTCATAGACCTGGATGAAGTATTCTCAGACAATGACCTCATTGCCAATGTTAATCCTAGCATTGCAAAGAGGATGATGAGGAGAAAGGGAAAACAGGCTGCCTCACAGAGTCCTGTTAAAGAAAAGGTTGTTGTTTCTAAGGCTGAGAAACAGACCAAGGCTGAACCCTCTACAAAGAAATGTAGGGCAAAAACTGTTGGTGGAGGCTCCAGACCCAAGAGGACACCAATTGTAAAGAAAAGAAAAATACCTGAACCTCAGAGTCAGATCAAGATCCTGAGTTTGATGTTGAAATGAATGTCACTGACATCCATCCAAGGAAGAAGGCAAATCCTGGGAAACTGCCCATGGTACCTGAAGTGGCCATTGACAACATCTCATTCCATCATCCCGAGAATGGGAGATGGAAGTATGTTTGCTGAAGATGATTGCTTTGGAGAGGAGTGAATAAGAGTGCTCGAGTGTAAAGAGATTGTGAATCTGATTAAGGAGGCAGGACTGATGAAAACAATGGAGAAACTCTCAAACTGTTATGAAACTTTGGTAAGAGAGTTTATTGTCAATCTCTCAAATGGCTGTGGAGATAGGAATTCTGATGATTACCAGACTGTTTATGTGAGGGGGAGAAAAATCAAGTTTTCTTCAAATGTGATCAATAGATTCCTAGGTAGAACTGCTAACACTCAGCCAGAGCTGGAGGAAACTGACAACAAGATTTGTCAAACCATCACTACCAAACAAGTCAGACAATGGCCTCTAAAGGGAAAACTCTCCAAAGAAATTGAGTGTCAAATTTTCCATATCGCATAAGATTGGTGCTGCAACGGGTCCCAACCAATCACAAATCCACTATTTCTAATGGATTGGGAAGATTCATTTATGCAGTAGGAACTCAAGCTTCCTTTGACTATGGCTCCTACATATTTGATCAGACACTCAAGCATGCTAACAGCTATGCCATCAAAGGTCCAATAGCTTTTCCCTCCCTGCTGTGTGGAATTATACTTGATCAGCATCCAGACATCTTTGGTGACAGAGATTCAGTCTGCAAGAGAGCTCCTGACCTTGGCTTCCACTACAAGCTGTTTCAAGGGAAGCATGTTCCTGACATTGTCATGACATCTACTGAGACATCATCTGTCAAGCCAAACTCTCAGAGGGCAAATGTCATTGCTGTGTTAAAAGAGACATGTAGGGAACTTGAAGCAAGGAAGCAGACCATAGAAGAACTGATCTCTACTCTTGAAAAAGAAGAAGACACAGAGGTTGAGGAAGAAAGGATTGCTGATGAGACTTCTGGTGAAAATATGGATGCTGATGCTGATCAAGCAACTGCTGCTAAAGAAGGATCTGAAGAAGCTTCCTTCCACAGTGCTTCTTCAGGAGAAGAGAGCACCTGAGTTGTTGCTAGTCTCCCTGCCCCTGTTGCTGCTGTGATTTTATGTTCCCTGTTGCTGTTATTTGTATTCTGTTCTGTTTTGTGTCCATTTGTTCTTCCTTTTGGATGACTGTAAACATTGTCCTGACTGTGATGTATCCCTGTTATACTTGCTGGTACTTAATTACTTGCGGGTATATTTTTTTTGTTGTTGCTGATGACACTTTTGATTAAAAGGTTTGGGGACAATTGTATGGTTTCCTTTGGCCCTTTGTGGCTAAAAAGGGGGAGAAGAAATACTGTGGGAAGTATTACTGTTTGGGAATTGTATGGGGGAATTGTATGGCCTGTTTGTTTGTGGGCAATTGTATTTGGGGCAACTGTGGGAAGTTTGGGACTTTTGTATGGGTAGAATTTATCTTCTCTTAGTTCTAGTTCTTGAAGCTTAGGAAAGCTTAGGAAAACTTAGAACTAGGTTGTTAGTCTTCTGCTGCATTTTGTACTCTGATAGGTCAAGAAGTTTTAGCCAAAAATGTGCCAAAGGGGGAGTTTGTTAGTGTTTTAAGTTGGCATCAATTTTGGTAAAACTAGGCTTTAGAAATGTCTTGATAGATGTCATGACATTCAGAGATTGAAGATAAATCCTATGGACAAGGATGGTAAAAGTACAAATCGGGAAGCTAAAGTCAGAAATTTCAGAAAATCGATGTCATAATGTTATGACATTCAGGTGACATTCTGCTCGCAGAATCGCTTTTCCCGAGATTTTTCGAAGTTTGTTGAGCATTTTATTTATGTTTTCTCGTTATTAGAAAGCATGCTCACGTGGCTGCTAGGTTAATCTTAATTAAACCTAAATTGGTTGTTGAACAAACCATGTTTTAGGAGAGAATTAAGTAAACCCTAACTATCTTTATGGAAGCCCAAAATCAAGATTCGGACTATATAAAGAAATCAACCCTTACTCTACCACGCCTGGATTCCATTGAAGACATTGAAGGCTTTTTGTTTGTGTACTGTTAAAGGTTTTAACAGTTGGTCTTTGTAATTTAGTTTTCTTGTGAGCCAAGCAACTATCAATTGATAAGTGCATTGGACTAGGATTTGTTGTAAGGGTAGTTTATCACCAAAGCTTTAAAGCACGAGTGTTTGTCTCTTGATTAAAGCTTTGAAGCAAGATCAAGATATTTTATTGAAGTGTGTCTTCACAATTTAATTAGTCAATAGGTTGATATCATCGGTGATTGAGGGGAGTGAGTAGGAACTCGATCTAAGTAGGACTTAGGTTGAAGTGTCATTGGGGATTAAGTGAGGAGTTGTAAACGGGCGAGTTTAACTCGAATTGATACTACTAATAGTGAATTTCCTCCCGGCTTGGTAGCCTCCAGACGTAGGTTTGTTAGAACCGAACGGGTGAACAACTTATTGTGTTATTTATCGCTTTCTATATTTATGTGTGAATTGTCAGCGGTCGACATCGTGTCATAACATTCTCTCGTGACATTAAGTATCCGCCGTGAATTTCAATTATTATTAATCTCCATTATTTTTTCAACAGTTTACATGGAGATCTGATTGGGTTTGGACCATGTACCAAATGATGAAGATGCAGAGGTTTGACTGCAAGACCGCAATTATACGGTTTAACAATGTGGAAATGCACCACACGACCGTGTGAAGATGCATTTGGTATGTTCCAAGACATACCCGCGATCCGATATGCTTGGATCCTTGGCATCTAAAAGGGTCGATGCCCAATGGGGACTCAATAATTGGAGGAATTTTGCGGTGAGTATTGTAGGATGTGGAAAACCGAGGCACTATATCTTACAATGTCCCGCTTATGAAGATGACGAGATTATGCAACACTCTTGTCAATACATTGCTTGGTACCACCCACAGCCCAGATATGCATGTTTCTCAACCTCGCTATTTGGTCGACCCTCGCACCCAGTGGGGGCAACCTCCAGAGTCACAACAATAACGAAGACAACGCTACCGCCAACAACAACCTCAACAACAATACCAACAACAACCCCAACACTACCAACAACAACAACCACCCCAACACTACCAACAACCACCCCAACAACACTACCAACAACCACCCCAACAACACTACCAACAACCATCCCAACAATACTACCAACAACCATCCCAACAACACTACCAACAACCATCAACTTCCCGCCAATCAACCCGACGACATAGAACCACCAACACTCAATCCCAACCCCAACCCCAACAAGAACCTCATCACCCACCCACCCAATACTCACATATGCCACACACCCAAGTTCAATACACCGAACAAAGGGCATATGTCCAACCCCTCTATATGGGTCCATCAACATCTCACCTCACCCCAGACCCTGGCTTTCCTGAAGAATATTCCCCAACCAACCCAACATTCCACCAATCATCGTCGTACCAAACCCCCCGCCATTCATATGGGTACGAGACTCCTAACACTCAATTTCCTTTTTACCCCACACATTCACAATCCACATATACGGATGAGGACTGTTATAGTCCTCAAATGGAACCTAACCCCCAACCGCAACGACCGAGCTACGAGAACATGGGGACACGTTTATACGAAACTAGTGCAACAAGCAATGTAAATCTTGAGGCATTCATGGATCCTGATCTCATTCACTACGGGCAACCATCAACCCATGATCAGGTCCCATCGACCCAACAACAGCCGGATCCAAAAACTCGCATCAGACGAGTTAGGAGAGGACGCGCATGTGGAACTAGTGGTCATCTACGAGTCTCGGGTCGCCATGAATGAACTTATGTAATCGCTTTTTGCTGTAATCAAAATTTATAATACAAGATTTATTTCACAACATTGTCGTGCACTTTAATTTAAATTGAATTTTTTTATTTTTAAAATAAGCCCTAGGCGCCATCTCAGATGGCTTTTCCCATGTGTTTTACACATAGGAGCCATCTGAGATGGCTTTTAGGGGAAAAAAATTGAAAGGAGGCGCCATCCTGGTTGGCTCCTGCTCCTAAAAATCAGTGCAAGAGCCATCTCAGATGGCTCCTGCTTGTATTTTTGTCCTGAAAGTTGGTTATTTGCGTGAATTTTTTCAAAAGTTGGTTATTTTTGTTTTTTTTTAAAAAAATTGGTTATTCCAAAAAAAAAATCTAATTTCGTACCGCTTATAATAATAAGCTCTTTGACTGTTAGTTATTTGGTTAAGTTATGGTGAGTATCTGTAGTAATATTTGTATCAGACAAGTTTGTACTCTTGGCATTGCTTATGCCTCTTTTATTTAATTCATCTTTGACTATTAGGTTATTAATTGTAAATCACGCTGAGGGGTGGATCTAGAGGGTATAGGGTATTCATTGGAATACCTTAAATGTAGAGAAATCAATTTTGATGGTATAAGTTTTGAAGTTTAATACAAGAGGTCTTGGGATCTAAACCTATAATAGGCCAATTTTGCACATTTTATTCTTTTATCATGACTTTAATTTTTTACTTTCAACTATTTTAATTCTTTTTTCTTACTGTAGTTCTTTTCATTCTTTTTTCTTACTGCAGTACTTTTATGTTTTATTACACTTACAATAGCTTGAGTTTAAAATCGGTCTGCATCATAAAAATCTTTTGTGTTATTAAAGTCTTATAATAAAAAAAACTATGATATTATCACTTAGAGTAACTGGTTGTACTGAAGTATTGTCATTTTTATCTTGTTGATGGTGAAGTTATCTTGTCTGAGTTCACTAACCAATTCATTTGTATGTCTTTGAACTTGGGCGTCTATTGGTTTTTTGCTTTTTAAATTATCCTTTTCTATAGGACATGTGTAATGCAGTGAAATTGCAGCCAATACCTGTTATTGGTAACTTTAACATGCAACTTTTATTAGATACCTTGATTGATAGAACCAACTGGTATATTATACTGAAAATGGGGAAGATCCCTTTTGATTACAATAATAGCAGCTGAAATCACCCGGCTGAACTTTCGATTGATAGGGGTATATCAATGGAGTCGCCATCGAACGTCTTTTATCTCATGACGGAGAAAGGAAAACATCGAGTAAACCTGAAAGGGAGAAATCGCAGTCCTACGACCGAGAGATCAAGAGAATCTAGGTAAGGGAGTTAGTTACGCAAGGGGAAGAGATTAGCATCCCAAACGCCCGTAGTACTCTACGGTATCCACTTTTTATTTCTAGCTAAAGGGTGTGTTATATCTATCTATGCTTAATCGCTACAATGCATGCAAAAGAAGGAAAAGAGAAAATAAAGAAACCATGGGGAAAAGAAGGAAGTATTTACAAAGTTTGCTCGATCGAGCCCCGTGACAAGATGCCTACGTATTCCCGCGTGCAATGGGAAAGTCAGAGCACCGTAGTTCGACTCATTTGTTTTGGTGGATTTTGTGTTTTTTACTTGTGAAAAAGGTTTTAAACACAAATGCAAAGGTGCGCACGAAGGCGAAAAAAGTTTGTGTTGGTTGGTTGTTTTTACCTTGAGAAAGAAGTTTAAACCATTATTAAGTGTTTTGTTTTCAAAGGGAAAAGAAAAGCAAATTTTAGTTTTATTACATGCATGGATGCAAAAGAAACTAGCAAAACAAAAGGGAGACTAGCTAAGTACTAATTGTTCGCGTTAAAAAGTGACGCGCGAGGGAATCGAATCGAAATTCGAATCTCTAGCTCAAAACGATTTACTCTTTTGATTTGTTTTAAAGATGTCGCGAGCATCAAGCTTTATTATTTCCAAAACAAGAAAAATGAGATGAAAAGGGGGAAAGCTGCAATACCCTCAATAGATATGATATGCATTACGACCAGCGTGAACTAGACGCAACGCATTGGGGAGATTCCAGGCAAGGGGGTTTGTTATATAAAGGGAATAGATGTGGAACCCTAAATATATATAGTTATCTATAGCTTTATATATGAATAGTTTGATATGTTTGTCTGTTTTAATTTGCTATTCTATCTTTGGGAAAGTTTCTCCTTTGGATTTTAAGAAGGGTAGATTATGTGGGATCCTAGGTTTTGTTATTATTGTGCTCGCAAAGATCATTGGGATCTTCTGCATACATATCCCTTAGTGGGAATCAGAGCATTTGTAGCTCGGATCTAAGGGAGCTATGGTTTTGTTTGGTTTAAGGGAGAAAGAAGTATGCTCGCCAAGGATGAGACCTTGTGCCTACGTATTCTCAAAGGGATGTTGAGAAAGTCAGGGCAATCGTAGTTCCCACTTATGCTAGTGGAAGAAACGGGAGATATTAAGAGACAAAGACAAATGTCATCTTAATGAAAAATGTATCTAATCTATTTCATCACATACATTTTGAAGGGTTGATTAATTAAATCTTTTATCGTAAGTTATAGGTGTTTTGCTTGAGTGTACAAGCGTTACCACTTACGAGTTAAGATAAATGTTTGAAAGATGATTGAATCTTTAATTGTAAGCATTGGGTGCTTTGCTTGAGTGTACAAGTGTTACCACTTATAGTTTAAAATATGTTTTTGTTTGAAAAGAGTGTGGTTTGAAAGTTGATTGTATGTGATGTGATAGATGAGATACTTCTTCCACAGAGATGATAAATGTCTAAATCTCTAGGAGAAATTGATTGGATTATGGGGATGCTTTTAAGAAGCCCATGGGTTCTTGTATTGTAAGCCCAAGAGGAGGCATTCTGAGGGTCATCGAGGGTCCTTGTATTGTGAGCCCAAGAGAAGGCATTCCGAGGGTCATCGAGGGTCCTTGTATGAAGCTCAAGAGGAAGCTATAGGGTATGGTTGACTTTGGATTTAAGAGTGGTTTCATTGGGAAACCATCCTCTTAGGATTTAAGAGTGATTTCATCGGGAAATCATACTCTCAGGGTTCTATCCTAGCGCGAGTGATTCTTTGTATTGGAAGCCCAATAGGAGGCTGTTAAGAGATTTCCAGGTCTCTTTCTTGTTTGATGCCCAAGAGAAGGCTAAACTCAACGAGGGAGTTCTTTTGAATGAAGCCCAAGAGGAGTCTGACTCAGCAGGGGAGTGTTGTCTTATATGAAGCCTAAGCGGAGGCTAAACTCAGTAAATGAGTTTTCTTATACGAAGCCTAAGAGGAGGCTAACTCAGATGAGTGAGTTTTCTTATACAAAGCCTAAGAGAAGGCTAAAAGGAAACCTAGTTGTTAGGCTAGTTGTTATGTTATAACTGAACAGTTATATGAACAAGTGTGTGTGTGTGTGTGTATTCACAGGAGTTTATGAAGGAAATATAAACAAGTGTATAAAACAAGAATTTAAAGCTAGTGTAACTTGAATATATACAAGGTTTTGGGACTTACACCTTAAGGGAGGCCCATTGGTTTAAAGAGCAGTTTTACTGGGAATAATGCTTCTCTTAATACCAATGGAATCGGTGTATAAACAAGCGGATGAAAACAAACGAACGAAGTTTGTCTATGCTTGAATATTTACAATGATGATTGAATGTGTACAAGGAAATGAATATGTACACGAAGGGGTGATTATATACAAGGAAATGAATATGTACATAGGAGGGTTGGGACTTACACCGTGAGGGAGGCCCATGATCAATTAAGAAATTCAAGGAGAAACCTGGTTCGGTTTATCTTTAAATTTAATTGATCATGGAAAAAGGTGTGTAAGTTTGTTGAAAAGTTTTTTGAAAAGGTTTTGAAAATGATTTTGGAAAGTGAAGGATATTCCCCCCAGTGCATTTGTGCCTCCGTAATCTCCTAGAAGTCTTTCTTGCGGTGGATCCATGGTCTCAGCTTCTGATTCTGAACATGAGTGTACTGAATTTTTATCTTCTTCTTCTGCCAGTATTGCTTGCTTCGCTTTTCTTTGCCTAGCGTGAAAGGTTCTTTCTATCTCTACATCAAAAAGATAATCAGTTGAGGATTTACCTCGCATAAAATATTAGACACAATATTAGTACTGATACAATTTAACAGGAAAAATAAAATTTTAATTGCAGAGCAATAAAATTTCAATTGAACTAAGATTAAAATCTGTATTTTGGCAGTCCCCGGCAACGGTGCCAAAAACTTGATCAGAAAAATAGCAAGTGTACTATTTTCATCGATGTAGTTATAATGAGTTTCCCCAAGTATCGATCTCGAGGACTTCGTAGTAAATACCTATTTGTGCTCTTAATTCAATTGAACAAAAACAATGGTTGGGTTGAGTTTAAAACTTTAAATGATAATCGTAACAAAATAGTGACTGATGAAATATATGGAGAATGATGCTAGGGTGAGTGGTTGATTTAACAAATTATGATCTGAATCCAGATTTCCTCATTACATATGAAAACTTTCAATTACCTATCTCTAGAATGTTCTTCCTTAAGTCCTTAATGAATAAACTATTAAAATCCTAATCCTTATTCAAATGTCCATTCAAATAACTCTTGGTTTTAACCATAAAAATATCAAGAATTCAGGAGATTAAAAAGAGTTCCTAGTCCTAGGTGAGACTCCTAATGACCTAATTGTGTAAAAACCCTAACAATCACAGTCCTGCCAATTGTTAGTCATAGGTCTACATGTATTTGTCCGATACATAAGCAAAAGAACACCACATAATTAAATTGAAATAGATAAATAATGCATTAAGGAAATCAATAATCTGAATTCATAACAATCATCAAATCAGGACCACCCCCCTAGCATTGGGGGGTTTAGCCTCTCATAGTATTCGAAGAAAATATTAGATAGAAGTTAAACATTACAAAGAATAACGATGACATTGATCTTCAATGGTGGCTGCCCTTGAATCTCGCCGTCTCCGAATTCCTCGTAGTAGCTATCTTCTCTCCTCTGTAATATTTTTCTCATACGTTTCAAAAGTCCTCTCTCTTTTCCCAAAATTCCTTCTAATAGTCTCAGGTTCACCCAAGTCTTAGCAAAAGTCCAAATTACCCTTAATGACAAAGAAAAGGTCCAAAAAACAAAAAAATGAAGTTTCCACATGCTTCCATCAACACGGGCCGTGTTGATTAACACGGGTGCCTGTGTTGATCTCTTAAATAAAAGATTTGCTCCCAGGTCAATCAACACGGTAGTGTTGATAAACACGGGTGCCCGTGTTGATTCACTGACTTTGGTTTTTTTTGCACTTTCCAGTGGCTTTTCGACACGGGCCGTGTTGATTCACACGGGTGCCCGTGTTGACCTCTAAATTCTTCATAAACTTTAAACTTTCAGCCTTCCATAGTCCTTATAATCCTTCCATAAGTTCCTTCGATCACATGCATCAACCTGAAACACTGAGACTACCAAACAAAAGCATAAAACAATACTTTTCACAAACACTTTAATTCAAAATGCACAATGATTCTAAGATAACCGACACACACTAACTTAGTTGAAAAAAACTAAAAACGACCAAAGGTGTTACCAAAGTGATGAATTTGTGCCGAATAAAACACAAAAACTTACTATAAATGGTGACCGATCACTTAGCTTGCTTGGAGATGGCCTGGATCAGTGTACCCAAGTCCAACTGCAGTTTGCTCAAGTTGAAACCGAATTTGATGATGGAGTTGTTACAAGTCAGTGATGAGTGCTTGGATCACTCATATGAAGTGTATGGAAGGTGTTTGAAGTGGAAAATTAAGATATGCACGAGTGAAATGGAAGTTTGGATGTTAAGGCTCAAAATTGCAATTTATTGAGTTTGGAGACAATTATGAGTTTGGCTTATTTTTGGGATGGCTATAGGATTCCAACAACTTTCTAATGATGTTTAGAAAGTATTTGAAGCCTAAGATTTCTCAGAAATTGCAAGACTTGGAAGTTGCAAATTCTCCCACTTGAAAAAACTTGAAACTTGAAAAACAAGAAAGAAAGATGGAAAGCTTGGTTTATAATGCTTTGGTGTGATTTTGAATGAAGAAGTGACCTCTATTTATAGGCCAAAAGTTCTGAATGGCAAGGCAAAGATTTAATTGAAAGAGTTTGCAAGTTAGCTTAAGAGGTAAGAAAGAATCTTTTACATTTAATGCACATGGTTAACTTCTTTAACCATGGTTAAAATTCTCTCTTGATCCAATCCTTCTCTCAATCATTGTCATCTGATATTTATCAGTTATAACTTATCTCTCAATGGTGACAAGGCTTCTAGAAGAGAAAGTTTGCAAAAAAATGACATAAAAACTTGGAAAATGACTTGTAATTTATGGTTATGGAGCTCTAAGTTTCAATTTCAAAACCCTAGCTACACATAGTGTTTTTTGCAAGTTCTTGGAAATTTTGAAAAGCTTGTAACAATATCTACAACTTTCACATTTTGAGTTTTTCTTGATTCAAAATGGATCTAGGTGAAAAATGGTCATGAAAGTAATGAAAAACCATGTTTTTAACACTTGAAAATTTTTCCAAGTGTTAGAAAATTTTTCAATCTTGACTTTTTCGCACATTTTTATTTTTTATGATCATGATGGATAATTTGAAATGATTTGATGATTGAAAAAATTTGGATTTGAAAAAGTTGACCAAAAGTCAAAGTTTGACTTTTTGAAGAGTTGAATTTTCATCAGATGATTCAAAATTTATTTGATGATCAATCATGGATTTTGGAATGTTTTGAACCAAGAAATTAAGTCAAGATGTTACATTGATTATGTTAAGATCAATATCCAAGCAAATAGGTCATTCATTGAGCAAAAATTAAATGATTCACTATCCTCGATCAAATTCCTAATTAGTCGATTCAAGGTAGATCTTGAGAAAAAGTTAGGAATTTGTAGATCAAATGTTGATGATTGATGAAGATAGATCAATTGATGTGAGTGGAGACTCAAACCCTAATTGATCATATCTTGAACAGATGAAAATTTTGATAAATCCCTAATTTGGCTTCAGGAGCACACACACGATCTATCATGTTCTGAAATGGTTAGTGATGCAATGATGCACATGTGAATGATATGATGTGGTATCTTAGGTCAAAAATTAGGGTATGACACTAGTAATTAGGGTTTTCATGCCAAGACTAAAAAAACATAGATCACTTCTAAATTCAAGATTAAATATCTGAATACACATTCTTCACACTTGTACACCCCTTAGGGTATCCTCTCTCGTTGCCTTACGAATAAAACATGGTCATGTCCCTCGAACTTAGAGATATCTTAGCACAGTTACTCACGAATAATATCATCATAGTCCCTTCGAATCAAAGATCATAGTCCCTCGATGATCCTCGATTATTGCCTACGAATACATGATCTCGTCCCTCAGTTGTTGCCTACGAAAAGTGATGATCGTCCCTACGGAATGCTAAGGTATCCCTACATGTTGCCTTCTATGACCATACAATGACCCTACGAAAGTCCCTTTACATCCAAAAAAATAAGATTACCTACCAACTAATGGTATGGACAGCCTTATTCTAAAGGAAGCAAAATAACATGGAAACGACCATTCTGAGTAGGTAATAAGACTCTTTTGCTTGCTCCAATCAATTCAAAAATACTTTTCACACCTCACATTATTTTCAAAACTTTTCAAACACTTTGTATACATTCCAGCGTGAATCATTACAAAAGTTAAATACTTTTTCAAAACAAAACATTTCCAAACACTTCGTATACATTCCAGCAAGAATCATTACAAAGTCATAGAGAAATGCCTTTCAAAAACATCTTTTCAAACACACACACAGAAAGCAAATTTCAAAGTGACCTAAGCAATTAAGAGCCCGTAGATAACTACAGATGGAAAGGGTGCTAATACCTTCTCTTTTCATAACTGCCTCTCATACTCAGAATATAACGAAAGTATTTTCCTATTCTTTTCGCCTTCCCTTAATTGGATAAAAGAAAAGCCGGTGACGACTCTTGCTATCCGCAACATTTGCAATAAAACGTAAAACAAACAAGTCAGTTCTCCCACCGTGTTACAGAACTGGCGACTCTGCTTGGGAAACACCCTAAAGAGAGGCTACCTCAGGGATTTAGATCACTTTATTGCTTTCATTGTTTGAATTATCTGCTTTACTTTTAAGGATTGCTTGGGTATTATACTTGTGGGGGATCCTATACCTGGATCCAGGTTTCCTTAGGTAAGTAGCAATAAATAATTGCGACTGTTAGGCGTATACCGAAACGGTCAAAATGATGGCTACATTAGTGTGACACTTTGGATGTCCCGATGCTCCTCATGTTCAGTTGAGGAAAGCATTTGGCGTCTACGTGGTGTCATAAGCACTAACTCAACTTTTAGAACCCTAATTGACCCATCTTCGCCATTAGAAGGTAGTGAGATGGCCTGCTTTGGTGCAGACTAAGGTTGGTTGATACTCGATCCTACGCTCATTAAGATTCGACTTTCTGGATGTTTCGGTCGACCACTTGGTAATCGTATTGAAATAAAGCCTACGAGAAAGATCAATGATATGAGATTCCTAGAACTCGGTTACTATTATAGGACAGGTTGAACCCACTTAAACTCTGGTAGGGTAGATACCTATACCTCATGCAAGGCTTAATCCTAGGGCTATTGTGTGAATTTCTTGTGCTTGTGCTTGTTACTTGTTTTAAACATGACATCATAACATCATATCATTTCTAACTATTTCAAGGACCTAGGGATTTATCTTTGCTATATTTTGTAGGAGTTATGGCTCCCAGGAAGACTATCTGAATCAACTTCATCGGTATACCTTCTCAACTCAAAGAATTAGTTTTGGAAGTTCCCGATCATGCTCAGTTTATCAAAAGGCATGGTTATCTACTTTACTTGGTTATCTCCAGTTTTGAAGAAGATATGATGCACGTCGTATTCTAGTTCTTCGATCTGAAACATCACTGCTTTACATTCCCAAATCATCAGTTGGTTCCTACATTGGAAGAGTTCTCTAAGCTACTTGGGATACCTATCCTTGATCAGATACCATTCATTGGTTCAGAAAAAGCTCTGAAATACGAAGACATCGCATCAAAGTTACATCTAAAGCAATCAAATATTGAAGCTAATTGGGAAACAAGAAGCGGAGTTAAGGGTTTGCTTGCTAAGTTTCTGATAAAGAAAGCTCTAGAATTCCTAAAGGCTATGAGTTTCCATGCATTCGAAGAAATTGTTGCCTTGCTAATCTATGGCTTGGTGCTATTTCCTAATCTTGACTAGTTCGTAGACGAAAACACCATCAAAATATTCCTCACTCGTAATCCTGTGCCTCCCTTACTTGGGGATATTCTGCATTCTCTCCAGACTCGTACTACCAAAAGACAAGGAACTCTCATGTGTTGCATACCGTTACTTTCCAGGTGGTTTATTTTGCACCTTCCTCAATCAGTAATGAAGAACGATCAAATATTGAAGTGGTCTCAAAGGCTGATGTCACTTTCACATTCAAATATTTGTTGGTGTCTTTTTTCTCAAAAGGAATTCACTTTCATTGAGCATTGTGGGGAATTCCATAATGTACCACTCCTTGGCATAAGGGGAGGTATCACTTACAATCCTTCTCTAGCTCTACGTCAGTTTGGTTATGCTCGAAGAGATGATCCTCATGATATGCTTCTCCAAGACATTGTGTTTGACTACGAAAACGATCTCCAGAACTACCGTCGAAGATTTGTGCACGCTTAGGGCATGGTGAAGAAAACTGATACCAAGACTTTGGGGCACAAAATTTACATTCCTTGGGAACCTTACCTCAAATGGTTGCGAGCTCGAGCTTAAAACCTCATGATGCCATTTACAATTGTTCTACCAGTGGTTATGGAACCTGTTGTTGAAGGTGACGAACCCTATACCATTCTCCAGCCAGACATGCCTACTAATTTCGAAGACTTGAAGAGATCCTGGATTCAACTTAAAGAAGAAAGGGATACCTTCGAAGCTTAATGCCATGCAAGCAAGAAAAAGGTAGTAGAGTTGACGAAGCTACTTCACAAGGAGTGAAGCATCAATACCTACTTCAACACAAAGAGGAAGCGTCCATGGGAGACCTAAGCTCTAGGAATTTTCTTTTATTTGTTTAAACTTTCATTTGCACTTTCTAAAAAGTAAACTAATTAAAAGTTTGTTCGTGCTTGTTTAACAAATTTAAATTCTTAAGGTCCTTGAAAACATTACATTGCGTAACATCGCATATCATGGCATAACATTTCATAACAGGTACATTGAAGACCGATTTTCTTATTCTCTCGCTGTTTATTTCAGCCAAAATGCCTCTTCAACAAACTGTCAAAGATCTCTAAGCTCAGAACGCCCAATTTCAGGAGATGTTCGCCAATTTGGCCCAAGGCCAGAAAGATCTGAAGAAGCTCATCACCAGAAAGAAGAAGACCATTGGTATTCTCAACATGGGAAGAAATCACAAAGGACCAGTCAAGGTGATCATACAACTCGAATTCTCAGACAAGAGCGACAAAACTGAAGGAAGTATCAAAAAAAATGAAGGAAGCCATCATGAGTCTGAAAACAAAGAAGAAGACTATATGAGTGAGCAGTATCTGATGATGAAAAATACAAGTAACTTGAAGACCGTCTGAATATTGTGGAAAATCTGAAAATGTCAGGGCTTAACTTTGATGATCTGAGTCTTTGTTCCTGGTGTGGTAATTTCCCGCAAGTTCAAAGTTCCTACCTTTGCCAAGTATGATGGCATCTCTAGCCCAAAGTTGCATCTGAATTCCTATGTTCAGAAGATCCATCCTTATACTGAAGATAGAAAATTATGGATCCATTTCTTTCAAGAGAGTTTATCCGAAACTTAGTTGGAGTGGTATTATCAGCTAGGGAGTACCCCCCATTCATACCTGGAATGACTTAGCAGATGCTTTCTACAAGCAGTACCAGTACAATGCTGAATTGGCACCTACCCACATGCAACTACAGAGCATGTCTATGGGTCGTGATGAGAAAGAGTATGCCCAGAAATGGAGAGATTTAGCAGGCAAAGTTCAACCACCATTATCTAATAGGGAATTGATTGATATGTTCATGGGAACGCTGACATGCCCATTCTTCAATCATCTGATTGGAAACTCTTCAGCTGGATTCACCGAGCTGATACTGACAGCCGAACATATTGAATCAGGAATCAAGAGCGGAAAAATACAAGTAGAGTCATCTTCAAACGTTGCGAAAAGGCCTTTTGGTGGTAAGAAAGAAGTCAATGTTGTGTTTGGTCGGAAGAGTCGTGACAAAACTGATCTTACTCAATCGGTGGGGGCAGTCCTGATCTCCAATCCCGCGCCAGCGCAACTTGAACAAAACAATGAGCGTAGCCAGAACACGCCAAGAAGACAATTTACAAAGATCAACATGTTGTTATCTCAAGCACTACAACACATGTTGAAATTAGAGCTCATTACTTTGAGGGATCCTCCTCAACAAGTCAACACTTCCTCTCCAAAGTATAATTCTAATGCAAGGTGTGCATACCACTCCAACAGCCCAGGAAACGACACCAAAAAATGTCGGGCCCTGAAGAACAAGATTCAAGACATGATTGAAGTAAGGGATATTGAATTCGACACTCCCGTCGAAACTCCGATTGTGATCAACGCACCAATGCCTGACCATGGTAAAATTGCCAATGCTATTGACAATGACTCTTATGTTTATGATGTGAACGAGCTGACTATTCCTCTGATGACTGTCAAGAAAAATTTGTTGCAAGCCGGTGTATCTCAAGGGTGCCCAGACGACTTCCTTTGGTGAGCAATTGAATCGGACGGATGTGCTTGGTTGAAGAGGCGTATTCAACGCATGATGGACAACCGAGAAGCATTATTTCTGAAACCTCCATCTGTGGAGAATCTGTGTGAAGATGTTGCTAAAAATCTGAAAATTGAAGATGCAAGCAAAGCCATACCAGAAGTCTGGGATACCTTGGGGCAGCCAAGTGGAAAGTTTGATTTCACGGTTAAATATACTGCTCCCAAAAGTTACAAGATTCCAATTGAAGACATCAAGGCAACCAGATGGGGAGACGATTACCCAGAAGAGTATGCTGATGTGAACACAATAACGATCACCTCTGCCGATCCTGCGCCTAAGTGGCACCCTTGATTACTACCTCCCCCAGACCAATACCATATTCCTCTAACAAAGCTGTACCTTGGACTTATGGAGCCGAAGTTTACTATCATGGCGTCAAGCAATAACCTTTGACCATTGAAGACATTGCAGTTGAAGCTACCAATCCTAACATCGACAACATCACCAGAAGAGTATTTTCCCTAAAGATCTATCCTCCAAAAGACACTACTACACCAATTTGCATTCCTGCTATCAAACCAATTCCCGAAGCTAGAGGGAAAGAAAAATTAACTCATCCTGCTCAAACAGAAGTACCAAAGAAAGTTGCTGAGGATACCTCCAAGCAAGAAATGGAGGAAATTCTGAAGATCATCAAGAAGAGCGACTACAATACTGTGGAAAAGTTGCGACAAACTCCGTCCAAGATATCCATGATAGCTCTGCTATTATGCTCTGAGGCTCATGCTAAAGCCTTAGTAAATTTTCTGAAGAATGCTCACATACCGTAAGACATTACTGCTGATCAATTCGAAGGTTGTATTGTTATCCTGATCGCCAACAATGGTTTACGTTTCTCTGATGCTGATTTAACTTCTGCCGAAAGGAAACACAACAAAGCCTTGCACATCTCCATTGAATGCAAGGGCACTACATTGTCTCACGTATTGGTGGATACTGGTTCTGCTCTGAATGTTCTACTGAAGAGCGCTCTCGACCGACTTAAAGCTGAAGAAGTGGTCATGAAGCCCAGTGACATAATCGTAAGAGCTTTTGATGGTTCGAAAAGAATAGTACTTGGAGAGCTCAACCTGCCAGTTAAAGTCGGTTCTCAGACTTTTGACTCTACTTTCTTTGTCATGGACATTCGTCCAGCTTATTTTTGCCTACTAGGACGCTCTTGGATACATGGGGCAGGCGCTGTCACCTCTACCCTACATCAGAAGCTGAAGTACCCAATGAAGTGGAAGATTGTTATAATATGCGGTGAAGAAGAATATATAGTAAACCATCTGCGGTCATTCTGATACATCGAAATGAAAGGTGAATTCATCGAAACCCCCTGTCAAGCTTTCGAAGAAATTGTGCGAGTCATGCATGTTGACTCTCCTATCCCTCCTGAAGTTACTAGAGTTCCACCGAAGATGGCCTCACTGAAAGATGCCAAAGTTGTGGTTGAAGAATGAGGCTGTATTATTTGGGGTCGGCTCCCCGATTTTTCATTCAAATCTGACAAGCCTGGTTTAAGCTTCACTATCAAAGGTCAGAAGATGATACGCTGCAAACGTGTCGGCAAACTTCCTTTCCACATCAACAAAAGCGAAGTCCATGCTATAGAAGACGAAGATGGCGACTTCAACATCAACAATTGGATATTCCCAACTCCAAACAACGGACTCAACAATTGCAAGACTAAAGATGCTATATCAATCTCCTTTAGACGGGAGTAATTGCTTTTTCTACTTTTATGCTTTCGAACAATAAACTTTAAGCCTAGTGCCTTGCCCGAGGAAACACGACTCGTTTGTGAGGGTTATTATTTGTCATTCGCATATTTTATTCAACAAATCATTGAACTTTTGCATTCAAATATTGTACTCTTTGTCTTTCTTTTTACTTTATCACCCTTTCAAAAAGCTACCTGTTCTTACACACACCCACATAATACACTACAGATTCACTCCAAATATCATCGATAACGACTCTACTAATGCTAAATATGACTTCGATAATCCGATCTACCAAGCCGAAGACGAAGGTGAGGAAGATTGTAAAGTTCCAGGAGAACTTGTCGGGCTACTACAACAGGAAGAATAGGTTATACAGCCACACGAGGAGCCAGTCGAGGTTGTGAATCTAGGTACTGACGAAGACAGAAAGGAAATCAAGATAGGAGTAGGTCTTGAGAGCAATGTCAAAGAGAGATTGGTCCAGATGTTGCGATACTATATCGAGATTTTTGCTTGGTCCTAAGAAGACATGCCAGGTTTAGACATTGACATTGTGGTACACCGACTACCGATGAAAGAAGGTTTTCTCCCTGTGAAGCAGAAGGTTCGTCGTATGCGTCCTGAGATGTCCGAGAAAATCAAAGTTGAAGTTATGAAACAGGCCAAAGTCGGTTTCCTAGCCGTTACTTCTTATCCACAACGGGTTGCAAACGTGGTGCCCATACCTAAGAAGGATGGCAAAGTACGTATGTGTGTGGACTACCGAGATCTAAACAAAGCAAGTCTGAAAGACGATTTCCCACTTCCACATATTGATGTCCTGGTTGATAACACCGCTCAACACAAGGTTTTCTCCTTCATGGATGGTTTCTCTGGTTACAATCAGATCAAAATGGCTCTCGAAGACATGGAAAAGACTATTTTCGTTACACTGTGGGGCACATTCTATTACAAAGTCATGCCATTCAGACTGAAGAACGCTGGTGCCACATATCAATATGACATGGTAGCTTTATTCCATGACATGATTCATCACGAGATAGAGGTCTACGTCGATAACATGATAGCTCGATCACAAACTGGAGAACAACATCTCGATCATTTGCGAAAGCTATTTGATAGACTAAAGAAATACAGACTAAAACTTAATCCTAACAAGTGCACCTTTGGAGTCAGATCCAGTAAACTCCTGGGATACGTTGTCAGTGGTAAAGGTATTGAAGTTGACCCTGCCAAGGTTAAAGCTATTCAAGAAATGCCAACTGCCCATACCGAGAAGGAAGTCAGAGGTTTCTTGGGACGACTAAACTACATTGCCAGATTCATTGCACATCTAACTGCTACTTGTGAGCCAATCTTCAAGTTACTGAAGAAAGATCAAGTAGTGAAATAGAACGACGATTGTCAGACAGCTTTTGACAAAATCAAGGAGTACATACAAAATCCTCATATCCTGATACCACTAGTCAAAGAAAGACCTCTTATCATGTACTTAAAAGTATTAGAGAACTCAATAGGGTGTGTGTTGGGGCAACATGACGAGTCTGGTCAAAAAGAGTATGCAATATACTACCTTAGCAAAAAGTTTACCGACTGTGAAACAAGATACTCACAGCTTGAGAAAACTTGTAGCGCTTTGGCTTGGGCTGCCCGCCGACTAAGATAGTATATGTTGACTCACACTACCTTGTTGATCTCTAAGATGGATCCGATAAAATACATATTCGAGAAACCTGCTATCTCCGAAAGAATATCAAGATGGAAAATGATCTTAACTGAATACGACATCCAGTATACTACTCAGAAGGCGATCAAAGGAAGTATAGTAGCCGATCGTTTGGCTCATCAAGCCGTAGATGACTATCAGTCTATGCATTTCAAGTTTATAGATGAGGATATTATGTTAGTCACTGATTACAAAGAACCTGGACCAGACGAATGACCTGAACTAGGATCCTGATGGACCATGGTCTTTGATAGAGCCTCAAATGCACTTGGCAATGGTATTGGCGCCATCATTACATCTCCTACAGGCGGACACACGCCTTTCACCGCCAGAATATGTTTCGACTGCACCAACAACATGGCCAAATACGAAGCATGCATCATGGGTATCAAAGTTGCCATTGACTTAAGAATCAAATTCTTGCAAGTGTATGGAGACTCAACTTTGGTGATCAGTCAGATTAAAGGCGATTGGGATAAGAAGCATCTGAATCTCATTCCATATCGAGAGCATGTGTTGAATCTGATCCCTTACTTCGAAGAAATCACTTTTGACCACATCCCACAAGAAGAGAATCAGTTGGCAGACGCATTAGCTACCATGTCATCTATGTTCAAGGTCAGATGGGACAACGAAGCTCCCCAAATTACTATTGAAAGACTAGACGAAATAGCATACTATTGTGAACTTGATATCGAAGGAACTGAAGAGAAACCTTAGTTCTACGAAGTGAAGAGGTATCTCGAGGCTCAAGAATATCCCGCATGGGGCATCTGTCAATAATAAGAAGTTCTTAAGAAGATTCGCCTCCAAATTCTTTTTCAACAACGACATCTTATACAAGCACAATCACGACTTGTGCTTACTCTGCTGTGTAGATCAGAAAATAACAGAACGAATCATGGAAAAGTTACATGAAGGTGCATTTGGTACCCACTCCAATGGACATATAATGGCTAAGAATATTCTAAGAGCAGGTTACTATTGGTCCACCATGGACGTTGATTGTTACCGCTATGTTCGATCTTGTCACAAATGCCAGATATACATAGACAAAGTGCACATACCTCCAGTCCCATTGAATGTTCTGACCGCTCTGTGGCCTTTCGTAATGTGGGGCATTGACATGATTGAAGAGATCAAGCCCACCGCTTCCAATGGACATCATTTCATCCTTGTTGCTATTGATTACTTTACCAAATGGGTAGAAGCAGCCTCATTTGCATTTATTACCAAGAATGTTGTGTCTCTATTCATCAAGCATAATCTTATCTGTCGGTATGGCGTCCCCGAAAGGATTATCACGGACAATGGTACCAATCTCAATAACAAAATGGTCATTAAACTCTGCACGCAGTTCAAGGTTAAGCATTACAACTCTTCTCCATATCAGCCAAAAATGAACGGCGCAGTGGAAGTCGCCAACAAGAATCTCAAGAAGATCATACAGAAGATGATAGTGACCTATAAGGATTGGCATGAGATGTTTCCATTTGTTCTCCACGGTTATCGCACTACAATACGAACATCTACAAGGGCAACCCCTTTCTCTCAAGTATATGGTATGGAAGCAGTCCTACCTATCGAGGTTCATATACCCTCAATTAGAGTACTCTAGGACGCAGAGTTAGACGAAGAAGAATGGGTTTAGACTCTCCTTGACCAGATGAACTTGATCAACGAAAAACGGCTCGCAGCCATCTGCCATGGACAAATATACCAGAAGCGAATGATCAGAGCATTCCATAAAAAAGTCAAGCACCGAGTCTAGCAAGTCGGTGACCTAGTAGTCAAGCGCATCATTCTTCCACAAGGTGAACCTAGGGGTAAATGGACTCCCACCTATGAGGGACCGTTTGTAGTCAAAATAGTATTTTTTTTTACGGAGCTATGATACGAAGCACTATGGATGGAGAAGACTTCCCGCACCCTATGAACGTAGACACATTCAAAAAATACTACGCATAAATGAGACCCGCTAGGTTGACTGGCCTAGGCAAAAATAAGGGTTTCCTGGCGAACCAAAAAGGTTCGGGCAGAAGTTAAGGATATATATACAAAAATGTACACCCGGCAAGTCGAAAACTGCAAAGGTGGCTTGGACAAAAAAGGGTATCCCGATAGACTGAAAACCCGAAAGGACGGTCTAGGAAAAAGTTAGGGATTTAAGCGTATGACTATGTCTCGTCCAGATCACCTACTTACAGACTACACTACTATCAGCTTCAAGATTCGAATGGCACAAATCATTTCAATCACTTTCTTCTGACAACAAGGAGATGATATAGTCGAAAATATATGAGCAATAACATAATTGAAACTCGACAAGATTGTTTCCACATAGCTTTTTACTATTCTGACAATTTCCTCTTACTTGGATATTTGTCTCTTAACTGCCTGACTATAGGCCATTTTTCAAATTTAATGCAAATTCCGCTTTTCCAATTCCAATTTTCATTGTTTTGTTTGCATACAGTCCAATGATTGCTTTGAATGATTATATGCATCTGACAATAAATATCTATTCACAAACATATGAAAAGCGAACATAAACATTTGAAATACAACGTCTACCTTCATACATTACCCATAAAAATCATAATGTGTGCATATATCATTCATGAACATTGTCATATACTCGCATGCATCATAATCTACATAGAACTAACCATATCCTGTCAAGATTTATTTCCCCAGAAGGTAAAAGCTATTTTCCAAATGGAAGGTCAAAGATTAATACCCGAAACAAGTCGGGAGAACTATCTGAACGACCATGAAAATTAATTCCAGACAACAAGTCAAAGATTAACACCTAAAACAAGACGGGGAAACTTTCAAAGCGACCAATCTGATATTAATTCCCGAAACCAGACGGGTTTACCAATAAAACAGGTTGTAGGTCAATTCTTGAAATAAGACAGGGCGACTAATCTACAGAAATATGGCGGTATGAACTCCTGAAACCAGACGAGTTTACCAATAAATAGCAGACCATGGATTAATACCCGAAACAAGACGGGAGAACTATCTACATTCTGACAACTATTCATCTCAGCAATAGCCAAGACAAAGGTTTATTCTGACTCTCTTTTATTATCAACCACCCTGGATGGCAACTGTTATACCCCAAAATTTGCCCTCCTACTTCTCAAGACAATTCACAAGGGTTGACTAGACAAACCCTCTTCTTAGCAATCATTCCAAACTAGGGTTTTGATTCTCTCAAGTCAGAATGAATTTCCAAGGCTCCAAGTGGTCATCATACCTCATCATATGCTTCAAGGGATCACCATGTCAAGTTTCAAGCCTTACAAGTCAAATTTGCTCATCCAATTGCTCAGATGGTTGAAAATTAGTTGTATTGGACATAAAGTCAATTGTGGTCAACATACAGTCAAACTTCATAATTTTTGGTTAAAATCAATATTTTGAAGTAATATTCATCATTTGATCAAGAGTTGACCATGATTCCTCAAGGAAAGTCAAGATTTGATCAAAAGTCAAAGTTTCCAAATTAGGGTTTTTGGACAAAAAGTCAACAAAACTTTGACCAGACATAACTTTTACATACTTTATCAGAAACTTTTCCACCAAATCTAATTTTTAAGGGAATTAAATTCTCTACAACTTCATGGCTCACAAGCTTTGGCCAAAAATGCTTCATTTGGAAGTTATGGATCAAAACATTACAAGTCCTTTTAAAAGTCAACAAAAAGTCATCTTTTTGCTAAGAAGTGTACATGAACATGGAAACTTCAATGAAGATGAAACCAAAAGAAGTGTTTATAGGACATCTCTAGCTTTATAAAAAGTCCAAGAACACTAAAAAATGTTGAAAATTGAGCAAGATACAAATTGTGCAAATTTGACATTTTTGAGGAGGTGCACAAAGGAAAATACCTAGCAAATGCAAATATTTTTCAAATGGGCTTAAGTTTTCATGATCCATACTTATTATTGAGAATATCCAAGACCCCTAAATCCATTTACACACCTCCTTTCTATTTATTTAATTTATTTTGGAATTAAATCATTTAAATTCAATTTAAATAAAATAAAATGTAAGGAGCAAGGTTATGACAAGTTGGGCTTGGTTTTTAGTTGTCTTGAGGTCCAAGATAACCCATGCAAGCTGTCAAATTCGAGCAAGAAGCATTAAGGCAATATTGAGCCATTTTTGGAAAGATTTAATAAAATTTTCAATCAAATATTTTGTGCATTCAAGGTCATATATTTCCTTCTTTTGTTGACCTAATTCTACCCTCCTATAAGTACACAACAAGATCAGACCACAAAAAATGAATCCTTGCCTCCAAGAGCAACCCTAAAACTCTCAAAAATTCCAAGAAACTTGAAAATTCGTATTCCATTCTACACCGTTCTCAATCACTTTCAAGCACACAAACGTGCTCCTGAGGTAATACTGAGTTTATTAGAACAGGATTGAATCATCGTTCGCAAGGTTTGGTGGCCAAATCAAAAAACGTCATTGTTAGGGCAAGCAAGCTATTGAGTTTCAAAACCATAGCTACATGTCATTTTAGAACAAATTAACCCCACCATCGTGATCGCAGTGCTCAATATAATTGATATGAGCTTTTAGTTTTTGTCAATTGATGTGTTTTGCAGGTTTTGGGATCTTGTGCAGGTCGGAGAAGACGACTGGAGACCTAGATCCAGTGACGTCTCAGGCGAGGACCATTTGACTACATGCGTGGCGTTTTCTCCCACTCTGATTGGCTTACACGGTACAATCGAGGCCCACAGCTTGACTTGGGTTGAAAACCAAAATGAAACGTGGTCAACACTTATAATCCAATGGTTGTGTTTACTTGACAACTTGATCCATTGGCTCAGATGGTAATGCGCGCTCATGGGTAACCCTATGGTCCTGGGTTCGATTCCCCCAGGGACCATTTTTACTACTTTTCCCAATTTCCATGCTTTTCTTTATTTTTAACAATTTTCTTATTTTTTCAATTCTATTTAATTTTCTTCAAACATTTTTCGAAAACACTACAAAAATCACAAAAAAAAATTCTTTTTGCATTTAGGTCAGAAAAATACTTATTTAACTTTTGACATTAAAAAAATCATTTTTTTACTTATATTTTAATTAATTGTTAATTAACCATTAAATTAACCTTTAATTATTTTTCCACATTAAAAATAATCACAAAAACTCCAAAAAATAATTTCTTTTCTAGTAACTAGGGTTACTAACCTAATACCTTTTTTTACTAATTTCCAAAAAATATTTTACTAACATATTTTTATTATATTGATTATTTCTTTTATTTTCGCATTTACAATTCTAAAAAAAATGTATAGGTCACAAAGTTTATCATGTAATAGCGTAGATTTACATTTTCTGCCTTTACTTTCCGCACTCCTATTATGTACCTGCCCCAAAGCCATGTAATAGTGTAGGTTTACATTTCCGCACTTTTATATTCCGCACTTTACTTTCCTGTACATATATCTAATTGTTAGTAATTAGGGTTTGCATGCCAAGACTAAAAACAACATAGATCACTTCTAAATTCAAGATCAAATATTTGAATACACACTTTTCACACTTGCACACCCTTTAGGGTATCCTCTCTCGTTGCCTTATGAATAAAACATGGTCCTGTCCCTAAAGCGTAGGGATATCTTAGCACAGTTGCTCAAGAATAATATCATCACAGTCCCTTCGAATCAAAGATCATAGTCCCTCGATGACCCTCGATTGTTGCCTACGAATACATGATCTCGTCCCTCGGTTATTGCCTACGAAAATTGATTATCGTCCCTACGAAATGTTAAGGTATCCCTACATGTTGCCTTCTATGACCATACGATGACCCTACGAACGTCCCTTTACATCCAACGAATAAGATTACTTACCAACTAATGGTATGGATAGTCTTATTCTAAAGGAAGCAAAATAACATGGAAACGACCATTCTGAGTAGGTAATAAGACTCTTTTGCCTGCTCCAATCAATTCAAAAATACTTTTCACACCTCACACTATTTTCAAAACTTTTCAAACACTTTGTATACATTCCAGCGTGAATCATTACAAAAGTTAAATACTTTTTCAAAACAAAACATTTCCAAAAACTTCGTATGTATTCCAGCGAGAATCATTACGAAGTCGTAGAGAAATGCCTTTCAAAAACATCTTTTCAAACACACACAGAAAGAAAATTTCAAAGTGAGTTAAGCAATTAAGAGTCCATAGATAACTACGGATGGAAAGGGTGTTAATACCTTCCCTTTTCATAACTGCCTCACGTACTCAGAATCTAACGAAGGTCTTTTCCTATTCTTTTCGCCTCCCCTTAATTGGATAAAAGAAAAGTTGGTGGCGACTCTTGATATCTGCAACATTTGCAATAAAACACAAAACAAACAAGTCAGTTCTCCCACCGTGTTACATAGTGGCAGACTTCCTTGTCGACCATTCAATGGTTAGTATTCACGGTAAAAAGTGACGAACGAGGGAATCAAATCGGAATTTGAATCTCCGAATCAAAACTATTTACTCTTTGATATTTTTGTAAAAAGATGTCGCGAGCACCAAGCTTTATTGTTTCCAAACAAGAAAGGAAAGGAAAAGGGGAAAGTTAAAATACCCTAAAATTGATATGCAATATGATAAGTGTGTGATAAACACAACACATGGGGGAGTGACTTGGGTAAAAGGGTTGGTTATATAAAGGGAATGTATTATCACCCTATATATCTATAGTATTCTATAGGAACCTTTTGTGCATTTGTTTAATTTGTTATGTGTCATACCCCAAAGTTTTCCCTCCCACTTCTCAAGACAATTCACAACTCCATACTCAAGGATTTCACAAGGGTTGACCAGATAAACCCTCTCCTAAGCAATCAATCCAAACTAGGGTTTTGCTCCTCTCAAAGCAAAATGGATTTCCAATGCTTCAAATGGTCATCATACCTCATCATATGTTTCAAGGGATCACTATGTCAAGTTTCAAGCCTTACAAGTCAAATTTGCTCATCCAATTGCTCAGATGGTTGAAAATAAATTGTATTGGACAAAAAGTCAATTATGGTCAACATACAGTCAAACTTCCTAATTTTTGGTCAACATCAATATTTTGAAGTAATATTCATCATTTGATCAAGGGTTGATCATGATTCGTCAAGAAAAGTCAAGATCGGATTAAAAGTCAAAGTTTCTAAATTAGGGTTTTTTAGATAAAAGTCAACAGAACTTTGACCAAGCATAACTTTCACATACTTTATCAGAAAACTTTCCACCAAAGCTCATTTTGAAGGGAATTGTATTCTCTACAACTTCATGTCTCACAAGCTTTGGCCAAAAATGCTTCACTTAGAAGTTACGGATCAAAATATTACAGGTCTTTTTAAAAGTCATTAAAAAATCATCTTTTTGCAAAGAACTGATCATGAACATGGAAACTTAAATGAAGATGAAACCAAAGGAGTGTTTAGAGGACACCTTGAGCTTTCTAAAAAGTCCAAGAACACCCAAAAATGTTGAAAATTGAGCAAGATACAAGTTGAGCATTTTTGAGGAGGTGCATGAAGAGAAATACTTGAAAAAATCAAATTTTTTTTCTAAATGGGCCTAACCTTTCTTGGTTCAAACTTGTTTCTTATCTGAATTAGAACCTCCAAGCCCAAGGCCACGCCTTTTATCTTTTATTTTTATTTATTTTGGATTTTTATTCATTTAAAACCAAATTAATTAAAATAAAAGATATAAAATCAAAACATTAAGTGCAAGGTTGATTTTCTCTCATTCTTGTGGTCTAAGCAAGTCCAAATAGCTGGAAATTTCGTGGAAAATATAATTGGCATGAAGATTGACAAAATATTATATTTGATTCTTCAATCAAATATTTTCCAATCAAAGCAAGATATTTTGACATCACTCTTGACCTAATTTCTTCCTCTATATATACATGACACATTCTCAAGCCTCAAGAACGAAACCCTGGCCTCAAGAAAAAACCCTAGAACTCAAAAATTCAAGAAACTCAGGCAAGTTCGTATTCAAACTTCCAGCAACCCTCAAGCTATTCCAAGGATCGATTCATCCTCCTAAGCCTTCCAGCAGTGGATTCAAGTCCTTAGGCAAGCAAAATCGTGCCCAGAACCATCCTCACGAGATGGAACTGGTTGGTAAGCCTCTTGAATTTCAAACCTTCATTTTATGCAATATACATGATTTCGATTTACATATTCATGCTCATATTGATGTTTGTGATTGTTTAGAACCATCGTGCATGAGTTTTAACGCAGGAATCGTGTTTTGCCATTGTTAGGGCACAAACTAGATGAAGCTTTGTATCCATAGTTCTAGGCCATTTCAAAACAAACAAATCCCATCATCGTGTTCGCAAGGGTCTAATTAATAGATCTGGGCACTTGGTTTCTGTTTTGCTGTTTGATTTTGCAGGTTTTGGAATTTGGTTTGATCGGAGAAGGTGGCCGAAATTGATCTTCGGCACCTCTGACTTTCGTTTGACCGGCAGGGTATGGGTGGCGTGATATTATTGGTTGATTCGAATCCAGGGGACCCACGCGCGTATTTGGCTTTTAAATCTGATTTTTCTGGAATTAATATCACTTATATATTTATTCATGCATCCAAATGAATGGATGTATCACCGCCCCAACGGTCTACCGTGCGCGCGCCATGTCTCTTTCTCCCTCAGGTCGGGGGTTCAAATCCCGCCTTTTGCAAATTTTTCCAATTTTCTGATTTTTAAGCAGGTAACATACAAAAATAAATGGAGGCGTGTTCTAACACCATATGCAGCATGGAGGAGTGGTAAAATTTTGAACCAATGACCCTCAGGTCACGGGTTCAAACCTTGCAGGCACCAAAACTTCTTTTTTATCACTTTTCCTCTTCAATATTTCCTAAGCATTTCCTTTTTTTAATTTCACTTAATTTTCCTTACAAAATTAATTTAACTATTTTCAAAAATCACAAAAAACATTTTAATTTCAGAATTAGGTTAGTTAAACATTTAATTAATTTTTGACATAAAAATAATTTGTTTTTCTCATGATTTAAATTATTTTTCATAATTAATTAATAATTAACTTAAAATTAGGTTTTTATACATCCAAAAAAAAAAATTTCCTTTGCAATTAGGGTTTAGATATTGCTTTTTGCTGTTAGACATTTTTTCTGCAATTTATTTCTTTTATTTCGCATTTAAATATTAGAAATCGATGTATAGGTCGCAAGGATATTTTTGTAATAGCGTAGGATTTTATTTTCTGCCTTTACTTTCCGCACCTCTATTATGTAACTTTCCCAATGTCATGTAATAGCATAGGACTTTTATTTTATGCACTTTACATTTCTGCAATTTACTTTCTGCACATATTAACTGCTAGTAATTAGGCGTGTATGGCAAGATTAACTCAATCAATCTAGATCACTAATAATCAAGATAAAATATCTGAACATAACCCATTCTTCACACATGCATCCACCTTAGGATATCCTCTCTCGTTGCCTTTCGAATAATGGTCATGTCCCTCGAGCGTAGGGATATCTTAGCTAAGACGCTTACAAACATATCATTATAGTCCCTTCGATATAAAGATCATAGTCCCTCAATGACTCTCGATTGTTGCCTACAAATATATGATCTCGTCTATCGATTGTTGCCTACGAAAAGTGATGATCGTCCCTACGAATATGCTAAGGTATCCCTACATGTTGCCTTCTATGACCACCCGATGTCCCTTCAAATGTCCCTTTACATCCAACGAATAAGGTTACCTATCAACCAATGGTATGGATAGCTTTATTTTAAAGGAAAGCAAAATAACATGGAAACAACCATTCTGAGTAGGTAAATAAGTCTCTTTTGCTTGCTCCAATCAATTCAAAACACTTTTTACACCTCACACTTTTAAAAAAAAACTTTTCAAACACTTTATATACATTCCAGCGTGAATCATTACAAAGTCTTTTCCAAAACAAAACATTTCCAAACACTTCGTATACATTCCAGCGAGAATCTTTACGAAGTCAAAGTGAAATGCCCTTTTCAAAAATCTTTTCAAACACACACAAAAAGCAATTTATAAAGTGAGCTAAGCAATTAAGAGCCCGTAGATAACTACGGATGGAAAGGGTGCTAATACCTTCCCTTTTCATAACTGCCTCCCTTACTCAGAATCTAACGAAAGTCTTTTCCTGTTCTTTTCGCCTTCCCTTAATTGGATAAAAGAAAAGTCGGGGCAACTCTTGCTACCCGCAACATTTGCGATAAAATGCAAAACAAACAAGTCAGTTCTCCCACCGTATTACACTATGCTATTTTGGGAAAATTTAGATGGGTAGGTTAGGCAGGAACCTAAGTTTGTTTATTATTATTATGCTCGCAAAGATCATTGGGATCCTCTGCATACGTATCCCCTAGAGGGATAAAGAAGTATGCTCTCCAAGGGTGAGACCTTATGGCTACTTATTCTCAAAATGAGGTTGAGAAAGTCAAAGCAATCGTAGTTCCCACTTATGTGCTAGTGGAAATAAAGATATTAAGAGACAACGACAAGTGTCATCTTAATGTATCTAATCTATTTCATCACATACATTTTTGAAAATTTGATTGTTTAAATCTTTCATTGTAAGCATTGGATATTTTGCTTGAGTGTACAAGCGTTACCACTTACAATTTAAGAAATATATTTGAAAAATGTTGAATCTTTCATTGTAAGCATTGGGTGTTTTGTTTGAGTGTACAAGTGTTACCACTTACAAGTTAAGAAAGATGTTTTGTTTGAAAAAGTATTTTGAAAAGAGTTTGATTTATATGTGATGCTATAGATGAGATACTTCTTCCATAGAGATGATTCATGTCTTATCTCTTAGGAGAAATGTTTTGTTGTGGATTATGGGGATGCTTTTAAGAAGCCTATGGGTCCTTGTATTGTAAGCCCAAGAGTAGGCTATCCGAGGGACATTGAGGGTCCTTGTATTGTGAGCCCAAGGGGAGGATTTCCGAGGGACATCGAGGGTCCTTGTATGAATTCCAAGAGGAGGCTATAGGGTATGAATGGCTTGTCTTTAAGAGTGATTTCACCGAGAAACCATACTCTTAGGGTTCTATCCTAGCGAAGGTGATTGTTTGTATTGGAAGCCCAATTGGAGGATGTTAGAAATTTCCATATCTCTTTCTCGTATGATGCCCAAGAGAAGGCTAAACTCAACGAGGGAGTTCTTTTGTATGAAACCTAAGGGGAGACTAACTCAACAAGGAAGTTCTTTTGTACGAAGCCCAAGAGGAGGCTAACTCAACAAGTGAGTTCTTTTGTACGAATCTCAAGAGGAGGCTATGGGGAACCTAGTTGCTATACTAGTTGTAAATGACATAAATAAATATGAACAAGTATAAATATGACAAAGTGTGTGTGCATTCATAAGAGTTTATGAAGGAAATATATAAACAAGTGTGTAAAACAAGCAAATAAAGCTAGTGAACTTGAATATATACAAAGGAGTATGAAAGAAATATATAAGCAAGTGTTTAAAATAAGCGGATAAGCTAGCGATACTTGAATATATACAAAGGATTTGGACTTACACCTTAAGGGAGACCCATTGTTTTAAGAGCAATTTCACCGGGAATAATGCTCCTCTTAATATCAGTGGAATTGGTGTATAAATAAGTGGATAAAACTAGCAAACGATACTAGTTTACTTGAATATTTGCAAAAAAGTTGAATATGTACAAGAAATTGAATATGTGCACAAAAGGGTGGATATGTACAAGGAAACTAAATATGTACATATTATGTAAAAATTCCATTACAGTTTTTCAAAACCTAAAATAAGGATTATGTTCGCGTTCAAAAGTGACGCGCGAGGGAATCGAATCGGAATTAGGATTCTCTAGCTCGAAACGATTTACTCTTTTGATTTGTTTATAAAGATGCCGCAAGCATCAAGCTTTATTTTTTCCAACACAAGAAAAATGATTATGAAAAAGGGGAAAGCTGCAATACCCTCAATTGATATGATATGCATTACGACTAGCGTGAACTAGATGCAACGCATTGGGGAGATTCCGGGAAAAGGGGTTTGTTATATAAAGGGAATAGATGTGGCAACCTAAATATATATAGTTATCTATAGCTTTATATATTAATCGTTTGATATGTTTGTGTGTTTTAAATTGTTATTTCTATTGTTGGGAAAGTTTCTCCTTTGGATTTTAAGAAGATACGTGATACGTGATGTCAGCAGATACGTGATGTCACAGAGAATGTTATGACACAGTATCTGACACTCTGTTAACAATTCACACAGTAAATTTAAACAGCAGTAATAAACACAATAAATTGTTTACCCAGTTCAGTGTGTAACTACACCTACATCTGGGAGCTACCAAGCCAGGGAGGAAATTCACTATTAGTAGAATTAATTCAGGAATAAACCAACGAGTTTATCTCCTTCACTTAAAACCTACCCAATGCAACTTCAATCTAAGTCCTACTTAGACCTGAGTACCTACTCACTCCCCCTCAATCACAGCAGTGATATCAACCTATTGATTAATTGAATTGTGAATACACTCTTCAATAAACAAACTTGATCTTGCTTCAAAGCTTCAATCAAGAGACACAACACTCGTGCTTCAAAGCTTTGAGTGATAAACAACCCTTACAACCAAATCCTAGTCCAACGCACTTATCAAATGATAATTGCTTGGCTCACAAGAGTAACTAGAATTACACAAATTACAACCTGCTCAATCTTCAATACAATCCAGAGGCACAGCAGCAGTGTAAGGGTTCTATTCTTATTATAGAAGCAGTCCTGTAACTTCAGTTTTGGGCTTCCATAATAATAGTTAGGGTTCACTTAATTAATCCTAAAGACTTGGTCTTTTTAACAACCAATTTAGGTTTAACTAAGATCAACCAATTATCCACGTGAGCATGTAATCTAATTAGCATAGAACATAATAAAACAGCTCAACAAACTTCCTGAAAACTCTCGGGAAAAACAGATTCTGCAGAACCTTAAATGTCACACAGAATGTCATAACTTCGGTTATGACATCATCAATCTTCTACTAATTCCCACAGATTTGCTTCCGATTGAGCTGTACTTAAACATCCTTCTCATGTAGAATTTATCTTCAACTCTGAATGTCATGACATCAATCAAGACATTGTCATATCCTAGTTTTACCAAAAATTAATGCCAACATAAAAACACTACATGTGGGATCCTAGGTTTTGTTATTATTGTGCTCGCAAAGATCATTGGGATCTTCTGCATACATATCCCTTAATGGGAATCAGAGCATTTGTAGCTCGGATCTAAAGGGAGCTATGGTTTTGTTTGGTTTGAGGGAGAAAGAAGTTTTGCTCGCCAAGGATGAGACCTTGTGCCTACGTATTCTCAAAGGGATATTGAGAAAGTCAGAGCAATCGTAGTTCCCACTTATGCTAGTGGAAGCAACGGGATGTTATTAAGAGACAAAGACAAATGTCATCTTAATGAAAAATGTATCTAATCTATTTCATCACATACATTTTGAAAGGATTTGATTGATTAAATCTTTCATCGTAAGTTATAGGTGTTTTGCTTGAGTGTACAAGCGTTACCACTTACGAGTTAAGAAAGATGTTTAAAAAAATGATTGAATCTTTTAATTGTAAGTATTGGGTGTTTTGCTTGAGTGTATAAGCGTTACCACTTACGATTAAGAGATGTTTTTGTTTGAAAAGAGTTTGAAAAGTTTTTGATTATATGTGATGTGAAAAATGAGATACTTCTTCCATAGAGATGATAAATGTCTAAATCTCTTAGGAGAAATTGATTGGATTAGGGGGATGCTTTTAAGAAGCCCGGGGGTCCTTGTATTGTTAGCCCAAGAGAAGGCATTCTGAGGGTCATCGAGGGTCCTTGTATTGTTAGCCCAAGAGAAGGCATTCTGAGGGTCATCGAGGGTCCTTGTATGAAGCTCAAGAGGAAGCTATAGGGTATGGCTGACTTTGGCTTTAAGAGTGGTTTCACCGGGAAACCATCCTCTTAGGATTTCAAGAGTGATTTCACCGGGAAATCATACTCTCAGGATTCTATCCTAGCGCGGGTGATTCTTTGTATTGGAAGCCAAATAGGAGGCTGTTAAGAGATTTCCTGGTCTCTTTCTTATTTGATGCCATAGAGAAGGCTAAACTCAACGAGGAGTTCTTTTGAACGAAGCCCAAGAGGAGGCTGACTCAACAGGGGAGTGTTGTCTTATATGAAGCCTAAGCGGAGGCTAAACTCAGCAAATGAGTTTTCTTATATGAAGTCTAAGAGTAGGCTAACTCAGATGAATGAGTTATCTTATACGAAGCCTAAGCGGAGGCTAAAGGGAACCTAATTGTTAGACTAGTTGTTATGTTATAACTGAACAGTTATATGAACAAGTGTGATATGTGTCGCACCCCAAATTTTACTCTGCTATTTTTCTACTTGCATTCTGTTTATAAAAAAAACAGTCATTCACTCATTGCATTTACATCATTTCGTCGTATTTAAACTGATCAAAAGTCAGTCTAAATCGATATTCACATTATTTTTAGTTATAAAATACCTGTTATCTTACTTCATGCATTTTTACCTCTCTGCCTGTTTATTAAATTGATTTTAAATTAATTATATGTTGATGATATCGATATTTCGATTTTATAAACAGACTGTTAAAAGTAATTCAATACTGTGCAAAAAAATTAGCGGGAAAATATTTCAAGTTTTCGCCTTTAACTCACTGCTTTATGAATCTACGTGTCGCGTAGATCATAAAAATGTGCTCTCTTTAATTTTTTGGTACATTTCGAAGTCTCGTTTTTAATCGTAAGTGTTTTACAACCGAGTATTCTTTATTATCATTTCATTTCGATTTTAAACATTTTGATAATTTTTCTTTAATCTTTGAGACCCGTAGTTTATTTTAATGTGCTCATTTTATTTTTTCGGATAATTTAATGTTCGAATTTATATCATTTTTGATAATTTTAAGTGTCCAATTTTTATCTCCAAAAATCAAAACAAAAATATTTTCGAACAAGTTAATTTTTGCTCTTTTGGGCTTTATAGCCCATTTTATCAATAGGGGCATTTTTGGCATTTGTAAAAATATTCAAAACTCTATTTATTTTAGTATATATACACATATTTGTTACTGTGCAAAGAAAAAAAAAGGAAAGGAAATACAAAGAGGCGGAGGCCATATTTCACCGTAAACAAAAATCCAAAACAAGATAATAATCTTCACTTTTCTTCAACCTTTTACTGACCCTCTACCTTTCCTCTTGAACTCTCCATATACTTCATTATGTTCTTCTCAACCACAACGATACTGCCTCCATTTCTACAGTGAACAACAAACATCATCTTCCTCTTCACAAAACCAGTTTGAAATACAAACACCACCTCTCTTTATACATCACCTTCACACTCGTTTCGGGCTATCCACCGTAAATTCTCGTTTCTTTTCATTATGACCAACCTTCACCGTAACCTTCTTCTTCAACCTTTCATCCAAACGACCCTTCATCGTCCAAAACAGACACATCCTTAAACCTCCACCAGCCGCTAGCCGTTCCCGTTTCTGCTATGTTCCTCTCACAGAAACCAAATACTAACCCCATCCTGTAACTGTCGCTACTCACACTCATTCCTGCAGCCATCCTTACGCCTCTCTCAGAAACTTCCCTCTGTCTCACTGTGAACAGCAACTCAACATCGACTTTCATCAACTCTTTGTCCAACCTCAAATCAACTTCGACACTTTCGGTAAACATTCTCATCATCCTCTACTCTTTTTTTTTGTTTCAGTATTGATTAAGAAAAATGTTGCTAGTATTACTGTTATCTGTGATAAAAGTGATTGAAATTTGTGATTTGGAAAATTATGTTTGTGTATAAAGTATTGCTGAAAATCATACGATTAATACTGTTAGCGTGACATTCTGATACATGTATAAATCTGGAGCCATTCTGATGATGTAGGTTTGTTAATAATGTAATGTTGTCCAATTTTTGTTTGAACTTTGATTTCAAACCTGTGCTAAATTTAAGATTTCGGGTTTTGTAATGGATTGATGTTCGTTTAGTTTCGATGAAGGTTTTATGATTGACCGTGTTATTTACGTGTAAATCTAACCGAGAAATCATTGAAACACCGTATATTATGTCATTCTCATTTCTTTTAATTTCGATTGGATTTGATAAGAGGATCCCATATCGGTTTCGATGATGGCTTGATAATCGATGTCGCGTTTATCCGCGTACGATTTAGCCGAGAAACCATTAAGACATTGTATTGTTCTCATTTTAATTCCGATTGAAGTTTATGATTGAATGGTATCTATGCTTAGTTTCGATGATGGTTCGACATCTATATCGCGTTATTCATGAAAGATATGGCCGAGAAACTATCATGGGCAGCCATGATATTTTGTTTCTTTTGAATTGGTGATAAGAATCACACTGTGGTTTCGATGAAGGCTAAATGATGATGCCGTGTTAATTCGCGTGTACATCTAGTCGAGAACATTGAGATACTGTGTATTATGTTATGCTTATTTATTTTTAATTTTGATTGGATTTGATAAGAGAATCCTACTTTTGTTTCGATGATGGCTTGATATTGATGTCGTGTTTATCCGCGTACGATTTAGCCGAGAAACCATTAAGACATTGTATTGTTCTCATTTTAATTCCGATTGAAGTTTATGATTGAATGGTATATATGCTTAGTTTCGATGATGGTTCGACATCTATATCGCGTTATTCGTGAAAGATATGGCCGAGAAACTATCATGGGCAGCCATGTTATTTTGTTTCTTTTGAATTGGTGATAAGAATCACACTGTGGTTTCGATGAAGGCTAAATGATGATGTCGTGTTAATTCGCGTGTACATCTAGTCGAGAAACATTGAGATACTGTGTATTATGTTATGCTTATTTCTTTTTAATTTTGATTGGATTTGATAAGAGAATCCTACTTTTGTTTCGATGATGGCTTGATATCGATGTCGTGTTTATCCGCGTACGATTTAGCCGAGAAACCATTAAGATAGTGTATTTTTTTCTCATTTTTAATTTCGATTGAAGTTTGTGAGTAAAACTGTATTTTTAAAGTTTCGATGAAGGTTTTGTAATTGGCCGTGTTTAATCGCGTGTGAATTTAACCAAGGAACTATGGGGCAACTTTGTTGTTATTTTCTTTGAAGCGATTTCGAATGAGAATGTTTGTTGTAACATTGTTTTTACCGCTATTCTCAATTAAAGTGCAAACCGTGTCAATTCTGTATATATGTGTTTAGTTTCGATGAAGGTGATTTAATTTCCGCGTTTATTCACGTAGAAACTAACCAAGAAACCATCAGAATATCCTTTTGTTTTCATTTTAATTTTGATTGTAGTTTTTGTTTGAATAATATTCAAGAATAGTTTTCAATGACGGTTTAATGATAATACCGCGCTACTCGCGTGTAAGTCTAACCGAGAAGCATTTTGGAACACCGCATTTTGTGTTATTGTCATTTTTAGTTTCGATGACGGTTTAATGATAATACCGCGTTACTCGCGTGTAAATCTAACCGAGAAGCTCATGGGACAACATGTCTTTTCATTTCATCTTAAATAATCGATTGTATTGTGGCTGCCCGAATTGGCTTTAATCCATGAATCCGAATTCAAGCTTTATTTCGTGTGCATAAGTGTTGCCCGGTTTTTAATTTCATTGTTTGTAACTTACTTCATAATCGATTTCTTTTGTTTCGAACTCAAATTGAAGTATAGCTTGAACTTCTTTGGTTTTTGTTCGTTTGTAAATCAAAATGCTTGAATTACCGTTTGTTTAGTTCTTCCGTTCATGTACATTATACTAACTTCATCCAATTCTATTACTAATCATATTCCAATTTGTTGCAAATTTCTTACATTTCATTTATTTTTAATTCACACTCATGCTACTAATGCTTTTTCTATTTGTGAAGATATACCAGAATTGTCCAAGAATACATTTCTATATTGTCGCATCTATACACTTTTTCTTATATACACTGTTATTTATATTGCTGTTTAATATTTAGTATTGTTTTTTATACTGTAAATTTAATTATACATTATACTTTTATTGTTATATTTAGTATTATATATACTATATACATATTATTTTTATGCTTTATCTATTCATCGGTAAATAAATTCAAATTATATTGTAATATAGTGGTTGCATTTCTTAGAATTAATTTCATAAATTTATTCTTCACAATAAAAAACCCAAGTATTTAAATCGTTGGTTGCTAGACCAATTGTTTAAATATTTGTGCGAATAAACTCTTAGTCTTTAAATCGTTGGATGCTAGTTCAATTGTTTAAAGGCTCTTAAAAAAAATGTGAAAGCTCCTCTTGTTTTAATATTTGAATCGTATGATGCTAGTCCTATTGTTCAGTACTTTTCACCCATAAGTTGACACTTACACAAAAACCCAAAAATCGTAGGATGCTAGTTGTAATACCCCTTCTAAATACCCTGAATAATATTAATTAGATCAATGATTTAAAGTCATAATTCATTAGAGTTAACACGGAACAAGGGATGCCACAATTATTAAATAAAATTAAACTTCCAATTAAACAATAGTCATGCTACACTGAGGATCATTATCCAAAATAATTCAATCAATTTAAGACCATGTCTTACACAGCAGAAATACCAAAACCAACATTGAATAAACCATGATTGTTCTCAATGAAATCCCAAAGAAACAATTGAAAATGATAACTAATTTCTCAACTAAACGTTCCCCAGTGTTACAATCTAATCAGAGCATGACACTGACACGCGGACTTAAAAGATAAGCTCTAGAGCCATCCTCACTAACTCCTCAGCTGCTAACTTTAATCTGAAATTGTAAGGTAAAGGTGAGACTTCTCATAATTAAAGCATATTATAAGCTTCTCAATCAACAATATATTACAGGCATATTAATCCACCCATTTCAGCATAACTTCAGATTCAATACACAATTACAACCATACAATCATCATACACAACAATTAACAATCAGAGAATGGTAACACTGGAAGACATCCTAACATGTTACAATTCCATGCAAATAAAATGCAGACTCAATGCATGTGGTACCAACACGTGACCAAGTCACCCAACACTGATCCATCATCAACCGGATACAGTAACCATCGATTCGTCCATAAACATCCGAACACGAATCCAGCCTAACCACCCATCCTCACTCGGGTATCGGTTATCGGCAATCCAAGTCAAATTCCGCACAATGGGAATTAACTTCACCAAAACAATGCATATGCACGCACATCACTAGCATGCAACATCAATCAGTCTATGTAATGCATCAATTTAACATAACTGAATCAAACCAATCAACATGATATTTCAACCAATCATGCATACAATTAACAGCAGCATAACATGCTTTACATCCACACAATACCAATACATCCATCATCACAGGATCTCTGCTACATACACATCAACATGCGTCAGTCAAAAGTCGCCTATTTCGGAATTCGGCTCATTTTCAAAATAATTTCAAGTTTTGGAAAATCTTTTCATTTTATAAAATAGAGCATTAAATTTAGGAAATAACGTCCAAAACGGCGCTCAAAACGGACTTACGGTTTGAAAGTTAGGAAGTTTCAAAGTTTGACATTTTTCAAAAAAAATAAAGTAGAACCCGGTTCCTACACATACAGGAACCGGTTTCTGCAGAGGTTCAAAAACACGCCTCTGGAAAATTGTATGGGAACCCGGTTCCTACCCATACAGGAACCGGTTCCTGAGTACATTTTTCTAGTTTTTCACAAATTTTCAATGTGGAACCCGGTTCCTCCCCATTGGGAACCGGTTCCCACGTGTTGCAGAGCCATTTCCTGCACTTTTGACAGCATTCCTCCCATTTAAATCAAACCCAAACCTACCCATACGAATCCCAACATGGAAAACACTAAAACACATCCAATTTGCATCATTATCACATCAAACAACATGTTTCCATCATTTATTTTCATCTACTGACACTCTAATTGTTTTCAATACATAATCTGACACAATCTGACCCAAACTGACACAACTAGGTATACATCCATGGAAACCTAGAAATTCCTAAACAGAGATTTCCTAACATGCTATGATCTATACGATTGAATTTAAAGCGATGTCTGAAATAACCAATCGAAATCACCCCTTACCTTGTGGGTTCTTCGAATTCTGACACCTTAGGTCTTCTTCCTTCTTTTTCCTCTTCTCAACTTCACGTATTCTTGTTTTCTCCAAAAATGACTCTTTTTCCTCCTTTCCTTATTTTATTCCTTTAACATAAATAAAATAAATAATGTGAGTAGAGTCTTTTACTCCTCACACCCCCACTTTACTCAACACACTTCCAATAAGTCCATAATTAATCCAAATAAATTCAATATATTAATAAATTATGTTCTCAATTAAATTAATAATTAAAAATCATAATTATTTAATTATCGAATTATTTTGGGGTGTCACAACTCTCCCCAACTAAAAGAGTTTTCGTCCTCGTAAACATACCTCAGACGAATAGTTCGGGATACGAGTCATTCATCTGACTCTCCAGCTCCCTAGTGACATTCCCATCTGCTGGTCCTCCCCAAGCCACTCTTACCAATGCGATCTCTTTGCCTCGCAACTGTTTCAACTTTCGATCCTCTATTCTTGCAGGCACCGCTTCCATAGTCAAATTCTCTCGTACCTGAATATCATCTACCCGAATCTCATGAGACGGATCGACAATGTACTTCCTTAGCTGAGATACATGAAAGACATCATGCAAATTCGCTAGCGATGGCGGCAAAGCAATCTGATATGCAACTTTCCCAACTTTCTTGGTAATCTGAAACAGCCCAATAAAGCGTGGAGTCAACTTCTTTGACTTCAAAGCACGACCAATACCAGTCATCGGACTAACTCGCATAAAAATATGTTCTCCTTCACTAAACTCAAGATCTTTCCTCCTCTTATCGTGATAACTTTTCTGACGACTCTGAGAAGTCCTCATCTTCTCCTGAATCATCTTAATCTTTTCCGAAGTCTGTTGCACAATTTCCGGTCCAATCACAGCACTTTCCCCAGATTCATACCAACACAACGGAGTCTGACACCTCCTACCATACAATGCCTCAAACGGAGCCATACCGATGCTCGAATGAAAACTATTGTTGTAGGTAAACTCAATCAACGGTAGATAACTATCCCAAGCTCCACCCTTCTCTAACACACAAGCTCTCAGCAAATCCTCTAGCGACTGAATCGTCCTTTCCGTCTGACCATCTGTCTGCGGATGATAAGCGGAACTCAATCTTAACTTAGTACCCAAAGCTTCTTGCAATTTTGTCCAGAACTTAGAAGTAAACCTCGGGTCTCTATCCAACACAATGCTAGACGGAATACCATGCAAACTTACAACCTTTTCAACATACAATTCTGCTAACCTCTCCATCGGATAATCCATTCTTATCGGAATAAAGTGAGCAGATTTTGTCAACCTATCCACAATAACCTAGATAGAATCAAAATTCTTAGTTGTCCTTGGCAAACCAGACACAAAATCCATTGAGATTCCATCCCACTTCCATTCTGGAACAAATAACGGCTCCATCAATCCTGACGGTTTCTGATGCTCGATTTTCGACTTCTGACAAACCAAACAAGCATACACAAACTCAGCAATTTCCTTTTTCATTCCCGGCCACCAAAACAACTTCTTCAAATCATGGTACATTTTAGTAGCACCGGGATGAATACTCAATCCACTACGATGTCCTTCTTCCAAAATACTCTTCCTAATCTCGGCAACATCCAGAACACACACCCGATCACCAAATCTAATAACTTCATTCTCATCAATTCTGAACTCACCTCCTTGACCTTGGTTGATTAATGTCAACTTATCAACTAATCCAACATCAGATTTTTGTCCATTTCTAATCTCTTCCAAAATACCACTAGTCAGCTTCAACATACCCAATTTCATACTATTCTGAGTAGTTTCACAAACCAAACTTAAATCTCTGAATTGCTCAACCAAATCTAACTCACGGACCATTAACATCGACATATGCAAGGACTTCCTACTTAAAGCATCTGCAACAACGTTTGCCTTACCAGGATGGTAATTCAAACCGAAATCATAATCCTTTAGGAACTCTAACCATCTCCTCTGCCTCATGTTCAACTCCTTCTGATCAAAGAGATACTTCAGGCTCTTGTGATCACTGAATACCTCAAACCGAGAACCATATAAATAATGCCTCCACAACTTCAAAACAAATACAACAGCTGCCAATTCTAAATCATGAGTTGGATAATTCCTTTCATGTACTTTCAATTGTCTCGAAGCATAGGCCACCACCTGCTTATCTTGCATCAACACACCAACTAATCCCATCAGTGATGCATCACAATACACAACAAAAGACTTAGTCGGATCTGGCGAAATCAAGATCGGAGCACTTGTCAACCTCCTCTTTAGCTCTTGAAATCCTTCCTCACATTCAACATCCCAAACAAATATCTGACCCTTCCTGGTCAACTTAGTCAATGGCAACGCTAGTTTGGAAAATCCTTCAATAAACTTCCGGTAATAACCTGCAAGACCCAGAAAACTACGGATCTCAGAAGCATTCTTCGGCGCTTCCCACTGAGATATTGCCTCTACCTTCGTAGGATCCACAGCAATTCCATTCTTGGAAATTACATGGCCAAGAAAACTTACTTCATCTAACCAGAATTCACACTTGGACAACTTCGCATAAAGCTTCTTCTCTTTCAACAATTCCAACACAACTCTGAGATGTTTTGCATGCTCCTCATCGTTCTTCGAATAGATTAGAATATCATCAATGAACACCACTACGAACTTGTCAAGATACGGATGAAATATCCTGTTCATATACTCCATGAAAACACCAGGTGCATTAGTCACTCCAAACGGCATAACAGAATACTCATAATGCCCATACCTCGTTCTAAATGCAGTTTTCTGAATATCCTCCGACTTCACACGAATCTGATGATATCCAGATCTCAGATCAATCTTACTAAATACACAAGCTCTAACGAGTTGATCCATCAAATCATCAATCCTCGGCAAGGGATACCGATTCTTGATTGTAACTTTATTCAGTTGTCTATAATCAACACATAACCTCATTGAACCTTCTTTCTTCTTAACCAACAACACCGGAGCACCCCACGGCGAAACACTCGGACGAATAAACTTCTTCTCAAGCAATTCCTCTAACTGCTTCTTCAGTTCAGCTAATTCAGATGCCGACATGTGATAAGGCGCCATCGACACTGGACTAGTTCCAGGAATCAGATCTATAGTAAATTCTACCTCTCTCTTAGGAGGAAATTCACTGACGTCTTCCGGAAACACCTCTGGGAATTCATTCACCACTGGCAATCCATCACTCTTTGCTTTTCCCTCCGCTTCTATCGCAGAATACAACATAAACACCACAACACCATCTTTTACAGCTAGGTTCATCTGCTTAACTGACATAATCTCATTTTCGACTTTGACCTCCTCAGGGAAAATGACCGTCTTCTCAAAACAGTTGATATGAACCTGGTTGAATTCCAACCAGTTCATTCCAAGGATGATATCAAGTTGTTCTAGCGGTAGGCACACTAAATCCATACCGAAACCCCTACCAAAAATCACAACAGGACAATTCCTACAAACATATGAAGTAGTCACTGAACCCGACGCAGGAGTATCAATAACCATAGTTCCATCCATATTAGAAATTTCCAAATTTAATCTTTTAGCACAATCTAACTCAACAAAAGAATGCATAGCTCCAGTATCAATAATCGCAATCAAAGGTATGTCATTAATAAAACATGTACCTTTAATCAGCCGATCATCTGGTTTAGTCTCTGATCCAGACAATGCAAACACTTTACCACCAGCTTGCTCTTTCTTGGGTTTTGTGCGAGGAGTATGACCTTCTTCACCACAGTTGTAACAAGTCACCACTCTTACTATCATTGGCCACATGGCGAGTTTCCCACTTGAAACACTTCTTATCATTACTCTTACATCCACCATACGATGTCCTGTCTCACCACATTTGTAGCACTTGACGGAAGAACTAGAATCTCCTCCACCAGTCTTCTTCCAACCACCGGATCTCTGATTACTCCTATCATAAGGCTTACCATGATCCATCTGTTGCTTACCTTTCCTATCAACATACCCTCGAGCATTCGACTTAGTGTTAGCAAGATCTTCTTCTAGAATCCTACTGCGATCAACAAATCGGAAAATCTTGGATCTGCGATACAAATACCGCTTAATCTCATCGAAGGCCATTTTCAAACTTGATACATTTGGAAAATTCTCCATCGCATCGTTAGGGTAATGAGCATAATACTTTGCTAACTCAAAACTTGAAGCATACTCACGGTTTGTTACCTGCTGAGTTCGAAAAATCTCCTTCTTACCTCGATGTCCTCGGGAAAGTACCTCCTCGGAAAAGCTCTCATGAACACGCCCAATTCAATGCAACTCCATCTTCTTCCATTCGATTGGTAGCAACCCACGGTCATCGACTTCCTCGGCTAACATGTGAGTTCCATATCTCACCTTGACCCCTCTGCAATCAATCACTTTGAAGATCCTCTCGATCTCCTTCAACCACTTCTGAGCACCTTCAGGATCATGTGCACCCTTGAACAATGGAGGATTATTCCTCGAAAATTCCCCAATTGTCGGTCGGCCAATCGCGACTCCTATGGTTCCCTCCGAGTACTCCAGCCAACATTCCCAAAGCCTCAGCAATAGCATCATCATTCCTTCTATTACCTCTTCCATCCATTGTTCTATAACATTACAAAACAATCTACATCAGCACACAAGTATCGACAGTGTTACTTACACTAGTCGCATACTAAAAGGGATAATGACACAAGACAAGACCGACTATGCTCTGATACCACTATTGTAACACCCCTTCTAAATACCCCGAATAATATTAATTAGATCAATGATTTAAAGTCATAATTCATCAGAGTTAACACGAAACAAGGGATGCCACAATTATTAAATAAAATTAAACTTCCAATTAAACAGTAGCCATGCTACACTGAGGATCATTATCCAAAATAATTCAATCAATTTAAGACCATGTCTTACACAGCGGAAATACCAAAACCAACATTGAATAAACCATGATTGTTCTCTATGAAATCCCAAAGAAACAATTGAAAATGATAACTAATTTCTCAACTAAACGTTCCCCAATGTTACAATCTAATCAGAGCATGACACTGACACGCGGACTTAAAAGATAAGCTCTAGAGCCATCCTCACCAACTCCTCAGCTGCTAACTTTAATCTGAAATTGTAAGGTAAGGGTGAGACTTCTCATAATTAAAGCATATTATAAGCTTCTCAATCAACAATATATTACAGGCATATTAATCCACCCATTTCAGCATAACTTCAGATTCAATACACAATTACAACCATACAATCATCATACACAACAATTAACAATCAGAGAATGGTAACACTGGAAGACATCCTAACATGTTACAATTCCATGCAAATAAAATGCAGACTCAATGCATGTGGTACCAACACGTGACCAAGTCACCCAACACTGATCCATCATCAACCGGATACAGTAACCATCGATTCGTCCATAAACATCCGAACACGAATCCAGCCTAACCACCCATCCTCACTCGGGTATCGGTTATCGGCAATCCAAGTCAAATTCCGCACAATGGGAATTAACTTCACCAAAACAATGCATATGCACGCACATCACTAGCATGCAACATCAATCAGTCTATGTAATGCATCAATTTAACATAACTGAATCAAACCAATCAACATGATATTTCAACCAATCATGCATACAATTAACAGCAGCATAACATGCTTTACATCCACACAATACCAATACATCCATCATCACAGGATCTCTGCTACATACACATCAACATGCGTCAGTCAAAAGTCGCCTATTTCGGAATTCGGCTCATTTTCAAAATAATTTCAAGTTTTGGAAAATCTTTTCATTTTATAAAATAGAGCATTAAATTTAGGAAATAACGTCCAAAACGGCGCTCAAAACGGACTTACGGTTTGAAAGTTAGGAAGTTTCAAAGTTTGACATTTTTCAAAAAAAATAAAGCAGAACCCGGTTCCTACACATACAGGAACCGGTTCCTGCAGAGGTTCAAAAACACGCCTCTGGAAAATTGTATGGGAACCCGGTTCCTACCCATACAGGAACCGGTTCCTGAGTACATTTTTCTAGTTTTTCACAAATTTTCAATGTGGAACCCGGTTCCTCCCCATTGGGAACCGGTTCCCACGTGTTGCAGAGCCATTTCCTGCACTTTTGACAGCATTCCTCCCATTTAAATCAAACCCAAACCTACCCATACGAATCCCAACATGGAAAACACTAAAACACATCCAATTTGCATCATTATCACATCAAACAACATGTTTCCATCATTTCTTTTCATCTACTAACACTCTAATTGTTTTCAATACATAATCTGACACAATCTGACCCAAACTGACACAACTAGGTATACATCCATGGAAACCTAGAAATTCCTAAACAGAGATTTCCTAACATGCTATGATCTATACGGTCGAATTTAAAACTAATAATACAAAATAACCAATCGAAATCACCCCTTACCTTGTGGGTTCTTCGAATTCTGACACCTTAGGTCTTCTTCCTTCTTTTTCCTCTTCTCAACTTCACGTATTCTTGTTTTCTCCAAAAATGACTCTTTTTCCTCCTTTCCTTATTTTATTCCTTTTATTCCTTTAACATAAATAAAATAAATAATGTGAGTAGAGTCTTTTACTCCTCACACCCCCACTTTACTCAACACACTTCCAATAAGTCCATAATTAATCCAAATAAATTCAATATATTAATAAATTATGTTCTCAATTAAATTAATAATTAAAAATCATAATTATTTAATTATCGAATTATTTTGGGGTGTCACACTAGTCCTATTGTTTCTCCTCCATTTCGCATTCCCTCGCGTATCAAACTTCAACACACTTTCATAATTAACTAACAAACCTCGATCCAATGTCGAGTGCATTTTCAAATTTCTTTTTCATAATAAAAACCCAAGTATTTAAATCGTTGGTTGCTAGACCAATTGTTTAAACACTTGTAAAAAAATGAACTTCGAATCTTTAAATCGTTGGATGTTAGTCCAATTGTTTAAAGATTTTTAATAACGTGAACTTTGTTTCACTTCAATCTTTCATAAGAAAACTTTTGGGATGATAGACGACTCGTTGGGCATTGAGCTCATCTTGTTTCTAGTATTTGAATCATAGGATGCTAGTCCTATTGTTCGGTACTTTTCACCCACATAAAAGCAATTCAACTCATTCAAATCCTTTTTTCGCTCATATGCGATTATCAAACTCTTTTCCGACAAAGAGTGTGTAATAGCCATTTCAAACACGAACGAGGACTTAAGCTTTTCAAACAAACTAAACAAGTCCAAGTTCAAGCATTTGAAATGTCTAATGCACGATTTTTCTTATAAAATCAATACAACAAACTTAAAACCTTTTTGAGAGGAACTACGGAGTTTTGACTTTCCCATTGCACAAGGGAATACGTAGGCACACAGTTTTAAACCGTGTCAAACTCAAAATAATAATAAACAAATTCTTTTTTTCTTTTGGTATTCATAACTTAGCAATAAACACACACAAACACGTAGAATTAAATGGGTCCCATCGAGTACGATGGATGTAAGGGGTGCTAATACCTTCCCCTTACATAACCGACTCCCGATTCCATGTCTTTTGGTCACGTAGATCGCCTTATCCGCTTCTGTGGGGTTTTATCTATATTTTCCCGTTCCTTTTGGAACAAATAAAATTAGGTGGCGATTTCACTAGTTTTCGGAAATTTAAACAATTTTTGAAAATCGAGTTGCTTCAATATGTATTCATAGGAGTTTATGAAGGAAATATAAACAAGGGTATAAAACGAGTGTTTAAAGCAAGTGTAACTTGAATATTTACAAGTTTGAATGTGTACAAGGGAATGAATATGTACACGAAGGGGTGTTTATGTACAAGAAAATGAATATGTACATAGGAGGGTTAGGACTTACACCGTAAGGGAGGCCCATTGGTTTAAGAGGAGTTTCACCGGGAATGATTCTTCTCTTAATACCAATGGAATTGGTGTATAAACAAGCGAATGAAAACAAACGAATGAAGTTTATTTATGCTTGAATATTTTTGAAGATGATTGAATATGTACAAAGAAATTTAATATGTACATAAAAAGGATTGAGACTTACACCGTGAGGGAGGCCTATGATCAATTAAGAAATTCGAGGAATAAACTGATTCAGTTTTATCTTCAAATCGAGTCGATCATGGAAAAAGGTGTGTAAGTTTGATGAAATATTTTGAAAAATGTTTTGAAAACGATTTTGAAAAGTGAAGTATATTCACAAGAAGTTTTGAAAAGATTTGAGTTTTGAAAGTTTGAAAAGAAAACATCTTTGAAAAGTATTAAGAAATACTTAAAATGTCTCATTTTTGACTTAATAAAAATATAATCAAAAGAAAATATTTTTGGATTTTTTTGACATAATCATAAAATAGGTATATTAAATGACAAGTGTGCAAAAAATCATCTCAAAATGAGAAGTTTTGAATGGTTTTTGAAAATGTTGAAGTTTGAAAGAAAAGGTGAAGAAAACAAGTGATAAAAATTTGATTTTGGTCCTAAGGAGGTTTGAACTCATGACCTTTGGCTTTGAATTGAAAAGCTTTACCACTGAGTCAAGTGCTTGTCTTGTTATTTACACGCTTCCAATTAATTATATTTAAAAACAAGTCTTTGGAAATGTTTAAAAATGAAAGAATGTGAAAAAATGACAAAATGGTCTCAGGGGGATTCGAACCCTGGACCATAGGCAAGGCAAGGAACATGAAAAGCGTGCTGGCAACCGCTGGGGCGGTAATACATCCATTTACTTATCTCATTCCATGTTATTATATTTTAAACTAATTATTTGAATTTGAAAAAAAACGCGTGCACTTGTTCTTCTTCTTCCTCAAGCTCTGATTTCATAACTTCCTTGTTTCTCAATGAATTTGAAAGTTGTAAACATGAAACTTACTCGATTTTTAACCAGGAACACGATGGTGATGATTAATTTCATTTATTTTCAGTTTAAAATGATTAATTTTTGCAAGAACGTGAAGAACCCTAGTTCTAATAATTGATCATGAAATCGTGTATGACCATGGAATTAAGCAATTGATCGAGGGTTAATGATCAGTGATGGTGCAGAAACAAAATGGCCAAGCAATTTTTGAACTGGAATGCATGAATCATAGAGTTCGAAGTATGAGTGGCTTACCTCTTCAAACTAAAATCGAAATCCCTTTTAAAGTGTTTCCGGTTGTTGTTTGATGATTGCTACAGCACCACTGGACCTTATGGAAGGTGTTTGAACACTATGCTTGCTTTGAAATGGTCTGGATCATTCCACCCAAGTCCAACTGCAGTTACTTAATGTGAGCTTCGAATTCGTGGTTGTAGATGTTATAGGTCACGGATGATGATTTGGATCACTCATATGGAGTGTATAGATGATGTTTGAAGTGTTGAATCAAGGTTAGCACGAGCAAAATGAAAGATGGCAAGTTAAGGCATCATTTGCAAGCTTATGGTTTTTTAACAATGATTCTGAGTTTGGGCAGTTCTTGTGATGTTTTTAAGTTTTAGACAAGTTCTAATTGATGTTTAAAACATATTAGAAGCCTAAATTCTCTCAGATTTTGCAAGATTTGCAAATTGCAAAAATTCCTCACTTTGAACTTTGAAACTTAGAATTCAAGAAAGAAAGAGTGAAAGCTTGATTATGATAGCTTTGGTGTGGTTTGGAAATGAGGAAATGACCTCTATTTATAGGCCAAGAATTCTGAATGATTTGGCAAAGATATCATTGAAGGAAACTTGCAACTTGGTTAAGAGGTAAAATGGAATCTTTTGCATTTAATGCAAAAGTAACTTTCTTAACCATGGTTAAGTTTTTCTCCTTGATCTAATCCCTTATCAATCATTCACAACTGATATTTATCAGTTATAATCCACCTCTAAGTGATGACAAGGCTTCTAGAAGGAGAAGTTGCAAAAAATGACTTGTAATTTTGAAGCATGAACTTGAAATCCATGGTTTTGGAGCTCTATGTTTCAAAATCAAAAGTATAGATAGACAAAGTGTTTTTGCAAGTTCTTGGACATTTTGGAAAGCTTGTAACAAGGGCTACAACTTTCATGTTTTGAGTTTTTTCTGAATCCAAATGGATCTAGGTGAAAAATGGCCATGAAAGTGATGAAAAATCATGTTTCTTAACACTTCAAAAAATTTCTAAGTGTTAGAAATTTTTTCAAATCTTGACTTTTTCACATTTCTTGATTTTTTATGATCATGATGGATTATTTGAAATGTTTTTATGATGGAAAAAGTTTGGTCTTGAAAAAGTTGACCAAAAGTCAAAGTTTGACTTTTCAGAGCAGATGAATTTTCATCAGATGATTCAGAATTTGTCTGATGAAGAAACATGGACTTTTGTGATGTTTTGAATCAAAAAATTAGGTCAAGAAGTTGCATTAAAGATGTTAAGATCAATCTCCAAGCAAATAGATCATTCATTGAACAAAAAGTCAATGATTCATTATCCTCGATAAAACCCCTAATTGGTCGATTCATGATAGATCATGAGAAATTTTGGGAATCTGAAGATCAAATGTTGATGATTGATTAAGATAGATTAATTGAGGTGAGTGGAAACTCAAACCCTAATTGATTAGATCTTGAACAGATGAAATTTTGAGGAAACCCTGACTTTGACTTCTAGAAACCACACACGATCTATTCTATTCTGAAACTGTTAGTGATGCAGTGGTGCATATGTGAGGTGGTATATTAGGTCAAAAATTGGGGTATGACAGATTATAACAAACTAACTAGACAAAATATATCCAGAACATAAACTAACCATTATACATTACCCGGACCATACATACATAAAAAATGAGTCACTTCATCAGAATCAAAGATCTTACATCCTTGTCAACCACAACCATCTCGAAGTATTCCTTAGTCTTGTTCACCACAACCCATTTGTGATGTATACGAACTGCAATCTTCCATATTTTTTTGCTATCATTGATGTCTTTCACCAGGTCATCCGATCTAGCCATGTTCAACTCCAGATGCAGAAAATGAAAAAAGAAATCAACATTACCATTAACCAAAACTAATTACAACGACGAAGATGATAAAATAAGTTTGTTACTTACCTAAGTAGGTTGTAGTTGAAACCAAAGTTGTTTGACGAAGATGAAGAGAGGACAAGAAACAAATGATGTTTGAAGTTGAGAGTTGAATGAGCCAAACAGACTGAAATTGATAACTGGGAAGCAGTATATTTGTTCCAATCACATTACCGTCGGTACTACACTTCAAACATCTACTTTGTTTTTCCAAAATATCATTTTGCACACAACCAGGTAGTACATAATTATAATATATTATATTTTTTGTAATGTAATATATACTAGTTAAAAGTTTGATTCTGTTCAAATTTAGTTACATTAAACTCAATTTGTCCCCCAAATTATAATTTATCACAAATTTAAGGAGGGTTAAAATTGTGTTTTCAAACAATTACTTTTCTCATACATGACATTAGATAGAGAGAATGGGAATATAACTACATAAAAAAACAAATCTAAAAAAAATGTACTACACTAGCTTTTATGAATAGTCATCAAGGGGTTTAGTGTGGAGTCCTCTTATGTTTTCTCAGAGACCTACCTGTAGGTCACTCTCTACGGACCCTTTCAACCCTAATCTCCACCGTTAAACCCATTTTCCGGTATTTTTTCTCCCGGAAAACGGTGAAAAACCTCAAAAAGAAATGCAGAATCATAGGTTGAAGCAACAGCAGCATCAACAACAGCAACAGGCTATGATGCAACAAGCTCTTCTTCAACAACAGTCTCTGTACCATCCTGGTCTCCTAGCTCCACCTCAGGTTGGTTTCATTTACCTCCATTTCTTCGATCAGCCTATCGTTTTTACAGTTTTTCATGCTCTCGATCTTATGGATGTGCATTTTTTTCCTTATTAGGGGTTTATCGAAATATCTAGGGTTTTTACTTTGTTGCTAAATTTAGTTTTTTTTTTTTTAAATTTCCAAGATGGGTTTGGTTTATTTTTTGTTTTCTGGTGGAAAAATGATTTTGTTTTATTTAAATTAAAAATCTTTTTCATGTTTTATTTATGACGGATGTTGAAAAAATGTATTTTTTTTTTTGTGTTTGAGATGATAAATGTATCTAAAATTATATGTAATACATTTTTGTAGGAGTAGTGATCATGGGCTATCTCAGTTTCTTGAGTAATTTGATGTGGTTGGCTTTAGTTTAACTAGGGAGATTTATTCAAAATGTTACTAGTGTTGTTAAATATGTTTCGGTGAAGGATTTTTGATAGCTGCCATGATCAATTTGGAAGGATTGTGGTGCTACGGTGTTTTATGGTGGCGCGTATGGTGGGTTTTTAGCTTTCCACCATCGAAAACTTTGAATGTTACTTGTTTTCTTACCTTTTTTGTGTTGTCATTGCTTCTTTAGAGAGTAAGTGATGAAAGAGAGTTCCTTTGAGGTTAAGTTGGAAAAGGAATCAGCATAGTTTAAGAAAAGTTATTTGTTTTGTTTGATGCAAAGTTTATTTTGAATTAGTCAGATAGGGTTTATGTTTTTCTTAATGCTGTAGTTTAGCTTTTATTCAAACTGTGGATGTGTTTGGGGCAGTGAACCCAATTTCATTTTCTTTTATTAGAATTAGCAATGAGCTCTTTCATGCGTTTCTTGGCTGCTATTATTGGTTGGTTTGTGTGTTTTTTCCACCTAATTCACTATTGTAAATCTTTCTCATGCTACTGAGTTTGTAGATACAATACAAATATTTTATCTTGATTTGCCTCCTTTTTCTTTTTCTTTTCATTTTTTCCCTTCTTTTTTTCTTTTGTTTTTTACTTTTTCATTTTGCAGATTGAACCAATCCCAAGTGGAAATCTGCCTCCTGGTTTTGATCCAAGTACTTGCCGCAGTGTGTGAGTTTTTGTCTAGACATTTTTTTCACTCTTTGCATTTCTATCTAAACCCTCACTTTCCTTTCCTTTTGTTTTATGATTGCGACACAGACAAACTTAGGCACTGTTTCCTTTATTTGAGCTGCTGATCTTTTATATATTACATAAGTTTATACCTTGCAAGTTGCAACCAACACACAAAGAAGCCAATTTTGTTGTATTAAAGCATTGCCTTTATGTCACTTTGTTGTCTGACGTGAAATAATTAATTAATTGTAACCTAATAGTTTGTTTATTCTCTTCTTCTTTTTTAAATTGTAGCTTCTTTATCTTTGAGAAAATGCAGGTATGTGGGTAACGTTCATACCCAGGTTACCGAGCCACTTCTGCAAGAAGTTTTCGCAGGGACCGGCCCAGTTGAAGGGTGTAAACTTTTTAGAAAAGAGAAGGTATGTTTTTTGATATTGTTACTATGTCTTTGTCTAATATATTTATTGATTTAATGTACTAGATACAGCTGTAGTTTTGTATTTGACATTGAATGCCCGTCTTATGCAGTCATCCTATGGATTCATTCATTACTTTGATCGCAGATCTGCTGCTCTGGCCATATTAACTCTCAATGGAAGGCATCTGTAAGTGCATTTCTTTAATAGTTGTGTTAGATTAGTTTGGATTTACACTGAAGTTCAATTCAATGGTTTATAGTTTTGGGCAACCTATCAAAGTTAACTGGGCATATGCTAGTGGTCAGAGAGAGGATACATCAGGTTGGTTTAGAGATGATTATATGAGATATATGTTTAGAATGAAATGTGACCCTTGGGGAATTTTTGGTGAAGATATTATTAAATATCTTTTGTTAAATTTGCAGGCCATTACAACATATTTGTTGGTGACCTCAGTCCTGAGGTTACTGATGCTACACTTTTTGCATGCTTTTCTGTCTACCAAAGTTGTTCGTAAGCTCCGTTTTCCTATGTTTATTAGTAAAACAGTTATCCATATTATACATTTGGAATTGGAGCTATCTTCTTTTACTAAAAATTCATAAAAAGTATTTGTGCTACCTTGTGCATTGCACACCAAACAATTTTGTTGGTGACTAGCGTGGCACACTGACTCTATCTTTTGATGGTTTTAGAGATGCAAGGGTTATGTGGGATCAGAAGACTGGGCGTTCAAGGGGATTTGGATTTGTTTCATTCCGTAGTCAGCAGGTCTATTTTTTCTTCTTAAAATCTTGAGTTTTGAACGGAAACTTGATGATGTTATTGACTTGTATATTTTGTCATTTTGTAGGATGCTCAAAGTGCTATAAATGATTTGACCGGTAAGAAATTTATCATTGACTTAGCCGTCTTATATTTGAGCCAATTATAATTTGGAGAATTCTCCAATGATTTTTCATTAGTAAATACCGAAACAAATTAACATCTCCGTCCATGGGAATTGTGCATTAGGATATTTTTGCATGAATTGATGTATACTCCCTCCGTTCCTTTTTAAGTGTCATTTTAGCATAAAGCTCTTCAACCAAGATAGTGGATTATTAGAGTTATATTTTCTATTATACCCTCATTTATTTTCTCTTTCCTAATAAATTCATTCATGCACTCTCTCTCATTTATTGAGAAAGTAAGGGTATAATTGATAAATTATGACATTAAACTCTAAAACGACACTTAAATAGAAACAAAAAAATTCTTCTAAAACGACACTTAAAAAGGAACGGAGGGAGTACTTTTTATGTTTAGTCCTTTTGAAATTCATGATAATGAATGTCCTATAGACTTTTCAGCAATACCACTTCTGTCTGGTATTTGCATTGTTTAGGTGAATCTACAAGTTTCACATTTTTTCATGCATGACCGAGGCATAATGATGACTTGCTTATGCCTTTCAGGTAAGTGGCTTGGAAGTAGACAAATACGCTGCAATTGGGCAACAAAAGGTGCTGGAGGCATTGAAGAGAAGCAAACCCCAGAAAACAAAAGTGTGGTGGAACTAACAAATGGCTCATCTGGTAAGTAAATTATGCTGCAGTTCCTGAAGCAACAAAGGAATGTTTGAATCAAATACGTTCGCATTTAACTTGTACATTTCTTGATTTAAAAATAGATCTGGGGGCTTACTTAAACTTTGCTGTCATCTTTTTACCATTGACCTAAAGAGTTTTAGGTGATTGAACTTTCAAAAATTAGTGTTCATTAAGACTTCTGTTTTCATAGCTGACAGACGGAATACTAGGCATGCAATTAACATATTTTTCTATCCCACAGAGGATGGTAAAGAGACACCTAACAACAATGATGCTCCTGAGAACAATCCTCAATATACTACAGTTTACGTGGGTAACCTTGGTTCTGAGGTAAGAAACTTTATTTCTATTTTTCAATTGTGGTTTGAACTAAATAGTTCATCAATCAATAGACTATTGATAATTTTTCAAGCTTATTATGATGCAACAAAAGTAATATTTTGAAATCCCTAGACCCATTTATAACCAAGTTTTGCATTCATTCACCAGTTTTAGCTTATTGTTTTATTCTGCATTTCTGTTTTGGCCATTGTGGTAGAGATGCAGAATTTAGCTTTTAAGTTTCTGCCTTTTGATTTTGATATATGCGATGTATGACCTTTTGTTGATTCTACAGGCAACACAGCTTGATCTCCATCGTCATTTCTATACCCTTGGAGCTGGTGTGATAGAGGAGGTTCGTGTCCAACGTGATAAAGGATTTGGATTTGTGAGGTTTAGTACTCACGCGGAAGCAGCTCTGGCAATTCAGATGGGAAATGCTCAGTCTTATCTCTGCGGAAAACTAATTAAGGTGAGTTTTTCATCTGTTGAGGCTGCTGGCTCACTGCTAATTGCTCTGCTGTTTGTCTTTGTTTTATGATTAATATTGCACCGGTCTTATTGCCTCTGATTATTGTAATACAGTGCTCTTGGGGGAGCAAGCCCACTCCAGCCGGAACCGCTTCAAATCCTCTTCCTCCACCTGCTGCTGCGCCTTTGCCAGGTCTGTCCGCAACTGATATTCTGACCTACGAGAGGCAGATAGCTATGAGCAAGATGGGCGGCGTTCATGCTGCATTGATGCATCCTCAAGCGCAACATCCTCTTAAGCAGGCTGCAATTGGAGCAAGCCAGGCGATATATGACGGCGGGTTCCAAAATGTTGCTGCTGCACAGCAAATGATGTACTACCAGTAAAATATAATAAGCTATCTATATATTCTGCACATTGGTTGGTGTTAAAACTCTAGGGGTTTTTTTTTCTTCTTTTTAATTAATGGCGGTGATGTAGTTACCCCTACCAAATTAGAGCAAACATTTGAAAGTGTTTGTATCATGTTGCGGTTTTCTAGTTGTGATGATGAGTGTTAGTATGATGATTTTAAGATATGTTTTCTTCTCACCCATTTGGGTGTGTTACTGTTATTATGCAATGATTATTGTCATTACCATCCCATGTAACTTATGGCTGTTGTATACAATATTTATCTTATTAGTATTCTAATCCGTTAAAAAAATTTAATTACTATAGTATTTTAATTCAAAAGTCTGTAGTAATGCAATGTAGTGTTATGTGCATATGATGGTGGAATAACATTACCTTGCACAATCAAGTCATACAAGTATGATTGAATTTCAAATACTTGTAGATAAGAAAAGTAAAATTGATTAACTTACGAAATTTTTATTTTGTATTGTCAACATCAACACCCTAGGGAAGAAGCTCTACTATGAAAAATTAATGACAACAAAGCACGTAATTAAAAGTGAGCATTAATGGTATTCAGCTAACATATCACAAATAGAAAGATGCTTTTCCTCCAAGCAAAAGTACACCATTTCCAAAAACATATAAACAAATACAAATTGCCAACTAGAATTTCTAGGGTATTCATCTTTCAAAAAGGGTGATAGCAAAAGTACACCATTTCCAAAAATATTGTGAAATAGAATTTCTAGGGTACTCATCTTTCAAAAATGATGTTTCTAGATTTAAATTTTTGTATAAAAAGTTATCAACTGTAATTTTTATGCAAATAATGTATTATTGGAATTTATGTAAGTTGAAATTCTGGTTAGGCAGATTCAGGATGTCGTGATATCTGATCCGACATTACAAAACAGACAAGGTAGAACATACAATTAAAAGCAGGAAACAAAAGAACACAAGGAATTGTTAACCCAGTTCGGTTCTAACCAACCTACATTTGGGGGCATACCAAGCCATGAATGAAGTTCACTATCAGCAGTATTAATTCGGAGGAAAACCACCCTGTTTACACTCCTCACTTAATCAGACAACCCAATGACCCTCTACCTAAGATACCACACTTAGATATGAGAACCTCCGCTCACTTCCAATCACCTCAGTGATGTCTATCAGTTACTATCACACCAGCAACTGCATCTACTACTTGGCTCCTAACTCAATCGACTTGAGATACCTCACCCAAACACACTAAAACAGTTTAAGATACCACACTTCAAACACAATCTAACATCACCAAGTGACTCAAAACAAACTTGGAATTGCTTCACAGCTTCTTCCAAGGACATAACTACACTCATTGATTCACAACTTCTAAGTGAGTAAAAACCACCCTCTTGCCTACAGGCTTCGAGGTAAAAATCAATGACCATCCCACAATCTGGGTGGTTCACTTACATGGCTAACCCTAAAGACTACATCTTTCTAAAACCGGCTAGCTTACTAAAACTAGGTTACAACTGCTTATTTATAACCTATTACCCAACTGGATTTGGGCCTTCAAAATAACAGCATAAGCTGTAACAAACTTCTGCAAAAACAAAAACGCAGATAACTTCTGCTACAATCAAGGTCCTTGCTGATCTTTCTCCTTAGCTCTTGGACCTCCACATATGCCTTCAAAGTCACGCCACATAAGATGCATAATATTCCCAAAATATTTTGAACTAATTAAAACAGAACTGTAACAATCTTAATAGTTTTTGTAGCGTGATGTCCTGATGTCTGATGTCTTGACATCTCATATGACTTGCTGTTTCAGATGTTGAAACTCTTCAACACAACATGTTAAGGCATTCTATATAGCATTACAAGTTGAGAATCCTACTGTACAAAACATTGTTGCTGCTATTATTTGTTTTATTAAAACTTAGTCAATCCATATAATTTGGAACTTACATAAGTATAAAAAAAGTAAGAGAGATAAAAATACTAGTATACACATGATATATACGGTATCTGATATATGATCAAATATTTGATGTTCAAATAACGCCAATATTCTAGATTTGTAATGGATTGGTTTGTTAGGTTTTTAGGTGAAAATAAATTTGAACTTTATAATAACAAGAACGCGTTTTCAAAATTTAATCTTGAAGGTATACTGTAAATGATTTGAAGGGGGTAGAGAGAAATTTTTGCTTTTCTGAAAAATAAAGAAGAAAGGAGAATAGAGAAGTTCTAGCGCGACCTTTAAATAGGTCTATCTAGTTCAGGGATGTATCTTCGAACTATTTTTTTATCTAAAAAAAGGTGTTTTTAAATATGCCAATTCGAACAAACCATTAACACTTCGATTGTGCATTTCCGAATTTAAAAAAAAAAGGATTTTGATGCGTCCAGAGATGCATCTTCGAAAACGTGGTCATTTTGGAAAATTTCGCGAAGGACCTAGGAGAAGTAGCAAGGGTGGGATGATAAATTGTCTATTATTACGCCTCAACACAGCCTTTTCGGATGCATGTTTGGCCTACTAACCTACATAAAAGTCTATTTTATTTGAACATTTATGAATAAGAAATTTAACTAATGTTTAAATAGACTAACAAATTAAAAGACCGACGAGACTAAATATTTATTTCATTAACTTATTTAAGTTTATCTATTAACATAAGTTATGTGATATTATTTGTTTGAGAGAACTTATAAAAACAATTTATGACATTGTTCATAAGATTTTTTCAACTTAAATTCACAAAATTTTCAAAATAACTAAACTTTATTGTTATATTTTAGTTTAAAGTACAAATAAAATATAATAATATTAAATTTATTTATATTTATTTAAATAGCACAATGTGATATGTTTAAAAGGTATTTTTATGACTTGTGGTCTAATATTTTTAATTAAAGAGATATATAAAAAAATCTAGATATTTTTTATTTAAAGAAAGTCTATTATGCGTCTATGTAGATTAGGTAGTACGCCATGTTAGTTGGTTTGACTATTTCACCCCTAATTATAGTAAGAGGTGATTTTTAATCATTTTTGGTTTGAAATCACTTCTTAACACTGTTTTTTTCTCTTTTCATTTAAATAAGTTATCATCTACGTAGATTTGTTTTTGTTTTTTCTTTGTTTTCGTCGTCTTATGCAGTGTTTATTGTTTTTTTTTCCTTCTTATGCAATGTTTTAAAAACCGGATCAAATATCAAACTGGTGAAGATATTGAATCAATGATTTATTAGTGAAACTATTGGATCACCGGTCGAACCGCATGACTAAACCGGATAACTCGGTTGAATAGACTAATTTTTCTAACAAAATTATATAAGTATAAAACTTGTCGAACCGGATGACTCAGTCTCTACAATATATAACTAAGACTTAAATTTTTTTAAAATATCACATCATAAATAAATTCACAATTTGATAATTTAAATTTTAAACATTTTGAAAATATCATATCATAACTAAATTTATAATTTGATAATTTAAATTTAAGTTTTAAATATAAATATCATATATAATAAAATAGTACATAATTACAAAGTCTAATTGCGACATAATATAATTGAATAATTTATAATAAAATAACCTCATTGTCTATTAAATTTAGTTTTAAAGAGTAAAGATTGTTTCAATATTGAGATATCCTTCATCAATATCAAAACTATCTGCAACAAAATCAACCGCATCTGCCACATTTTCTCTAACAATAATATAATTAATTAATTATATTTTTTATTTTTTATTTAAATATAATATTTTAATAAAATAATTAAAATGAATTAAAAAAATTAAACTGCAGATTTTTTAAAAATTAAAAAAAAATTGAGTAAAAAAAAAGGTTTGGAAAGATGTTGGTTCACACCGGTTCAATGATATATCTGAATCCAGTAACTAAATCAGACCGATTACCTGACCAATTCTCGATTCGACCGGTCCAAATTTTTAAACACTTTATTCTTATGCAGCATTTATTTGTTTTTTTTTTTGTTTTAGATATTCATTAGTTCATTTATTTGTTTTTTTTTTTTTGTTTTACAAATATGCAGTCCTGACATATTTTATCATATTTGTACGCACATTTATATTGTTATATATTATTAACTTAAATACTGCAAAATTGTTTGCATATTCAACATTTTTTAATTTTTGGCAATTAAATTTGTAACAATCTATTTATTTTTCAATTTGAATGAAGGAATATTTTTTTTAGTAAAAGAAATTTTGAAATACAAAACCAGCATCTCGCCATTACATATATTCAAACCAACTTCATCAAAAGTTTCAAAATCAAAATCAATTTCTCCTGGATCTAGTTTTTTTTACTTAAAATGGTTTATTTGGATGGAAAAGAGAAAATTAATAATTAACAGAGTCTAAATATATTTTCTAAAACCATGTTTAGAACCATAGATGAAACTGAAATCATTCTGATACTAAAATGAAATTTGATCACATCTTTCATGGACCAAATTTGTGATTCTCTTCAAATAAGTTATGCCTCATTCCACAATCTAGAAATTGAAGATAAACATTATCTCTAGTTTCAAACTCTCCTTCAAAATAAGGTGTAACACCAACTTTACAATCTCAAAAACAGCTTAACAATAACAAAACAATGAACTCATGAAAAATATTGTGAATAAGAAATGTTGATTAGTCCTTTTCCAACCTTGCAATATACTTGTCATAGTATTGTCCTGCTTTTTCAAGATCTCCAAGCTCAGTGTAACAATCAGCAATTGCTCCAAAAGCTTCTGTGCTTCCTGAGTCTTCTCCTTCTCTTTCAGATATCGACAAAACCATGGAATGGTACTTAACAGCGTCTCGGTATTTTCCTTGTCTTTGCAAGGATGCTCCTGTAATAAAAACATGCAAATATAATTATAGTTTGTTTGGATAATTGGATTGACTTACAGCTTATAGCATATAAGTGTTTTCGTATAAGCACGATTAATTAGTTTGTTGTGCTCTTTGTAAACTTATTCGCTCCTTAAACGCGCAAAATCTAATGTTGATTGTGTAGTAGCATTTAAGTTAACACGCATTAATAAGCAAAATAGAAAAGATTACAAACCTAGACCCCGAGCCGCTTTTTTCTCCTCAATAGGATCCTTAATATTCTGTGCAAGCTCAAGCGCGGTCTTAAACTCCGTGAATGCTTTATCTGGCTGTTGATTCCTTAGAAAGTTCTTTCCACTTTTTAACTTGGAAATTAGTTCTTGTTTCTTTGGATCAACAATAATTTCGCTATCAAGTATCCTACCACCACCAATGGGAGCATAGCTCAAACTCGGAGCGTATGATTCAATTTTCGCTTGCTTCCTTAAAGCTGCGTTGATCTGGAGTAACTGCTCGTTTAACCGCTGCAATTCTCCTTTCCTTTGTCTTGCAACCAACCCTATCATGTATGATCAATCAATTCAAGCAAAGGATGGGATGGGATATCACTTATCCATTAAAAAGTACGAACAAAATGCATCGATCACATTTCAGTAAACGCTCGAATTAACATTCACGAGCTGATATAACTGTACATCGGAATCTCATAGTACCTTACCTCCTACAGTGGCTCCAATGAGGGCAACTGCTAGCAGTATAGGCATATTGAACATGGAGCTATCTGCTTCACATGTTTCCGCCAAAGCTTTACAAGGCATCGAAAACATCAAAATATTGCTTGCAAGAAACAACGGCAAAGGGAATCTTTGAGGCGTGTCTTCCTGGCAAGGCAAACAATTTCAATCACAAGTCAGAAAAGTATGCATAAACAATCATTCGCATAACCTATGAAACAATGACACATACATTGGATACGACACTGACACCGACACAGATAGTGATTTGAGAAAGAAACTACAATAGTTGAATTTAACCACATGTATCGTGCCATGTTAGCGCACGTGACATAGGTATTAACAGTTTTACAGTAAAAAAATTCAATTACACAGGCATACCTTACAGTTTGAGCAGTGAAGCAGAGTTGGAGCTTTAGAAGATCCATCAAAGGTATCTTTAAAGAGTGGCACAACCTTGTCCAATTTTAAAGAAAGACAAGTGAATTTTCCTGATTCATTCAACAAGTTCAACCACATGTGACTGTGAGTATCACTCCCTTATAATTATTTCATTATCTTAACAAAACTCAACTGGTTTCCATAAGGTGCTGCTGGTAAAGAAGATACATAAAAGAACTTGGACCTTGTTGGATAACAACTTAGTTAAGCTTTTATGGCATAAGTGATTATTCTATAAGTGCTTATGTGAGCTACTTTTGTAACCATAGATAAAATAAAATAAAATTGTTTTCAAACTATATAAGTTGTTTTCATAAACTATCTAATGAAAATAAGCTGAAAACAACTTATACAAAAAAAAAAGGCTTAAAGTAAAAAAGATGAAGAAAGTTATGATTTTGAGAGTGATTATAATGGGATAAGAAGTGGGGTTAGAGTAACAAACCTGAAAGGTGAAGATTGGTGTTGTTGGAGCAAAATAGAGGGAGTGGAGAGTGAGGAGGAGAGAGGAAACAGGAACAACGTACGACAACCGCCATTGCTCTCATTTGTGCAAAGGTTGTTTGGATTTTGATAAGTTAAAGATGAGATGAAAGGATAAATGTTGGATTTTTGGGGATAACAATGAGAATCCTTGTATTGTGTACTGTTGGTGGATTATGATTATTATACTGTGTCTAGGACATGGATTTTTTTTTTACTACTTTACTAAATTCTTGTGTTTTTTATGTTTTTTTATCCACATGGTCATATTAGACTTTTTGGTGAGTGTAGCTTTATGGTTCTTTTAAGTATAAAGCTTTGAGTTTTTTATGCATATAATTCATTTTTTAAGGAAAAAATATTTACAACTACACTAATTTTCAAATTATTTGCTAATCTATCTTATTTACTCATAAATTTAATATAGCACGGTCAAATGATCAAATGAAATGATAGAAATCTTGGAGTTGATTTTTTAAATTTATTTTAATAAATTTAAAATAAATATTATACTAGAAAATTTTATTGGATATAAAAAGATGTTGTGTGAGGGTTAAAAAAGAAACTGTCCAAGAAGCAAAGATAGAATTGATTAGATGTTATTCTTAATTATTTGACTGTGATCTAGGTCGTTCGATCTAAATATATGTTCATTAATTAATCCACTGCATTAATAGGTGAAAGACATGACATTCTTAAAAAACAAGCAAAATGTAACATGAATGGAGAAAATTGTTCCCCTTATATGGAGGAAGAATAAGTATCTCCTACTCCTACGAATGTGTAGGGAAAGTAGAAGAAACGGTTTCTTCTTCCTCATTATCTAGCTCGCAATATATATATATATATATATATATATATATATATATATATATATATATGTGAAAGTCCATATTCTTTGGATATCTTGATCGTATAGTAAATCATTATAGATTAATCTCAAACTTTATAGGTATGATCTATATGATTATATGTTACAATCCAACGGTTGATTTTAAAAAATATTAATCTGAAGTGACGTTTTTGAGCGAGTGTAACTCATGGTGTAACTCTTGGTGTAATTTGATCTCTCTATATATATATATATATATATATATATATATATATATATATATATATATATATATATATATATATATAATTGTCGTGGTTTGGAATAATGATCCATTAATTCTACAAAATTCAGTATACAAACCCTCTTACGGCCGCTTTCCTGAGCAATGTCATATTCATTGTATTATTTGCAAGTACAATTGATGTCCATCGTGAGGCTTAATAAAATTGATTTGATCTTAAGTTTAATCCTCATAACACTATTGTCGGGGGAGATTACAATGGCTTCATTATAGTAACGAATGGCGTTGTAACAATCGATTGAAATCATATGTTAACACATCTACATCATATCACATCATTAGTTATTATTTGATTATTCACTATAGTTTCTATTAGTTTAGGGTTAATTCTCTTTATTAAGGCTTAATTAATTTATGGTTTCGTCTCTCTTTCTTTCATAGTAGGATGAAATGAAGGTGGAAACATGACATTTTGCCTACAAATGAAGAAAAAAAAAACTAATTTAATTTTATAAAAATGATTCTTAATGGTTATGGTTTCTCTAGAGCATATTTCTTTTTTCTAAAGCTTAGTTAAACGGAGCTACGTATAAGAACACATTATGCTCTTTTGTCTCTAATAATTTGTTTTGGTTATTTCTCTTTTCTAAGGCTCGGGTAAATGTAGTTAGGAGTAATAAAATATTTAGTTTAAAATATAGTCGGGATTCTTATTGTCCTCAAAATCGAGTGGTTAAGAGATGTACACTTCTTTGATTATAAAGTCTTAAGGAAGGCAAACTTAATGTCCATTTTATATAATTTAAAATCCATGTTGCATGCAAATCCCAAAAGGAGTTGAACCGCTTTAAGACAGACTATGGGAGGATATGTCTCCTCATAGTTAATTCTTTCAGCTTGATTGTATCCATTTGCCACTATCATTGCTTTATTTATGGTAATTATATCAAATTCATCAAGCTTGTTCCTAAAGACCTATTTGGTGTCTATGACAATTTAATTTCGAAGATGCGAAATAACATATTATATATCATTTCATTTAAACTGATTCATCTATTCTTGCATAACAATGAGTCAACCTTCACTCGTCATGACCATATAAATGTTTTTTCGTTCGATTTTAGATACGGGCGATGAGTAATTACATAATTTTTAACTTGAGAACGATTACTTACACCCATTTTGATATCTCCAATATTTTATCTATTGGATTACCTATAAGCCTTACTGGATGAGGAATACCCTAGAAAGATTCTCTCACTAGCTTTAGTATCAAACTTGTCTAGTTTGTCTTTGTCATTATTTAAAATAAAGAATTTGCAGTTGAAAACATGATAATATGAAATATTAGACTTTTCACCTTTAAGTAGCTTGTACGGGATCTGCTCTAGTATAGGTCGGTTGACCACCCTGTTTAAGATATATTATGTGGTGTTAATCACATCCGCCTAATATTACTTAGGTAGACGCATCCCACTTAACATGGTTTGTGTTAACTATTCTAACACACAATTTTTACGCTCTTCAATATCATGTCACTTGTTAAAGAAATAATTTTCAATGAAAATTGGCTTTGGACAAGCTTAGCAAATCAAAGAAAAGTTGTAACAGTATCTTCCTTATGAGATAAGAATGGGATCCAAGTGAATCGAGTAAAATTCTATACAATAGCAAAGTCGTAATAGTTACCATCTAGACTTTTAGTCTTTGGGGGGCCAAAGAGGTCTAGATGGAAAAGCTAAATGGGTTTATTTGTATAAACAAAGTTTTTCGGTTAAAAAAATACCCTTGTTTGTTTTCCCGCTTGTCAAGCATCACATAAATTTTCTTTTAAAAAATTGTTTTTTTTTTGTAGACCGACTAATAATTCATTGGAAACAATCTTGTTAATCAAATCAAAGTACATGTGGCTCAAACACTTATGCCATAACTAGAAATCTTCATTCTGGGTGACAAGACACTTTGTGCACCTCTTTGAAACATCATATAGACTAAGCATATAAATGTTATCAAATATAGATTCATTAAATACTAATTATTTATTAGTACTATTCTCAATTAAGCAACTCAAAGTATCAAAAGTAATTGAATATCATTTGTCTCATAATTGAATAACATTTGAAAGGTTATATTTAAGCCCTTCAATTACAAGAACTTAATCTATAATGATTATGTAGGGATTTATCATAATGCTTTCACCTAATATTTTACCTTTGTTATTTGTTGGGGGAGTTACATTAGGAGCATTGATATAAAGTTGAGGAATAAGCATCTTTGTGAGAGACACACTACTTGTCCGTCTAAAATCTTAAGGTGATAGGTGAGTGTGTTCTCTCACTTATATATTATCAAGTCTCCATATTCCTATCCAATGTAGGACTATTTTTCTACTTACTCACACTTGATATATTATTCCAACACTCTCTCTCAATTGTGAGTCCATAATACTACCCTACTTGTATCGTAGTTGACATCTTGCAACATGACACTACTTCCTGGGCGCATTTTAATATAAGTCCGTTTCGGTCTCTTTCTCGAACCAGAGGCTCTGATACCATGTTAGGGGGATTTACATTAGGAGCATTGATACAAAGTTGAGTACTAATCATCTTTATGAGAGACACACCACTGTCCACCTAAAACCTTAAGGTGATAGGTAAGTGGGTTATTTCACTTATATATTATCAAGTCTCCACATTCCTATCCAATGTGGAACTATTTCCCATTTACTCACAGTTGCTATATTATTACAAACATTATTGTCTCCGTATGTGATGAGAATGTTTTATTCGTGAACAAATCGATGAACATCGAAGTGTTCTCCGTCATATGTCTCGAGTAGTCATTATATATAAACCACGTTCTTTCGTGACAAGAAGACATTCCTACAAGAAGATCAATAAGGTAATTTAGGCCATCAACTCGTGTTTGATACTTTTACGTTCTTAAGATGGCATAAAGGTCTAATGTGACCCTTACCACCACTATTGTGACACAAAACTTTAGCAATGCGGTTTTTTCTATTACTTATAGTGTAGTAGGCATTTTCTTTGAAATGTTTTTTTATATTTTGCGATTTAACAGTTGAATCGATAGAATAACACTAGGTGATTTAATGTTATATGTTAATTATACTTTAAAGTTTTCAATTTTGAGTTTTAAAATTGAATATATATCACATTCAATTATATCACCATTTTCTTTTAAAGTGCCAGAAATACACATATCCTCGTATATTAGAGATGTATATTCCTCTTTAAACGAATCTAAAGCATTATTAAGACTTAAAACTTGTCTCTCAAATTTTGAAATCATTTTTTTAAGATAGATTTTCTTAAAAGTGTTTAAATCATCGACATGCATTTGACTAAATGATTTAGATAATTGATCATAAGAATGCTTAAATTCGAGTCTAAATCGTTTACCTTTTATTCTCCCCAAGCAATATAATTTCTACGACCACTAGAGTTTTTTCCCTTCATCTTGTATAACTCTTGCATGTTTTTATGCTTAATCTTTCTTGGACATTTGGTTTTGTAATGATTAGATTTACCATATTCATAACAAGTCACATACATGTCGTTCTTCTTTTTATATTCCATTTTCTTTGATGGATGAGACTTCCTAAAGTTTATCACATTCTTGTCTGAATGTTGTAGATGATTTATTTTGATGAGCTTATTATAGTGTTTCACTAACAAACACATTTATTTTTCCTAAAAGAATCATCATCATCGGTACTTTCATTATCTTCATATACCTTGCCTTAAAAATGTAAGCCTTCAAGGAGATGCTTCTATTTTCTTCCTCGTGCTTGGTAAGCTTTTCAAGCAGTGTTGTTATATTCAAAGTCTTCAAATCATGTGACTCTTTCATGTTTATTACGTTTGACTCCCACTATCTACATATAGACTTTAATACCCTGTTAGTGTAACGCCCTGTTTTAATTAATATTATATTATATTAATATTTTCGAATTACCGATCAATATTTATTTTGCGACGAGAATGTTTGTGTTAATTAATAATATTAGTAAGTTAAGGGTGTGGGGAGCAATTGTTGAGGATTGGGTTTTCACCCTTGGATTACTAGTAGAAACAACATTATAAAACCATTTTCCTCACTTTCTTTCCATTCATAAATACCAAAACCAAACATAGAAACTTGGAAGCTAGTAAGAAAACAAGTTATAAAAACCATTTTCTTTTCCTTTTCTTTCCATTGTGAACACAAAGCCAAATAGAACTTGGAAGCTTGAGGGAAAGAGAGGGTTTTGGAGAAGAAAAAGAAGAGGAGAAAGAACAAGCATGAAGTTGGGATTGTGTTGAAGCATCTTGCAATCAATCAAGCTAGAGGTAAGGGGTTTGATTCTCCATCTCATATTGTTAGGTTTTGATGTTTATGTTTTGGATTTGGGGGAAAAGATGATAAGTTGATTTATAGGGTTTTGGTTGATTGTTTAAGTGAAATAGATTAGAAGAGTTGGAATAGGAGTAGGGATTATGAGGTTGATGATGATTAGAATCAATGGGAATGGTAAAAGTGAAGTTGGGAATGTTAAAAATGAAGTTTTCACACGCCTCCATCAACACGGGCCGTGTTGATTAACACGGGCGCCCGTGTTGACCTCTTGTATAAGAAATAATTGTTGCCAGGTCCATCAACACGGGCCGTGTTGATTAACACGGGTGCCCGTGTTGATTCACTGACTTTGGTGTTTTTTACATTTTCTAGTGGCTTTTCAACACGGGCCGTGTTGATTAACACGGGGGGCCCGTGTTGATGTATCTGTAGCCTCCCATATTCTAATTTTTGCACTTCTTTTGCCCCGATTATGTTCCGATTTTCTGATTTCGGTAAATTCGACGACGGAGCAAGTTGCTCCGAATTCAATGAAAATTGACGTGCTAGCTAAGTTTGACGTATAGAACGTAGTGGTGAGGTTAGTTTTTAGAAATTACGAGTTTTTACGAGATGACCCGAATTAGGCCAATTTACGGTTAAATTGAATCGAATTGTGTTTTAGTATATTTAAGGCACGTATGGACAATCCGATTTCGATGTTGATGATTTTGATTAATGCCGGTTATTAAGAATGACTTTCGCGATGATTATTGATGTTTTGACTATTTTTCCGTTTTGGGAATTTGATAAATTAATTGTTAATGATGCGGTGTGAATAAACATAATGTTGGCGACGGTGTATTTACTAAGGAATACTTGTTGATTATGCGATGCGATGTTATATGTCTTTGTACATGATGATGTGATGATTATATTGATGTTGTTGATAAATGCTTCCGATTTGTGAATGCATGATTTTTGATGATAATGAATTGTTGGTGATGTTTTGCATAATGCAAATATGAGGCGATGATATATTTATCTTGTTTTGGATAAATTATGGCGATGTGGGCTCTGTGCCAATTTTGATGAGCGACGATGATGTTTTTGTGTTACGTTGTTTTATTATCGAGTCACATACATTGCATTGGCGACGATGGGCTTTTATGCCAAGCGACGAGGCTTTTATGCCAAGCGACGAGGCTTTATGCCAAGCGACGAGGCTTTTATGCCAAGTGTTCCTAACTATGGACAAAGCGACGGGTACCACATGCATAACATAGTCATGTCTCATGGAGTCGGTTATGTTTATGTTTGAGTTATTTGGCGTTGGGTTTTTAATTGATCGACGTTGATTAAATTGCGATGATATATGATGCTTTGTTTGGTGATGATCTTTATGATGAACATGAAATGAATATGAATTGATAATTTCATGATAACTATGCGATGAATATAAATGATGAGTTTTGCGATGATTTAACTTGATGAAATGCTTAATGCAAATAGGATGTGATGATGTTTGTGATGATGGGCTTTATGCCAAAAGCGACGATGGGCTTTAGCCAATTTGTGATGATTTTGTTTATATTTCTTATGTTATTAGCATTGTTTGATGTTATTGTTTGATGTTGTTGTTTATGATTGTCGTGTTAATTAGTGATGTGTTAGCTTGTGACGATTTCGTGGTGACGGAGGTTTATGTGTTGTTGTGATGATTTGTGCCGATGAGGCTAAGGAGATTAAGTGTAGATTATACACTTTAGAATAACGATAAGAGTAAGTGAGTTTTGGATATGTGTTGGAAAGCACTTATCAATCTATTCCCTTTATAATTCGAAACTATATATATATATATATATATATATATATATATATATATATATATATATATATATATATATATATATATATATATAAGGAGATCAATTACAGTTACACCATTTGTTACACTCATTAGTTGTTGATTTTGTTTGATCTAATGGTTATTAGGTGACTAGTTAATGCCCATATCATACATTCAAATAGCCTCATCTTATTTAGGTAATAAATCAATTCTATTTTATAAAATCATACTTTTATAAAATAAAATCTTTTCTCACTTTTCTAATCACTCATGTAATTCTTCATATCTATTTTTTAAAAAAACAATGTAAATCAAAATATAATTTTTAAAATAATCATAATTCATAATAAAACGGTTCTTATTATTTAAAAATAATAATTATTTAAAATAATTTTTTCTTTTACTTAAAGTAAGTTGATAAACTTTTAATTAGAGTACAAAATAACACTCAAATTGGCTATAAAATTAAATAAATAAATAACAGTATATATAAATTTTGTTGTGAAATTAAAATAATTAAAATAAAAAGTAAAATAATATTTATAAATAAGCGAAAATTTTATCGATTTCATTATCCACTTTATATTTATTTTCAATTTACAACTTAATTACTATGTACTCATTATTTGAGTTTCTTTTGTTTATTTACATAATTTTTAATATTATTTTATACTCTATTTAAAATCTTATAAAATATTCTAGTTTATCATAAGTGAGGAGAATATAATTTATTAAAATAAATAAAAACAGATAGTAAAATTTGTTTAAAAGTAAATTTATTTGTCACTAAAGGTGAAACATATAATAAAAGATTGTAAAAATGATTTAAGAAATATTAATAAAAATCAACTTACATAGTACTCTAATTATATATACTTATTATTTATTTATTTAATTAGTTAGTTAGATAAATTTTACTCTAATAAAAAATTCATCTAACTTAGTATAAGTAAAAAGAAAAGATTTGTATTTTAATTTTTTTTTTAAATAATAAAAACTATTTTTTATTATGAATTATGACTTTTTTTTAAAAATTATATAAGTTTTTTTATCCTCATGTAATTCTTCATATAACTTTTTTTCTAAAAGCAATGATAGTCTAAATATAATTTTAAAAATACAGTCATAATTCATAATAAAAAATAGTTTTTATTATTTTTTTTAAAAAAATTAAAATACAAATCTTTTCTTTTTACTTATACTAAGTTAGATGAATTTTTTATTAGAGTAAAATTTATCTAACTAACTAATTAAATAAATAAATAATAAGTATATATAATTAGAGTACTATGTAAGTTGATGTTTATTAATATTTCTTAAATCATTTTTACAATCTTTTATTATATGTTTCATCTTTAGTGACAAATAAATTTACTTTTAAACAAATTTTACTATCTATTTTTATTTATTTTAATAAATTATATTCTCCTCACTTATGATAAACTAGAATATTTTATAAGATTTTAAATAGAGTATAAAATAATATTAAAAAATTATGTAAATAAACAAAAAGAAACTCAAATAATGAGTACATAGTAATTAAGTTGTAAATTGAAAAATAAATATAAAGTGGATAATGAAATCGATAAAATTTTCGCTTATTTATAAATATTATTTTACTTTTTTATTTTAATTATTTTAATTTCACAACAAAATTTATATATACTCGTTATTTATTTATTTAATTTTTATAGCCAATTTGAGTGTTATTTTGTACTCTAATTAAAAGTTTATCAACTTACTTTAAGTAAAAAGAAAAAAAATTATTTTAAATAATTATTATTTTTAAATAATAAGAACCGTTTTTTATTATGAATTATGATTATTTTTTAAAATTATATTTTGATTTACATTGCTTTTAAAAAAAAAAATAGATATGAAGAATTACATGAGTGATTAGAAAAAGTGAGAAAAAAGATTTTATTTTATAAAAGTATGATTTTATAAAATAGAATTGATTTATTACCTAAATAAGATGAGGCTATTTGAATGTATGATATGGGCATTAACTAGTCACCTAATAACCATTAGATCAAAACAAAATCAAACTAATAATGAGTGTAATGGTGTAACTAGTGTAATTTGATCTCTCTATATATATATATATATATATATATATATATATATATATATATATATATATATATATATATATATATATATATTTATCATGTCTTTAATTATATGTTTTGGATTATCTTACCCTTTACTTGTTTTGCCGTTACCTTTATATTGGTAATGTGCAAGTTATGACGACGGAGTTTATAGCTGCTATTAGTCGAGTCGGTGTCGCTCTGATACGTAGCACTCGGGGGGAATTATTATGTTGTCTTGTTGCTGTTCTTTCTTGTTTTCCTTTGTAAATAAGAATCATACTTTATGAAAATATGATTTATTAAGGAAGTTTATTAAAGAAGATGTTTTGATTTTTATGAATCAATTTATGATTTCCGACGATGCTATGTATCCGAGATTTATACCTTAAAGCAAACTGTTTAAAGTGAATTGGTTTTGATGGTGTGACGCCTCAGTATTAAATTTATGAAATTTTAATTTACTCTGATTGTTGCATATAAAACCTTGGGTAATATTGGAGTGTTACAGTTAGCACAATCCTGGTTAGATAAATTCTTACCTAGATTATATAATATATTGATTAAATGATTAAAACATGTCATCATGGATTTTAGGGTTTCACCGAGTGTCATACAAAATAACATACATTCTTATAACAATGTCTTAATCTTCTATTGCCTCGTATCTTTGGTACCCTCATATAGTATTTGAAGTGTATTTCACGTTGATTGAGCAGAATTATAATGTGAAATGCTGTAATATACATTAGCACTTAAGGAAAAGTTTAGTATATTCCTAGCTTTCAAATCATAAGTTTTTCTAGTCTCTTTATTAGTCCAACTCTTTGGGGGTCTATAGTTTTCAACAATTACAATGATTTTTTATGGGACAAAAGAACCATCTTCGATGACAACTCAACATTTTATTGACCGACATTAAGTGAACATACATGTTATCCTTATAGTACATATAGTTTTGTCGTTGAATACATGAGCTATATTGTTTTATTTCATGCATCTTTGGATTATCCTCGCTCATATTCTCAATTTTTGAAGTTGCGAGATGTTATCAAAGTACAAACTCTTTAGAAGATGTATTATACCACATCAAATAATCTCTATTATTTTGCACCTAAAGAATGTATCATCTCAATTATATTTACTGATTTGTCAAATGGTTAATTACTTATTGTACCATATCAATTGAATTTATTTATATTGTTATTAGTTTTAATTGCCTCTAAATCAGAGAGCTCATTGTATTATACATATAAGTGTGTATCACTTAAATAATACATAATTTTGATTATAGGATCACCTTATAACCCACACACATGCTTCAACAAAAGCTTGAGATGTATTTTAATATTAAGTCATGACCCAAAACTCAAGTGATGTAAATAACTTGGGTATAAGAGCTTTAATGGATTTAGTTAAAGGTTTATACGAATGTGGTTGAAACTTGGAATCATTGAATATTTGCATGTAGCCTTCATTTAAGCTTGATCAAAATCAAGTGAGTTTATTCTCTTTTCTTTAATATTTTGGTTTTATCAACTAATAAATCATACACTGGTGTATAAAGATCAAAGTTAAATAGAGATTTTATCTAATCCTAAGAGAAATGGATTGTTCTTATTTCTAAATGGTAAAAATAGTTCTAAATTACTTGGAAATTATGTCTAAAAGTAATTTATATACAAAAATGCATACACCTATATATATAAAAAAAAAAATTTAAATGACAAAGTTGTGATGGTTCTTAGACTCATAACAAATAATATCTTATAGTTGTGGTGGCGCAAACTTATCCATTTCATAGCCACAATGGTTATGACTTCCCCTGTCAATCTTGTAGCTATTGTGGCATAAATTTATCCACTTCATAGTCACAGTGGTACAGACTTCTCATATCTTTCTTGTAGTTGTGGTCGTGCAAACTTGTAGTTGTGGTGGTGAAAACTTATCCACTTTGTAGTCACAGTGGTATGTACTTCTCCACCCTATAGGACTTCCCTGCCCAATAGCTGCATAGGCATAGCAGTGGAGACCTATCCAACTAAGCACTATAAGAATAAAGGAAGATTTAACTTGTCACCCCTAAAATTGAACTTGACACCTCCATATTTTTGCAATGGCAAAAATGCTCCTGCTAAAAAATGGCCCAAAATCCCCGTACAAAATTTTTAGTTGGCCATTTGAAATTTCCAGTATAAAATGAAATTTTCGGTAGTTCCCTTGAAATTTCTGAAAACTGCCAAATATTTCCAAAAATTAAAAAAATGTATCATTTCATACCAGAAATTTAGAAAAATTCTGAAATTTTTAGTAGTTCATTTTACTCAAAGAATTTAACGACCAAGATTTTCCCGACAATTTTATACGGTTTAATTGCACTGACAATATTGTATGGTCCATAATGAATCCAAAGGTGTATAAATATGGGTCTTCTATTGTTGAGAAAAACATCTCAAAATGCGTCTTCCTCAATTTTTAATTAAGGAAAAAAATGTGTTTCAAGGAGACAAACCTCTTGTTGAGTTCAAACTTTCGGATGTCACCACATCTCTCGCCGATTTGACAGACAAATTTGAATGAATTGTTGCCTAATACCGATAACATAAAGGTGAGAAATATCGATGAAGATTTGACAGTCATATGGAGATCATTTTATCATGGGCTAACTAAGGGGTTGATCGAGTTTGGTGTGCAGATTACAAGATCTATCGATGATATAACCAAGATGCTGATACGTCCAGAATAATCTGTAGTTTATAGGTTTTCCTGTTTCGTTATTTTTAATTTATCTTTATTGTAATTTTTTAAGTTATGTTCATCTTTGAATTGAAGCATGCAATCTACAAAATATGATGTAATCAAAAGTATTGTGCTACGTAGTCTGAGTCAAAAAATATACTAATAATAGAATTGTCAAATCAAATAACTAAATAGGCTACATATGCTATGTGTGATGCCCTAGATAATATAGTAAAAACCTCACCATCTAGGTATACTAAAACCATGAGGTTATCCATAATAACAACGATCATACGTAGACGCTCCTGATCATTTGAGCATGGTGGAAGTGGTGGTAACGACACATCGTTAGCTTGTACTTTAGCATCAGAAGGACCCCCGACATTTGGTATGATATGAGCGTGTGATATAGTGATATACCACTCCGTGTAATCATCCTCACACTGCGTAAGGTGATGAACCCACAATGTGCTAGCCTTAATCGCACACACATACTAAAATCATAAATAATAGGTTTGACTTACTCGGACATTGGACTGCGTGGAAAGTTTTTCATCTTTGAATTATGGATATGACCTTTAGCGTCTGACGTTCCTGTAAGAATTAGAGTTAAAAAATCATCAAGAAACATTCAACACATCATCGAACAATAATAAATAATTTCCAATTAACAAATATCATATATATATATATACACCTCTCATTTCCATAATTTGTATGTTGCATGATCATCATATTCCATAAGCACTGATCGGTAAATGAGTCCTTCCGGGATCGCTCAACTAGTGTGAACGAATTATTTTGTAGAAGCACAAGTTCTTGAATTTGTATCGGTAAGAGTACCATCATCTTCAATGGGAGGTATGAGATCCATATTTGCATCTATAACTAGCACAAGAATCTCCTCAACAACAGAAACCTCCTCATAAGCAACCTGCACGAGAGCCTCTTCTTCAACAACCACATGAACATTAACCTACTCAACAACTGACACATGAACATCCTTAACAACAACTCTAATTGATTAGCATCGAGGTGTGCAAAATTGACCTTACGCCAACTCAGCCATTCGTTTCCAGTGAGAACTGGTCAGAGCAACTAGTCCAGCTTGTAGTTGGGAAGCCTCTGCCTCAACAACCCTAACCCGAGTTGCCGCTCTATTGGTTATCATGCCTTCGATGAACATGTCTGTCCCCCTTGTCTCCACTGAAGGAAAAAAAAATGGAAAAATGACAAAAATTTAGTGAAAGAAGCATGTACCATAAAATTTATTTTTTTAAAAAAATTTACGCACTGTTAAGAATTTTCGGTATCTACTTGAAATTTTCCGTATTACCTCCCTGCTAGATCTCAAAATTTTAGGTCTATTTGAGCGAATTTTGAAAATAGTAGAGACTCTTGATAACAATATTATAGTATTAGTCTTTTCATTCAATTTAAGAGAGTATTAGATTCAATTTAAAGGATGATAAGTTTTTTTTTATATAGATTCAATTTAAAATCATAATAAATAAAGGTGTATGGTTCACACCCAAAGAAATTTTATTTAGGTCTAACTAGTTTAAGTCTTGTGATGCATTGAGGAACCATTTAATCACTTCAATTGCATGTCAATAGTCTAAACACCGAGCTTTATGCCTTTATTTTGAATACCAACCGCTTCATCTATTTTGTTCTTCACCCTCTTCCAAAAAGGGTTTCAGTAACTTTAGAACATGGTGACTTTATAACTTTCACCTCTATCTTTTTCTATAACAACCACTCTCTCTCTAAAAAAAATGCATTACTCTATTAAATTGCCTAAAGTCACGAAGTCATGAAATAGTAAAGTCATGGAATCCATTCCTTCCTCTTCCTCATTATTATGGGTAGGAATAGGCTGAGTCGAGCTGGGCTTTGCCAAGTCTGAGTCTGGTCTGCTAAAAAATTTAAAGCCTAAGCCTGGTTTGTGGCCTATAATAGGCTTATTTTTAAGTTTGAGTCTGGCCTTTTCGAATGTCTGGTTAGCCTATTAACCTGCTTAAATAGCCTATATCATTTGAACATATGTAAATAAGCAATTCAACTAATGTTTAAATATAGTACATAATCAAAAGTACAATGAAAATAAATATTTGTTTACATTAACTTATTTGATCTTTCATAGTAGCAAAAGTTTGTTAGATTATTTGTTTGTGAGAACTTATGAAAACAACTTATGGCATTATTCCTATGATTTTTTCAATGTATTTTAACAAGATAACTAAACTCTATTTTTATAATTTAATATAAAAACAATAAATTTATCCATATTTATCATAATAGGTCGGCCTAATAGGTTTTAAAGGCTTTTTTTAAGACCTGCATCCTAGTCTATTTAACTAAATAGACTTATAAAAAACCTTGGGTTTTTTCTACTTTAAGAAAAGTCTGCCATGACCTTAGCCTGTATAGGCTAGTTGGTCTCGCTTATTCCAACCCCTATTCATTATCACGGTAACAACATAGAGGACATCATTATTCTATTAATGCTACAACAACAACATCAATCTTATATATCTCCTTTTCATTCCATATAATGTTTATTATTAAAATATAAGGTTAATGCAATTTCAAAATGTACCATTTCATACTAGAAATTTAGCAAAATTACAAAATTTCTAGTAGTTCATTTTACTCAAAAAATTTAACGACCAGGATTTTACCGACAATTTTGCATGGTTTAATTGCACTGGCAGTATTATGTGGTCCAGAATGAATCCAAAGGTGTATAAATAGGGGTCTTCTGTTGTTGAGAAAAAAATCTAAAAATGTCTTTTCCTCAAATTTTGATTAAGGCAAACGTATGTTTCAAGGAGACAAACCTCTTGTTGAGTTCAAACTTCCGGATGGCGCCACATCTCTCGCCAATTTGACATACAAATTTGAATGAATTGTTGCCTAATGCCGATAACAAAAAAGTGAGAAATATTGATGAAGATTTAACGGTCGTGTGGAGATCATTTTTCCGTGGCCTAACTAAGGGGTTGATCGAGTTTGATGTGCATATTACAAGATCTATTGACGATATAACCAAGATGCTGAAGCGTCTAGGATAATCTGTAACATATAAGTTTTCGTGTTTCATTATGTTTAATTTATCTTTGTTGTAATGTTTTAAGTTATTTTCATTCTCGAATTGAAATGTGCAATAGACAAAATATGATGTTATAAAAAGTATTGTGCTAAGTAGTCTGAGTAGAAAAATATACTAATAATAGAATTGTCAAATCAAATAACTAAATAGGCCACATAGGCTATGTGCGATGCCTTAAATGATCTAGTAAAAACTTCACCATTTGGGTATACCAAAACCATGAGGTTATCCATAATAACAAAGATCATCTGCAAACACTCCTGATCATTTGAGCATGGTGGAAGTGATGGTAACGCCACATCGTCAGATTATATTTTAGCCTCAGAAACCCCAACATCAGAAGGCCCCCAATAGGTGGCATGATGTGAGGGTGTGATATAGTGACATACCACTTCAGGTAATCATCCTCACACTACGTAGGGTGCTGAACCCACAATGTGTTAGCCTTAATGGCACCGACAAACTAAAATCATAAATAATAGGTCTGACCTACTCAGGCATTGGACTGAGTGGGAAGTTCTTCATCTTTGAATTGTGGGATGTGACCTTCAACATCTGACGTTCTTGTAAGAAACAAAGTTAAAAAAATTATCAATAAACATTCAAAACATCATCGAACAATAATAAATATTTTGCAATTAACAAATATAACATATATACCTCTAATTGCCATAATTTGTATGCGACATGATCAACATATTCCGTGAGCACTGATCGGTCAATGGGTCCTCCCAGAAATGCTCAACTAGTGTGAACAGATTCTTTTGTAAAAGCACGAGTTGTAGCGTCTGTATTAGTAGGAGTACCATCATCTTCAATGGGAGGTATGGAAGCCACATTCACATCTGTAACTGGCACGAGAACCTCCTAAACAACATGAACCTCCTCCCGAGAAACCTGCACAGGAACCTCTTCATCAGCAACCACATGAACATTAACCTACTCAACAACCGACACATGAACCTCCCCATCATTAACTTTAATTGCTCAGCATTGAGGTGCATAAAACTGGCCATATGCCTGCTCAGCCATCCGTTTTCGGTGATAACCGGTCATAGCAACTCGTCCAACTTATAATTGGGAAGCCTCTGCCTCAGTAACCCTAGCCCAAGCTGCCGCTCTATTAGTTATCCTACCTCCAATGAACTTGTCCGCCCCCTTGTCTTCACTTAAGAAACAATGAAAAAAGGACAAAAATTTAGTGAAAGAAGCCTATACTAGAAATTTTAAATTTTTGATAATTTATTCACTTTTTTTAAGAATTTCTAGTATCTGCTTGAAATTTCTGATATTGTCTGCCGGAGAGATCTCAAAATTTTAGGTTTATTTGAGTGAATTTTGAAAATAGTGGAAACTATTATTAATAATATTATAGTCTTTTCATTCAATATAAGAAAGTATTAGATTCGATTTAAAGGAAGATACTTTTTTTTTATACAGATTCAATTTAAAGATTGACAAGTTAAATCTTCAAAAATAAAGATGTAGGATTCACACCCAAAGAAATCTTACTTAGGTCTAACTAGTTAAAGTCTTGTGATGCGTTGAAGAACCGTATAATCACTTCAATTGCATTTTAATCACTATTTTAGTCTAAACACCGAGCTTTATGCCTTTATTTTGAATACCAACAACTTCATCTATTTTATTCCTCATCCTCATTATCACTATAATAACAGAGAGGACTTAATTACCATCATTATTCTACTAATGCTACAACAACAGAGTCTTATATATCTCATTTTCACTCTACATAATATTTATTATTAAAATTAAAATATAGTAGAATTCATAATATTTTGTATATTGAATAAAAAAAAGAATCTCATTATCCATCCCATATTTTTTTATACACCATGCGAAATTCCAAAAATATCTTACGAAAATTCGAAAATATATTTTTAATATGCACCAACTCATATATAATTCATTTATTTTTTGAGATTCACCTTATTTTACAACAAAATTTTCACGAAAATACACTTGCGATTTGTTGTGAAGCAAAGCTTTCCGATCACTACATCTTCGAAATATCTTATAAAACTATAAATTAGAAGCACATTTTCGAAAAATATTTGTTGAAAAATAAGATGAATCTTAAAAAACGAATATATTATATGTGTGAGAGTGCGATTCAAAAATATATTTTTGATTTTTCAAAAATATTTTCAGAATTGTATAAGTGTACCTCTATAAAGTAAAATAAAAAATCCACTAAAAAAACATGTATCTGCTCATAAATCACAAGTAATGAAAGGGTTAATGCACATTCGAATCTAGTAAAAGTAAATACTAACAAAAGCATCTACATCTACTACATTAAAAAAAAACTACAAAATGAAAAATAATAGTACAGTATAATCATTGAAAAAATAAAATAAAACTATTTCAACGATTTGCCGGTTCGTCATCTTCATCATCCGAAACAGCCGGAGACGGAGGAGAAGGATCAAGCCTTGCCGCATCTTTGGCCCACTCAATCAATTTCTGAATCTGCGCCTCTTCATCTTCCTCATCACTTTCCTCATATCGAACCGGCGGTACCGATGCAGATACAAGAGCGTTAGCGTTCACAGGCGGATGCAATTTAGCTTTGAGAGCGTCGAATCGGGTGGAAGGATCCAACGGTTGTTGATTTTTTGATGTTGTTTTTAGGGCTTGAAATCGACGGTCGAGATCGAGATCGAGATCAGGATCAGGATTGGGGATAGTGGAGGAAGAAGAAGGAGATGGACGAGAAAGGTGGGAGTTGAGAGAGAGGTTTAAGAGGATCTCGTCTTGTGCGGCGCGTAACATTTGTTCCACTTCGTCTTCTTCTTTCTTCGCGTTTCTTTTTCCACCTCGCATCGTACCGTCACTCGCGTCGCAGAGATGCCTAAGGGAAACCAAGGTTGAGAACCCAAATTAATATATAATCAATCAAATTTAAAGAATAAAAAGTTATTTTATAATATTAATTGCTTGAATTGCTTGGATAGGAACGACTGCATGTATAGCTTGTTTTAAGACCAATGCTTCAACCTCTCTTACAAAAGAAGTTCCATAATCTCAAGTTATTTATGTAATCATAAATCTTTCGTTGTCATCTCTAAAGCATTATCCTTTATTTGTTGTTCTCCTTTTTTAATTAAATCCACGTTGCATTTCACTCACCCTTCACGTGGTGGTTCTCAATATTGTTGTTGGCGATCAGTCTCGGTACCTTTATGGTTGTTTTGTGTTATAAGCTAGTCATTATAGCTATGGAACACAATTAATTTGTATCCATATTCTTATTATTTCAAATCCGTTTGTTCTTATTGTTCCCAAACACCCATAACATGACAACCTTTCTACCCAAGATCTTTCTATCCTCCTTACTACTAGTGAAATAATGTCTTGCTTAATTGAAACTTTATATCCTTTGAGCAACAAGTGAGCTCAAACATGCCTTATTCCGCACCGTAAACTTGTTGTACAACAAAAGAATACATGTCACTCCTCTTGTGTTTTCTGATTCTTCACATAATTGACAAATAACAGTACATGGAACATGGTGTTGACAAAGTCACACTTGAGTAGGGAGGCACTCGCGACAAATCCTCCATAACAATGTTTAGCCTCTGGTGGTACTATAATCTTCCACATACTACACCAGTCACCCTTTATACTTCGGCCCATCCAATCATTTTAGACATGTTTCAACATCCTGTAACCAGTTTTGACATTATAATCTTCATTTTGTTCCTCTTTTCAAACCAAGCAGGTCTCACCTACATCATAAAAAAGGGGAACATCCAAATTTTTCTTAGTTGCACTATACGTGAACATTTGTTTAATTTTATGTGCATCCTAATTCTTAACATTATTTAGCATAAGGTTATTTACATTTATATTATACACACCTTAGCCTTGTGATGCAATCACCCACCCTTTTTCTTCATTTCTCAACCATGATTCAGACATCACCTTGATGTTGCTACCATCTTCAATGTTCCACATACATCAAAGGGTTAAAACATAACGAGTTTTCTACAAACTTCTCCAAACATAGCTATGATTATTTCCAAGGTTAGCCTAGAAAAAGAAGAACGACAAAAATACCTTGTTTTAAAAACTTTAGCTACCAAAGTATTCAAATTTGTCATTATATGCCTCATTTGCTTCGCCACCATCTCATCACCTTCATTATTAGAACATGTCAACCTTTCCCAAGAAAGCCACCTTATCCATTTATTATTAGTGAATTTCTTAACCCACCCCATGACCAAGCAGGTCACCTACATCATAAAAAAGGGGAACATCCAGATTTTTCTTAATTGCACTATACGTGAACATTTGTTTAATTTTACGTGCATCCTAATTCTTAACATTATTTAGCATGAGGTTATTTACATTTATACTATGCACACCTTAGCCTTGTGCTGTAGTCAGCCATCCTTTTCCTTCACTTCTCAACCATGATTCAGACATCACCTTAATGTTGCCACCATCTTCAATGTTCCACATATATCAAAGGGTTAAAACATAACGAGTTTTTTACAAACTTCTCCAAACATAGTTATGATTATTTCCAAGGTTAGCCTAAAAAAGGAAGAACGACAAAAATACCTTGTTTTAAAAACTTTAGCTACCAAAGTATTCAAATTTGTCATTATATGCCTCATTTGCTTCCCCACCATCGTCATCACCTTCATGATTAGAACATGTCAACCTTTCCCAAGAAAGCCACCTTATCCATTTATTATTAGTGAATTTTTTAAACCCACCCCATTACCTTCTTACCCACCCGTGAGAATTTCCCAAATTGCCCATAGAAACCGAAAATATACTACCGGTTAGTTCCCTATATTATGCAAATCACGTTGAAAATGGTTGGGTGTAAAACAGAAGTATATTTTCGGTTTTAAACTATATGTAATTTTTGAACAAAGCTTGTATGTGATACCAAATTTGGAATAAATTCTTAATATTACATTATTTAGTATGAATCCGGAAATATATTTTCGGTCTCACCAAAATATTTCAAAATATGGTGCATACCGAAAGTATATTTCCGGTTCCACTCAAATATTTCAGAAAGTGGTGCGTACCGGAAATATATTTCTGATTTTCTAAAGGGCATTTTAGAGTTTTCATAGGGTGCGCTCCACCTTTATGAGGTGGGTTAAGAAATTTACTATTATTATTACCCACTCCCCACCAAAAGAGTCCAACATCTTCTTAATATCGTTCATTGTGGTATCTGGAATAACATAGATGAAAGACCATTAGTGCCCTTATATGTGACACCCCGATTTAATTCGAATATTAAATAATAAGGAATTTAATTATTTAATTAATTAAAGGCTTGATTATTTATATTTTTGGATTTAATTGGACTAATTGAAGAAAGAATGGTTGGAGGTGTGCAGAGTAAATAGTGGGTGTGGGGAGTAAATCACTCTACTTTTACTAATTATTAATTTATGAATTTTATTTGGAAATAATAAAGGAATATAACAAGGCGTATAAAAAGGAAAAGAAGGAAAATGAGTCTTTTTGGGAAAAGTTATTTTCACGTAGAATTGGAGAAGAGAAGAGAGGAAAAAGCCAACGCCGAGGAAATCGAAGATCATCGCGGGGTAAGGGGTGATTTCATTCGGTTTTAATGCCTTATGGATTTTGGGAATCAGCTGGGTGATTGGGTATGTTAAGAAATTTGATTTAGGTGATTTGTAGGTTTGTAGGATTAAACCCTATTTTGTGTCGGATTATAGAATTGAGATCATTAGTGTGTCGAATGATTAATAGGAATGACGAAACTATATTGTTTGATGTTGTAATGATGTATAATGGTTGTATTTTGGTGTTCCTGAAATTATAATTCGTATAGGAATGATTGAGAATGGTTTGAAATGCATAATGCTGTCAAAAATAGCAGAATTTGTTTCTGCAGGTCGCAGGAACCGGTTCCTGTATATGGAGGAACCGGGTTCCCAGTGTAATTTTTCAAAAACTGGGCATTTTGTACGTGGGAACCGGTTCCCAGTAGGGTAGGAACCGGGTTCCCATACAAATTTCAGGAAGCGTGTTTTTCAGACTTCGCAGGAACCGGGTTCCACTGTGTAATTTTCCAAAATACTCAAAACTTCAAAAATTCATATTTTCTAAACCGTAACTCCGATTCGAGTGCCGTTTTCGGCATTATTTCTTAAATTAAAAATACTATCTTTTAAAAAGAGAAAAATATTATTTTGCTAAAATTATTTTAAAAATAGTCAAGCTTCCGATTTTTGAAAAAGTGTGGATAGTTAAGGATAATGGGAAATTAATATGAATGGTCTGAGTTATCAGATGAGAACTAATGCTTACAATGTTGTGTTGATTATTCATTATGATTGAATGCGATACATTGGTGATTGGCATTAAGTGAATTATGTTGAGATCATAATCGGTGAATTGGTTTAGATTGTTCTGACAGGGTGAACGAAGATTGACGCTTATGTGTTGGTTTCCTTGTTGTCTATTCATGATTGTATTGATATCACGTGTTGTTGTCGATGTTGTGTATTCATGATGATTGTTGACCTCAGTTGTTATTGTTGTATATACTGGTGTTAGTCTTACTAATTGAAGAGTAAGCGTTTGGCATATTTATGCTTTGTGATAATTATTTCATGATTATGTTGTTATCATGCGATACTCGTTGATGTTGGCATTATGTGGAATTATGTAGTGATCATAATCCGTTGAATTGATGTTGCATGTTTTTATGGTGCATGCATAAGTATTTGTTAATTGGTTCATTCCCATTGTGCGGAAGTGAACTGGCAGAGCCGATAAACTTACCAGGATTCAGAGGTAGTGAGGTTAGATTCTTGATCCAGTGGTTATGGGCGAATCATGGATTGGATTCTTGATCCAGTGGTTATGGGCGAATCATGGATTTCCGCTGTCTTTCCACATGTAAACGAAGCAGTGGGTGAACTCGGTTCACGTTTTGGTACCACATGCATAGAGTCTGCATTGCATATGGGATTGTAACATGCTAGGATGGTTTCCAGTGTTGCAATTTCCATTGTTTGTTATATTACATGTTCATTGTGTCAGATACCTTTGTGAATTGACTACGACTATGTGTTTGGATAATGGATTAATGTATTCAATTATTCTGTTGTATTTAAAAACGTATAATGCATTTTATATTGGATAGAAATCTCACCCTTACTTTAATGATTTCAGATTTGAAGTGATTAGCTGCTTGGAAATCAGTGAGGATGGCTTATAGAGTCGAGTCATTAGTTAATCCGCGTGTTAGTGTCGTGCTCTGGTAGATGTAACACTGGGGAAACGTTTGATTGAGATTCCTTTGGATATTAAATATTAGTTTTGATTAATGTTTCAGTTTATCGTCCTGGAATAATTATGGACGACGTATTTAGGAGTTGTTATGTTTCATTTCCGCTGTTAAACATAACTTTTGGTTTATTTATTTAATGAATTCCTTCCGTGAAAGCATGACATCTGTGTGATTATAATTTTGAAAAATATTTAAATTGTGACGCCTCTTAATTTGTGATTAAAAACTCTGATTAATATTTACATTCTACATATCCACACTCCATGAATATCTTCTCTGACTACTACTTTAATCTTGAGTGTTGAAAGTCCTCATATTATTAAGATAGACCAATCACTTAATTAATTTAAATGGTTAAAAGTAACATAATACGATAATTCTACATTGTCAAATTAAATAAATAAAAAATTGAGGCATAACATTTAAAATTAAATTGCTGGAAAAAAGGCAATTTCTTTTCCATCCTTGTACCTTTTTTGACACCTTTAAAAATCTAAAAATGTTTTTGAATGTTTTTGGAGATGCATCTCCGGATGCACCTTAAATCATACCATCCCTCATAAATCAAGCAACCACCACATTTTTGTTAAAATTGGTTAGTAGATGCCTCTCCGAAAATTTTCAAGGTGAATTCCCAAAAACTCCCTAACCCCAATTACTACACGTTTTTCATTAATATTGGCGCCATTGTCGGTTGTCGGTAGTTCTCTGTCGGTTTTAAACAATATTAGAGTCATATAAATTATATCATCATGTTCTAACTCTTGCATTTTTGCCCTTTACGCAATGTAGCGTAAAAATCTCATTTTTTTGAAAAAGTTGTCTTTGAATCAAAATTTCACCAGAAAAAAACAGGGATCAAAGCCCCTTATTCATTGTAAATTATTATTTTTTTGAATTTAGCTTTGAATCAAAATTTTACCATTCTAAAAACCCTAAATTCATAATTTTTTTTTACTTTATTTAATTTATTTTCATATTTTCGAAAAAATATGAACAATTTTGTAGACTCATAATTTGATTTTATTTGATAGTTAATTGTAGTTTTATATTTTTATAATTTTATTTTAATTATTTTAATTATTATTATTTTATTATTATTATTTTTCTATACAAATATTTTTAATATTTGTATACTTGTTGCATTATTAATACATGAATATTTGAGAGGTCTATTCAAATATATTTAATATTAAATTAATTTTTTTATATAAAATAAGATTTATTCAAATATACATATTCAAAATTAAATATAATAGAAATGACTAGCTTATTTACGCTTAATTTTATGAAAAAAATTGATGCACGTATCTTTAAATATTAAAAGCATTTTTGAATTTTCATAAAAATTAGGGAGAAAGCATATGATTGAAAAAGAAATTGCAAAATAAAAAATAAAAAATAGAGAAACCCAAAATGGCACATGCTTGAAGAAAAACAAACAACAAAAACATTTTATTTTAATTTTTAATATTGGCATTCGAACAAGGGTTTAACCAAATACATCTCAAGCAAAACGCCACTCTTCCCTTCCCGCCCTGAAAAATCAGTATCAGTGCTGAGTTTTCGCAATGGACGACGAAATCTCAATGGCTTCTCCTTTCTTCGATCCTCAAGACCTCTCAGCGCGAGAGTTCCGAAGATACGGGTAATCTCTTCTTCTTCTTCCCAATTCAGTATCCCAGTTTTCATTGAGTTAGAGTTTATGCATCTATAGCTAACTCTAGGTTTAACCTTATCAATCACACGAAAATCAAACCAGTGAGGTTAGGGTTGCAAAATTAACTAATTAATTGTTAGTACCAGTTCGACATTTAACTGAGTTAGTACTTCTTAATTTTGTTGCTCTGAAATTTTAACTAACTTAGATTTGTTGTCGTTGATGCGCGAGAGAATTTATCCGATTGTATTTATGAAATTTATACGGCAGGCAACATTGTGTTATGCGAGTTTTATTTTGCAGGAAGAGGCACTTAAATTCGGGTGATTCAGTACACCAAGATTACTCGGCGTCCAAGTTAAGTGAGAGTGGTCTGTTTTACGATGGTCAAAACATCCATAGTCCTACTAATGCTGCACTTATTCTTGAAAATATTAAGCAAGAGGTTGAGAGTCTCGATGCGGATTACTTGGATGATAAGTCTCTGTATTCGTCTAGAAGGAGGTTGTCTGCGGATGTTCCCGGTATTCCTGGCATGGAGGATGGCTTTGACTCCGGACGGTATTCGTTGAAGGTTTGCAAGCAAGAAGGCGACTCGTTGGGAGATGATGCGGACAATATATTTAATTTGTTTGCTTCTCTGTTTGATTCTTCGTTGACAGGTACTATATTTATTTGTGTATCATGGTTTCTAGAAAGATTTATATGTTATTTATCTTCCTTTTATATTAAATTTAGATAAAAAATATATATTTTTCAAGGCTGAAATTCCACACGGTACAAGCTTGTATTGCTTTTGTTTGTTTGAAATTTGTTGGAGCATAGGAGTAGATACATTCTTTCCCTGTTAGTAATAAAACTTTAATCGAACAAAGGTAAAAGAAAAATAATCCGTCTTGATATTTATTGTTAATTTTAGTTGACCTTTCATTCCATGACAATGGTTTGAAATCATGGCTGTACCCTGGGTGCAAGTGCATTTTTGTTTCTTTCTTTCTGAAGAAAAAAAGAATTGTGATTTTGATTTTAATGCAATTTTTTTTTTCTGTAGGAATGATGCCTATTCCTGATCTGATACTAAGATTTGAGAACGAGTGTCGAAATGTTTCAGAATCTATCAGGTTTGCTCGCTTAGTCAATGTAATCATCTGCGTAGAGATTTTATCGTGCAAACTTTCATGACCTATATGCATCATTAGTTCTATTACCCCATGATTGGCATAAAGGCTCTATATCTTGACATTTACATCTGCCTGCCATCTATGTGATTGAGAGACCTGAATTCATCCTTTCTTTCATTTTAGGCTGGTTTAGCTCTAGACTTCATTATTTGCATACTTATTAATTTATTGAGTAACATGTTTATTGGAATTCTTGGGTTGATTTTCTGTTTGTTAAGTTTGGTACACCGGGAAAATGTGTGAGAAAATCAGAGAGTTTCTGCACGAGCTGAGAAAGTAAAACTGAATTGAGTCTCATAACTGAATTAAATCTCATAACTGAATTGAATCTCATAACTGAGTATACTCGACAAGACCATTTAATATTTATAGATATAGGAGACAGTTGCAAATTGTTAAATACAGCGGCAATAGATGAGATTTTGCTGTCTTTCTGTACCAGTCTTTATACACGTTGTCTTAGTCTAACTAACTCGCCAAAATGAATCGATGCTGCTGACTTACATTTAATAAGAAAATATAACCATAAAATCATACTTCTCAGGGGATGAAGATAGTTGTACATTCATGAGTCACATATTTTTTTCTAAACACTTTTAGATATATTTTTGTTTCTTATATTAAAAGCTCAGAGTGAGCTATCTAGTACTTTACTATAACATATTGACACTTTTTCCTTAAAATTTACAATTTAACTTGATGAATCTTGCAAAGATACTTTACTGTAACATGTAAAATCCATTTGTTACTACTGTTCTTGGTCAAAATACAATTGTTAAGAAAATATATTTCTGTTTCTGAAATTGAGTTTAAATTAGTGTATAGCTGAAGCCAATGAGCCAACAGTTCATTTGATGCTTATACTATATGGGGTGTATTATTGGTTCATCGTTATTGCAGAGGCATGGCAGTTTTCCAAAAACTCGGGTACACACTGTTGTTCAACACTGCTGCTGTTTGGTATCTATATTTGAAAAAATACGAGTGATATACAAAAGGATTGCATGGTCATTGTTGTTAATATCTAGTGTAGAATCCTAGTTTACTGCAACTTAAAGAAGAAATTTTACTGTTATTATTGTCAGCACAGTTTCTTTAGTTTATTGTCTTGTGGCATGTTTATAATGATTCTCTGTCCTCCTTCAATGCTTCTCTCATGTTCCTTAATTAATTCTTATTATATTAGGGGGAAATGAGGGTTATCCTAAACTCTTAAAGCTATGCTGAAGGGTGGATAAAGTGAACATGTATAGTGTGTACTTGAATATTACAAAATTCTTTGATGGTAGTATGATCTTGGCCTTTCATCTACAGGTATGGCTTGAACATAAGGCATCGAGTTGTTGAGGACAAATTAATGAGGCAGAAGGCTCAGCTCTTGCTTGATGAGGCAGCAACATGGTCTCTCTTGTGGTTCCTTTATGGGAAAGGAAATATATCACTATCCTTGGATGCTCTGTTTTTTAGGATTAATCATGTCTCCATCCTTGATTCTTCTATGATATTTGGTTTTTTGTATCTATTTCCTTCATTTTACTGACCCATATCATACTCATCGACTAAGTGTATGTTTGAAAACACGTTAATTGTCACAGAAGCATGTTTAGAGTTGTTTTGGCCGTGATTTTAAAAAGCTACTAGGAGTAGCTTCTGCTCAACACCACTGATGTTTTGAATTTATTGTTTTGATTGTCATGCATTTTAATTCAAAACATATTGAAAACCTTACATGGTATTGAATGCTATCCTTATTTCAATCTTGATATAGAATTCGCATGTTGGTTGAATCTATTAGTATTTACCACTAATTCACCAAAGTTAAATAAATATCAAAGTTTGCTCAGGAGGAAATCGTTTCCCCCAAATGAAAATGGAGACATGGTTTGGAGTAGAGTGCCTCTGTAGCTTATGTCCATAATTCAATTCTACTCTTTCTTTGGATTACTTTGGGTTCTCTTACGCTGATACTTTTAAAAAAACTTGTCTAAAACCTTTTGTTTTCTTTTTCCAGTGACGGAAGAGCTTTCTAAAGAACAAATACTGGTAATGTTTATGTGATACACTTAATGTGACCAGATAATCTCTGCCTATCCATGGAGTAGACTTATTGAAATCTATTCATTTCTCACAGGTGACAGGAACATCACATGTAATGGTCTGTGAGTTTGTTGCAGAGGATCACTCAGCTCAGTTGTGCCTTAGAATGGTTCAGTGGTTGGAAGGTTTAGCTTCTAAAGCACTTGATTTGGAAGCAAAGGTATTATTTTCCTATATTTATTGCATGGAAAGTTTATCTGTTCACAAGTAGCATGTTATTTTGTATTTTTTTTGAGTGATGCAATGAGTACAAATTTGACCACCTTGAAGATTGTATTATGGTGCTGCTTCTGATAATTTTTAACAAAAAATTAGTAATGTCAGCAAGGAGGTACGCCAGACTCCAGAGAGAGGTGACAATATAAAATAATAATTAATAGGGAATGTGAAAGATAAAAAACTATGTCAGGCCACCCAGTCACTTTGATATTTTATTATGAAGAGTATACTGTATCCTAAGTCTCAGGGTTTAAATATCTTTAGTCCATTATATGAAATGACAAGGAGATAGGAGAAGTCATTAAAAGGATGTTTGTAGGAGGGATGAAATGGAAGAATATTTTGGGTGTCATTTGTGATTGAAATATATCGCTCAAACTTAAAAGAGAGGTTTACCACATAGCTAAAAGACCTGCATAATTGTGTGGAATTGAGTGTTTGATTTCCAAGAGTAGGGCTGTGCACGAAGAACTAAATTATGAGAACTAGTCCACTTTTTTTTTTCTTTCTGGTTTTTAAACCATACCATTTGTCCTAAAACCCGTTAACCTATGTTAAATGGTTTCAAGTTTGTTCATAACTGATTTTTATGGAAAACCGGTTTTTATGCATGTTTGTTTATAAAACCTGTTTATATTTTATTTAAGGAATTGGTTTTCATAAAAAATGATTAATTATTTTTTTAAGCTACACATTCGTTTACTTTTATGTATTAAAAAGGACATTTAAAAAACAAAGACAATTAAAGAAAAATTACATTGCTAAAACAAAATTGAAGAAAAAATAGAATACATTATAAAAAAAATTAAAAATATTTATCAAAGAAAATAAAATTAGAAGTTACACGGTTTAAGTGAAAACAGCTAATTTTTTAAAAACAATTTGAAAAATGTAAGAACTAAAACTCATCTCAACTAAACAAATCACAATTAAATTTTATTAAAAAATACAATATAATAAATGGAAATGAAAGCCATAAACAAAGTAAGCGTCAGATTTAAACAATTCGTTGCCTTCCTTGTCATCAGTGCGATTACTGTCTGTGTGTTCCTCATCGTCGGCATTGTGATTACGGTCTATGTGTTCCTTGTCATCATCAGTGCGATTACCGTATCTGTGTGTTCCCTGTTGTCGTCATTGTGGTTGTCACAGTTGCCGTCACTATTTCCAGCACAACACTGAAAACAGGAACTATTCAACAATGAATTCATGTGTTGTGTTCGGTCAGCGTCGATACTGCTGACAAGAATAAACAAGAACCAGATCTTGCCGGAGAGAATGAACACGAGCCAAATCTTGTTGGCGGGAAGGAACAGAAACTGGATCTTGTCGGAGGTATATTGGGAGGAAGCTGAAATTGAAGGCCTTGTCAACGGGGTGATGGAAGTTGAATGACATTGACAAAGATCTTGGCATTGAAGTTGATATTAGTTGAGCAATGAAGTAGCTGTGAAAAGACATATTGAAGCCATTGACAATTAGAAAATTAGGTTAACCAATTAGAAAAGTGACCTTGAATGGCGTTGCATAACTTTTGTGTCTAATTCAAGAATACTGATGTTTTCACGTTCTCTTATCAACGGACCCGTTGAAGCATGGTAGACTAATTGGAGGGAAAATAATTAAAGATATGAAGTTGACTTATATAGGCACGGTCTATGAAAGAATATTAAAAGGTTAATTGGACTCATATTTGCTATATGCCACCAAGGGGGAAAAGACATTCTTGTTATTGTAGGGACTAAATTGATAAATTTCATATACCTTCAGGACTACTTATCATCTTCCGCTAATTGCCTTAATTGCGATTTGTGACAACTCTGGGCTCCCTTCATTGCAGCCATCGCCACCTTCATTGTTGGCTCTGGGGGTGTAGTTCTCCATTGCCAAGAGATATCATAACCTTAATTGTACTCGTGAGGCTTGGGCAGTATTTACCTTTCATGCCGATTTTATGAGATTGAATTAGGTCAAAGAGGAGTGCTATCAAATTACTCTCTAACATACTCTCGAATTGATCAAAATTCAAATGAGTCTTTCTAAATCATGTAGGTCCAGCATTAATTTAATGGAATGCATTTGAATTTCAACCAATTGAAGAAGCCTGTGTTGAGAAGAGTGTGTTATCATAATTCTTGAGTCTAAAGTCCAAATTTTAAGATGGTATCAAAACTTATCCTACATCTTTTGTTGGGTTTGCTGCATCTGCTTCGTCCAAGCTTTGGGTTCAAAGCCCTAGGTGTGAGAGGGTGTTTTGGTAATCCTTCTTAATTGCAGTCTGCCCCTAAAAACCATAATTCTGGAAACTGTAGGCTACCTACATTGTAGCCATCAGTACCTTCATTGTATTCTGTGTGAGGGTGTGTGTTTAGTTCCACAACGCCTAGAAATATGACATAATTAGGGCCTATAATTTTTTATGGCGTTGATATTCCTCATCTTACGAGCCTAAACAGTTTTGTAGGGTTGAGTTAGACCTAAAACCCAACTTTTAGAACTGCAAAAGTTAGTGCATGTTTGGGGTGCATTTTTCACGTATGGTAGAGTCCTCATTTTATAAGCCAAATCGGTTTTGTGGGGTTGAGTTTAAGCCCAAATCCCAATTTTTTTTAACACTGCACAGGTTAGTGCTTGTAGTTGTTTGGAGTGTGTATATAAATAGTGGCTTGGAGTATCAACAAGTCACAATTTTGGCCGTTTTGAAAATAATTAAAGGGAAAGGGTGAATATGTTCTTGAGTGAAACCTTTTATTGTTTTCCTGATCTGAGCAAGTATTTTGTTTGATTGAACATTAACTATTTTGGCTTTCCTCTACATTTATGCAGGTGCGTGGATCTCATGTTGGCAGTTATCTCCCCAGCAGTGGTGTTTGGCATCATACTCAACGTTACCTGCAAAGAGCAACTTCTGACCGGAATGTTGTTCATCACCTGGACTTTGATGCTCCGACTCGAGAAAATGCAAATGTTTTGCCCGACGATAAAGTATTCTATTGCAACGTTTTTACAACTTTTACTTGGGTGTACCAATAAAGCTTTATATATATGCTAGTCTATATGACTTGTGTATTTAGCTATATAGTTATTATATTTTAATCTAAAAGGTGAAATGTATTTAGTCCTATAAAATCACAACTGTTCGAGCTTAGTCCCTACATAAATTTATTCAATTTTAGTTTATTTTGAAAACTATATACAAAATAAGATTGTTTTTTAGTCCCTCTAGAGACTAAAAAACTGTCCTTATAAAAGTAAAACAGAAACAAAAATTGAATAAAATTTTATAGGGATTAGACTTTAAATGTGTTTATTTTGTAAGGATTATATATATATATATATATATATATATATATATATATATATATATATATATATATATATATATATATATATATATTTGTCAGGAATCGGAATAAGTACACTTAATACCTTCAAGTTGCATGAGATGTCATATAATTGGTTATTGGAATTTAATGGCTCAAGTATCCTCATGGTAGATAGTTCTGTAACCAGTTACCCATCAATGTTTAAGGGTAGATGATAAGTTTGAAGAGCCCGCACTTGCTAATGGATGTGGTTTTCTGTTATAGTTTTTGATGTTCAAATAGATGAGTGAGTCTATCTGTCTATAAATACTGTTCCTATAAAATCTTGAGTGTCTTTGACGTTTATCGTTCTGGATACAGAAACAAGATGAATCTCTTCTTGAGGATGTATGGACTCTTCTAAGGGCTGGAAGGCTAGAAGAGGCGTGTGGACTATGCCGATCTGCTGGACAGGTGAGCATAACTTTGATATGATAAGTTTATGAACTCCATAGTCCATAGTTCAATAATTAATATCTGAGTATTTTCTTGTAGCCATGGAGAGCTTCCTCTCTATCTCCTTTTGGAGGTTTGAGCCTGTTTCCTTCTGCTGAAGCTCTGGTGAAGAATGGTAAAAGTAGGACTTTGCAAGCTGTTGAATTTGAAAGTGGCGTTGGTCATCAGTGGCATCTTTGGAAATGGGCTTCCTATTGTGCATCAGAGGTAGTGGCAACATGTTACACTGAACAAACAAACAATGCTCTTGTTGTTCGATTCATGTTTGTGCTGTTCACTTCTTTATTAACTAATACCCTCCTTTCCAGGTTTTCCGTGCTTTCAAAGTTATTGTTTTTATTTATAGAAATTAATATCTTCAATTTGGGCCTTTATTTTGCAGAAAATAGCAGAGCTAGGTGGAAAATATGAAGCAGCTGTTTTTGCAGCCCAATGCAGCAACCTCAAACGAATGCTTCCACTATGCACAGACTGGGAGGTATTTTTTTCTTACATTTATTTACTGCAAAGTTTTCATTCATTCATGCAATGATCCTTAAGAAATAACCTTCGAGATTCATACTTATATTTTGTGTGTCTGATTGGTAAGCATTTAGAACATAGAGATAGTTAAGCTAAGTGATTAGGACTGTCTTTTTGGTAGAGGTTGTTATGCTTCATTGTCATATTCTAATTTGTATTACTCCTTCACGAAGTCTGTAAATCTCATATCCTTTTTTATCATCCTACATTTCTTGTTGGAAACTTGAACTTGATTTACAGTACAGCATCTAACATTTGCAGTCAGCATGCTGGGCAATGGCGAAGTCTTGGCTAGATGTGCAAGTAGACTTGGAAGTCACTCGTTCACTGCCTGGAGGAGTTGATCAACAAAGAACTCTTGGAGATATAATTGACCGAAGTCCTGGACAAGTTGATGCTTCCTTTGATCCTACAAATGGACCTGAAAATTGGCCAATTCATGTTTTGAATCAACAACCACGACAACTTTCATCTCTTCTGCAAAAACTTCATTCAGGGTAGCTGTACAATTCTTATCACGTTTATAGCCTTTGTTTTGTTGATGTCTATTACATATCTGTTTTGTTTCTATTTTAGGGAAATGATCAATGAAACTGTTATGCGACAATGCAAGGAGCAACAACGACAACTCCAGGTATTTCTGTAAAAAAAACTTCATTGGAGTTTCTTATCATCATATTTTGAAGTAGTTTTTCATATTCCAACATTTAAGAGCGTTTTATCTATAATTAATATTAAGGAAAAATAAATAAGGAATGAGTAGTGGGGTTTTTCGATTCCAAATATTATGTAAATGTGCAACAGCTCATGGCAAGACAGAGCCCTTTACTTAAATGATGTGATCTTTAGCTATTCTGTTTGCCATTTTTTATGTATAAAAAGAAAACCATTGGTGCAACTACTTTGGGTACAGAGAAGAAAAATCATTTTCTTTACTCTCTATATCTTTCTATATTTATATATGTTACTGATGTCCTAAGTTGTATGTTGCCTGTAGATGACCTTAATGCTAGGGGACATACCACGTGTTCTTGACCTTATATGGTCATGGATAGCACCTTTGGAAGACGATCAAAATGTATTTAGGTAAGTTTTTGTACTAGTTCTCTTTCCCAGGTTCACAATTTTGTGTCTTCCGATGGGCTTGTAAAAGTCTTTGGTTGTAAAAAGTCACAACTTGCATTACATGATAATAATACTGTATCCAAAAATTTAATCTAGATTATGATCTGAGCAAAACGCGTAGAACATGAGTATATTTTGATTCATGTATCTGACACCACTTAGTGAGATAAAACTTGGTTGTTGATGCTGTAATAAATATGCTCATGTTCTATGTATTTTGGTCTGATCAAACTACACCGTGATGTTCTCTCATATTGTATATTTATTGATAGAAAAAAAATATCGAAAGGAAGGGGAGTTCTCTAAAAGGGATTTCATAATAATAAAATGAAGGGTCTGATGGAAATATTTCTAGTTGGGATTAGGAGATAAGGTATTGCAAAGGTGTGCTGTTTTTGCAGATTTTGGATGCTTTTAGTTGGAGTATGAGGTGAATAATTATTTACCCGCCTTTCCTTTGGGCCAGAGCTTACTATTAATAGGATTTGCTTTCCTTGTTAGCTTTACCAATGGATTGGAGGATTTGTTGTGCTATAGAACTGTTGCGTAATTGCTATTAAAACTATATCTGGTTTTGAGTTTCCTTTCAGAAGGCCTTCCAGTTGATGGCAATTAGTTGACCACATTTTTTTGTGCTTCTCACAGGCCTCATGGAGATCCTCAGATGATTCGATTTGGTGCACATCTAGTCCTTGTGCTTAGATATTTACTCGGCGAGGAAATGAAGGGTGCTTTCAAGGAGAAGATTCAGAGCGTTGGTGACCATATTTTACACCTGTAAGTAATTTTATATGAAGTTCTTCACTTTAATTTTCTTGAATAATAATAATATTAGTCAGAGAAAACTTGATAATGTTAAAGATGGCCACTCTGTCCTTGATGATTTCATGATTCTTCTGTATTATTGGACAACTTTCTAGTATGTTGCAAAGCATTGGTACTTCTAAAATGGTGAAGTACAGGTACTGGGTACGCACCCGTACCGTACTCGTGGTACTTCTTTTTTCTCTTTATTCTGTATAGACTGAAATTTATGATTTTTTTTTTTCATATATCAATTTAGTAATTTATTTATTTTAATTTCTTTGTTATTGTATCTTACACTACTTTTGATTTTTTTAAACTTTAGGTCTCTGCTCATACATTTTATAAAAAACTTATATTTTTTATCAATGTACCCGTTCACGGATTGGATACCGTACCCGTACCTGTGCATCATATATGTGTTGGAACTGAAAAATTGTGTAATGTATAAATGAAATGAAATTTTGCTTCTTTACTGTGATTGATTGAATTGGAAAAATTAGGTATGCCCAATTTCTGTTTTCAAAGGAGCACGAGGAGTTGGTGGGCATATATGCTTCTCAGCTTGCACGTCACCGTTGCATAGACCTCTTTGTTCACATGATGGAACTTAGGCTGCATAGCAGGTATAATTGATTCTGTCCTTCTGTCTGCCCTTTTTTAATGCAATAATCACATGATTCTCTCTGATGAAGGATCTGTTTACACTTTTATTGATGTTACTGTAACATCTATTTGTTGCATGATGGACCTCATGATGGATCTCTAATCAAGGTCTGCCACAATAGGTAAAAAAAGAAACAAGGGTAGGTTGGAAAATATAATGGAGGAATCCATCTTGCATGTTTTTAACACTTATTTGGCTGATTGAATAAATAGGGAGGAAAGAAGCAAGAGATAAATAAATTGGAAAAAGAAGAGTAAATGAAAAGAAGTTAGGTGGAAAACATGTATTGTTTGGATGGATAGAAATGAGAATAGAGAGAAATAGGTAAAAAAAAAACTATTTGCTTGTTTTTGATGAGTAGTAAGTAAGAAGTAGTTGAGAAACATGTTTTCCCTTGGACAGACTTGGTAGCTTGGCATTCCTAACTCATTAGAATTGGTATGCAATCAATTAGTTGGTGTGGCAGTATATACAAAACTACTGTATTTGATTAAATTTTAATGTAGCCAATTGATATTGAGTTTATTGTTATAAAATACCTTGGTAACTCAACCAAAATACTATGGTAATCGATTAATCGAGGGGCTATTATGTTGAAAACACACATGTTTCCACCATCTGTACAAAAATCTTGCTTGTGTAGGATAATTTTTTCAGTGAACCTTGCCCAAAAATCCCTTTCTGGCCGCTCTTCGTACACAATTTAGACCAGAGAGATCCCACATTTCTTTCCATAATTTATTTTCTCTTCACTGTTCCCAAAGCCTACCTTTTCAAAGAATCCGTAACAGAATGGACATGTGGGGGAGCTAGAGATTGGAGATGTGGTTGCCGGATTAATGCAAGGGATGGAATATGAGTTGAAAAGGGGTGTAGTGCGTACAAAATCCTTTGGGTTGATTTTGTCGTGGCTCTTGTAACAGGGAAGAGAAGGTTCCTTTATCTGATACTGTCTGTTCGGTTTCTGTATTTTCCTGCTGTAATCAATGTACTGTTCTCTGAATTCTTCTAAAAGTTATTTGGTTCCAGATCCTGTTATTAGGAAGTAAGATTATCTCCCAGGACAACTACTTTGGCTGTTTGTTAGGAAGTAAGGTTATATCTTGTCTGAGGATCATGTGAACATGCAATATAACATTCAAGTTAACAACTGACTCTACTTGCTCTGAGGATAAGTCATTTTATCCAGGAAGAATCAACATATATTTGTTATATTTTAACATTCTTAGACAAAAAGTTCATTATGAGGGAAATAAAGTTCTATGATTGAGAGCTGGATCCTTCTTAAGCAAAAAAAAGAAAAGAAAAAAAGAAGCAGCAAATGACAAAGACTTAAAGAGCATTCAGTCCCTCTGCGTTAGATGAAACTACTTAAATAAGGCCATGATTTGAATCCCACCTAGGAACAAGAAAGCAAGAGTGCACCATAAACGAGGATAATAAAATTAATGAATGCCGAGAGAATAATCATATAATGAAATTACACATTATCCAAATGCACTGAACACCATCCATAAGCTACAAATTTGAGTGAAGATTATCAGAATTGTTGAGTTTATAATTCTTCGTATCAAATTTGAGTGAACTTTGTTCTGATTTTTTTGGTTTTGTATAAACTGCAGTAAACTCTCTTACACTCGAGTTTAAAGGAGATTGAATGAGTGTGCAATATATTGGTTGTTTAAGTTTTTCTGAAAAAAATCCAAAATTCAACAGCTGAATAATTGGGTGTTTTATTTCACTAATTACAATACATTAACCTTATTGAATTAGGAGAGACTAAGAGACATTTAGGTTAAACTGTTTGTCTTGAAAGCACTACGGAGACTTTATTATATATAGAGAGATTACAACTAATTACATGATATAATCGATGTGGGACTATTTTACATATAAATATTCTTAACACTATATATATAATAAAGTATTGGTATGAAAAATAAAAAATAAGGAAGATATAGCAGTTAATTCAAACAATTAGAATAGTTAGTTAGGAGGGATTAATTTGATAAACTAATAAGGGGGACTAAATTCAGGGAATTATGCTTTTTTGAGAACTGGGGAAGATCTTAGTTGTGAAAAGGTAACTGTTTATAAAGGGGATACCTTTGGAGGAGAAGTTTATCTTGTTTTTTCATATACAATCAAGCAATTTCTTTTCTCTATTTCCATTGTGGTTTTGTAACTAACTCCTATGATGTTTGTTTAATTCAACAGTGTACGTGTCAAATACAAGATATTCCTTTCTGCTATGGAATATTTACCATTTTCTTCGATGGATGAATCTAAGGGTAGTTTTGAAGACATTATTGAGAGGTAACTCGGCTTTATTTAGAATATCTATGAAATTTTTCTCACAAAGATGTTTAGGGGCATATGAACCTTTTGCCTTAATAAATTTATTTGGAACAGGGTTTTGTTGAGATCTCGAGAGATCAAGATTGGCAAATATGATAATCGGTCAGATGTTGCAGAACAGCACAGACTGCAGAGTCTTGAAAAAGCTAAAGTCATCCAGTGGCTTTGCTTCACACCGCCATCAACAATTACTAATGTCAAAGATGTTAGTAAAAAACTTCTTCTTCGAGCATTGGTACATAGGTAAGTAGTGCATCAAATTGGATTGTCTAATAAACCATGTTTGTGAAGGTGAAACAATTGAAAGAAGTGAAGCTTGGGATTGGTTGCCATTTCACCATCTAATTGTTGTACACATGTTTTTTCTTCATATTTTGTCAATGTTGATGCCTATTCTCATTTGTAGTTGGCTTTTGATCCCAACTAGTGGGAAAAAAAGACACTCGTTGTGTTGTTGTTACATTTTAAAATATGAATATTTGAATTTTGAAGTATTAAATAAGAATGTGATATTTCCAGTCCCCCTGTTGGCTGTTGGTGCACGTGTTTTTAACTTACTGGAAATATAATGCATTCCTGCATTTTTGCCATTCTAGTTTAATTTTCACCTCATTCTGAATTTTAACCTTTTTTCCCCCTTCCATATAGCAATGTACTCTTCAGGGAGTTTGCCTTGATTTCTATGTGGAGAATACCCGCTATGCCCATAGGTGCCCACACAGCTCTTGGTTTTCTTGCTGAACCCTTGAAACAACTTGCAGAGACTCTCGAGACATCCGAGGATCAAAATGTTTTTGAGGATCTGAGGGAGTTTGAAGAATGGGTATGCCGACCTACACCTGCCCAATTTAGTTCTTAAAATTCACTCGTGTCTTTTCTGGATTGACTATAGTTCTTTGTTCACTTTTCATTTCTAGCGTGAGTATTACTCCTGTGATGCAACCTACCGCAATTGGCTTAAAACTGAATTAGAGAATGCAGAAGTTCCTGTCTCTGAATTGTCTCTAGAGGAAAAGGAAAGGACTATTTCAGCAGCCAAGGAAACACTAACTGCGTCTCTTTCACTGCTAGAAAGTAAGTTAAGTTTGCAACCTTGCACATAATCCATGATGTGGGGAAAATGTCCAAAAACTTAAGCAACACATCAGTCATGAGACTTCTAGTTTGCCGTGTTTTTGAAAATGAGTTAGTTGACATGTTAGCCCCTTACTTATTTGTGATTCTCTTTTATATAGGAAATGAAACACCGTGGATGGCTTCTATTGATAATATATATGAATCTGCTGAACCTGTTTTCCTTGAACTTCATGCAACGGCAATGCTCTGCCTGCCATCTGGAGATTGTTTGTGTCCAGATGCCACTGTATGCACCACACTGACAAGTGCACTCTACTCTTCTGTTGGTGATGAGGTTGTCTCAAATAGACAACTAATGGTATGTTTAATCAATCATTGAAAGTGATGTATTACAGAGATATTGCTCCTAAAAAGAGATAAATCTCTCTTTGTTCAAGCAATTCAAATAAAGTCTAATACTTTGCTTAGCAAGCTTACTCTTAGTATGTTATTCTCTTACAAAATTTATAATTATCTTCTACTATCCTTACAGCCTAATACTTTGCAGGTGAAAGTTTCTATATCTTCAAAGGACAGTTATTGCATTGATATTGTTCTTCGGTGCTTAGCAATAGATGGTGATGGACTTGGACCACATGATTTCAATGACGGTGGTATTCTTGGCTCCATCATGGCTGCTGGTTTTAAAGGTAACTGTTAGAATATTATAAGATATTTTGTAATATTCTAACAATATTATTAAAATATCTGTAACAATATTATTAAACTATGTAGAAAAGGATATCGGTGATAAAATGTATATTATTATGAAGGAAAAGAACTTCTTTTATAGGAGAGAAAATACAATGTAACTCCTTTAATTAGGAGTGATATAATGACTCTTAAATAAGAAAATAAATAATATTAAATAAGAAATATTTCAACAAACTACATACAGCAATATGAGCTTCTCAATTTAGTCCATGGAAGTTATTTCGCAAGATGTGCATCCTTTAGGTCTTTTCTTTCCTTGGACCAAATTTCAGTGGCTAGCTTTGGTAGTTTGGTTTAATTTTTATGACTATGCAATCTTTCTCCTATTTGGTGAATTTCTTGATGCATAAAACATTTATATGGAGGTTTCTATGTCCAGGCGGCTGATCTACAATAAGATCAGGTGATTGGCCTATACTTTATGTAAAACTCCATATTTTAAGAGAGTTGGCCAAACAAGATATGCTGTGGGAAAAATGATTAAGAGATGAATATCAGTCAAAATCTGAAGCATGTTTTTAAAACTTTTTTTCTTCTTCAACTATGTGCATCTAGGAAAATATTAAGCGATTGACATCTATTTGATTTAAAGTATCATATTTTTGAGAGTTTCCCTAATAGATGCGCACAAAAAAGGCTTATACGAGGAATACTGTCAATCTGGAGCGTGGTTTTTTCATGTTTCAGTTGTTGCGCATCCTATTAAATACTTAGAAGATCCAACAAGTTTGTTTGCTTCATATTGCAGGTGAGCTTCCTCGGTTTCAAGCTGGAGTTACAATGGAAATATCCCGATTGGATGCTTGGTATTCTGACAAAAATGGCATCTCAGAGATCCCTGCAACATACATCGTGAAAGGACTTTGTCGCAGGTGCTGTCTCCCAGAAGTCATTCTCCGTTGCATGCAAGTAAGTCAAGAGATGTCATTAACATATATTTATCTTTGTTGGCAAACTTACTACAAGGAATTCTTGATGAAAGAATAAATTTAAGAATATCTAATCTCTCAGAAATAGTTGGCTAATAAGATTTTACTCGTTCTGTGGACATCATTGATTAGTTGAGTGGTTAATTGTTTCTAAACAGAATGTGTATTAAGTTTTGAGTAGAAAATAATCCTTTTTTTGAAATTTTCACTGATTTGTTGTCAAATTTGTCTCACCTACAGGTTTATGCTTCTCTCATGGGATCAGGAGTCCTGCCAGATTCCCACGATAATTTGATTGAACTGGTTGGCAGTCCTGAAACCCGCTTACTTGACTTGTTCAGTCAGCAACAATTACAGGCAAGATACTTATTTCTTCTGAAAGAAATATTAACTTTCGATAGATAATTTTTATAATAAAAAATGTATTTTCATTGTGTTATCTTAATTCTTAATAAATTCTAAAACAATTTCTATAATATTGAATGACAGTATTCTAAAAACTAACAAAGGAGCCCATTGTCACAAGATGCGAACAATTGTTTAGGATAATACCACAATAACACTTAGTAATTTCTCACGTGCACTGCAGTTTTTTCAATTTGAGCCTGACTAGATTATTGCCATTTTACATGTAGGAGTTTTTATTGATGGAGAGGGAATACTCAATCTGCAAAATGGAGCATTCACAGGAATGATTATTTCCCATTGAGGAGAGCTTGAGCTACAATTTTGAAAAGGATATAATGCTTTTATAAAACACTTGTATTTTGTATATAATGTCTTATTAAAATCATAATTTTAGTTTTCTACTCTTTGTCAATGTGTCCTTAAATATTTTTCTTTCCTTGCATATATCGAGGCCATAGATATTAGGCAATTCTACAATGCATGAATATCATTGATTGTTTTCAGTTGTATATGCTTTGAGTTTTATTAATTCTTATATTCTAAAAAAGTTATCAATGGATTTTAGACCTCATGTAATTCTATTTACAACTAATAACTTTTTAGTGGATTATCAGGGATTGCACATCCCACCCATAGTGGTGAAGAGAGTCTAAAGAAACCCCAAAATGCCTTTGGACAAGTATAGAAGTTAACATCCCCGCGCTCCTTATATACACCAAAACACTTTTGTAAATGAATCACTGCATTTTGTCAAATTTTAAGAGAATTTCATATTCTATGGGGTGAAAAACACCCATGTAATTCAGAAAATGTCCCTGGAAAATCGGAAATATATTTTTGATTTACACCCTTACCACTTATAATTCAGTCGTTTTGAGATACACCTTTCAAAAGGTAAAAACTGGAATTGGAAATACATTTTTCAATTTTCAACAAAGAAAACCTATGTACCCTATATGGCTCATGCCACTTTTTGTTATGGCAACAAATTTGCTTTTATTAGAAATCGAAAATGTATTTCTGGTTTGTATCGGAAGTGCATTTCTGATTTTTTGTAAATGCAATTTAAAATCAGTGTGCACCGGACGTATATTTTTGGTTTTTAGGGGTATTTTTTAAATTTCATGTGGTGTCTAAGAAAAATGTCGGATGGAATATGAAATTCTCAATTTTAATATGAAAGGTAAACTTTGTATTTTTGAAAATTGAGTCTTTATGAAAGATTTTTAGATTAATTTATATGACACATTTTGATCTAATGATAATATATATTTTTTACATTGTAGTGGACATATTTCGTTTTAATCTTTAGGACAATAAATTTATTATATGGACAATATTTTTGATATACAATCAAAATACGAGAATTTTTTATTCTATCTCATAGGGTGAAATTAAACTTTGTATTTTGGAAATTGAGTTTTTATGAAAGGTTTTTAGATTGATTTATATGACACATTTTGATCTAATGATAATATATATTTTTTACATTGTAGTGGATATATTTCGTTTTAATCTTTAGGACAATAAATTTATTATATGGACAATATTTCTGATTTACGATCAAAATACGAGAATTTTTTAATCTATCTCATAGGGTGGAATTAAACCTTATGCATTTCTCGAAATGCTCTTCTACAATTGGAAGTATACTTTCGATGCGCACTATTTTCTGAAGTATTTGTGTATTAATCGGAAGTATAGTTCTGATTTTATATCGGATGTATATTTCTGGTTCTGGGCATGACAATAGTAGAAAGTTGAACAAAAGCAATAGTTGGAAAAATTATACAAATTAGTAATTTAACAAATTGTACCCATTATAAATTGAACAAAAGACCAAAGTTGTTATCCAAAATGCATTTCAATAAAATTCAATTAATGCTATTCAAAATACAAATTCGATACAATACAAAATCAAAAACTAAAATCTAAATACAAGTGGATGATCAACCTAAACTACTAGGTATGACGGATGATGAGTCGGCCTGTCACCCTCGAGGCGTCCCTCTTTTGCCTCCTGTATGACAGGACACCTTGAGTCTCCGCCATGATGGCCTCCAAAACTCCTCTGACATCGGATCCGTCAGAAAACAACCATCTATCAATGTCATCCCTCGCAAGCTCCATGATATGATGTCACCTAGGCAGCACGTCATGAGCATGATCCTTCCGCGACTGCTTCTCCTCTAGGATCTCCTAATGAACTGGCTTGGGTGGGTTCCCTGGAGCATCCTCTACCATGTATGGATGAGACACCTTGAAGAACCATATCATGTAACTGTACTCGTAACTCTATTTGTCTTGAGCCACGATACTTCTGGCCTCATCAGTTACAAGATGATTCTCAAAATCATCAAACAAAGCATCAATGTCCCCCCTCTTCACTATCGGAGGAGCACATATAGCAGTGTCCCGAGGAATGGTCTAGGTAAACCCGAACAGACGCATCATCCGCTTAGGCATGTAAGGAGCAGTCTTGCGAGTCCCGCATGCCAACCAACCTGTAAACAGTCAAACCTCATCAAACAGTATCGTCTCACGGTGGTTGGTGTAGACATTGAAGTGAATGTCCTCATGCATTATCCGGTCCCAGTAAACCCAAAACGACGGTATCGCTTGGTTCCCTCTAAGCGGCTAGTATGCACAAGCATGCGACATATCCTCAGTATAACCCTCAACAAGTGACCATCCTGAAATGCGAGGAAGTGTTGGAGGATCTATCCCTGAAATAACAAAATTAAATAGTTAGAATTACAATCAAAACAATTAATAAAGAAATAGAAATTATATTGTTTTGAGTGACATGATATCAGTCATCTGCCTCGTATTCCACTTAATCCCCTCATCCAACTTGCTATACAAATACACCAAGCAGATAGCCCCCCCAGTTCCACCCACTGATCGCCTCAAAATCACCAAAGTACCTAAGGTACATGATGTCAGTGTAAGTGACACTGGTGTCCACGAATATCTGTGTGTCAAAAAGATACAAGATGTATGCTCTCATGACATACCCCTTATGAAGGGTAACCTGCTCGACATCACCATCAGCATGTGTAGCACGCGCAAACTCATCTATAAAATCCTCCTTCAGGTAGCTATATCTCATGTGGCAACCACGTGTCTTATCAATCTCCTTAAGAGCGCTATCTATGGTAACTCCCAGCCTCTCAACCAACAAAGTAATGGCCTCATCTTTGTCCAACTTCCGGTGATCCAGAAAGGCCCATCTGATCGGCATGTGAAGCAGACACGCGATGCTATCGAGTGTGATTGTCATCTCACCATGTGGTAGATGAAACGACGACGTCTCATGGTTCCACTTATCTACAAAAGCGTTGATCATCCCCTAGTTGACCATGCTATATTTATAGATGGTCAAGTCTCTCAAACCTGTAAGGCATAGAAGATCATCAAATCATGGCTCAGGATGGGTAATAAGTCTGTTGATCTTTCTCCCATGGTTTATAACCGTCAGTGTATCACGATCCCGCAAGAAAAAATTCATTGTTAGAATTCATAATAATATTTATAAGAAAATTTATAACTATAATATTAATGTAAATTTCATACCTCTCCATTCCACATATATCTAGCCACAAGGGTAGGATAAAGAGAGAGCAAAGATAAGTCAGAAGTTCCCCCTCTAAAGACCTGAGGGGTCTGAGGTGTCGTCGGTGTCGTTGTTGCCTCTAATATCTTTGATGTCTCGGGTACTGTAGGTGTAGCATCAGATCTCACCTTAGATGGTTGCGTCTGTGTACCATATGAGGATCCCGTCTCAAAAATCCTATGCGGTGATGATGTGCTTCTGCGGGAGGACGGGGCCAGAGAAGGATCGAGTAGAGAATCTCGTCTGCTACAGGAGGAAGATGTAGAAATAGTAGAATCAGAAGCAGAAGAATATGAAGGAGGTTGTGTTGTCTGACTCCTCTCTCCGCACAGAAGCATGTTGTGCAACCCTCCCGTGACTAAATCATGATGGTATCTCATCCATATCTCCTGTAGAAATAAGAAAGAAATGTTAGCATGTTGCCTAAAGTGAGAGAAAAAAAAAGACAAAAAACATGTGTAGACAGAAACTGAAACTTTACTTCCGGTTTTGTTCTTCCCCAAAACCGAAAGTATATTTCCGGTTTCCTCTACGAAACAGAACAACGCATGTGGGCTTCCCGAAACCCCAAATGTGTCAAAAAATGCATTGATCGTCAAATAAACTTTACAAAGTGTTTTCTAATGACTTCTAATGATATAAACTAGATATACTAACATATTTATAATCGTATTTCACTAATTTGAGTAGAAATTACATAAACTCTAAAAATATCTTAAATCACTTACTTGATTGATTGGTAGTGGTTGTTGCTTGCTTGATTACGTTAGATGTTGTATTCATCTAATGCTTGATGATTTGTGTTGATTGTTTGAGAAAGAATTTGATTTTGAGAGAAGGGTTGAAAAGGAGAGTTTGAGAGAGTTTATGTTTGTTTTTGAAATAAGTTATTGTTATGGGAGGGGAAAAGTTTCTGGCGTCCTTAAGTGCGTAAGGAATCGGAAATATACTTACAGTTTGGAACCGGAGTTATACTTCCGGTTTACACCTAACTCTTTTCACCGTGATTTGCATGATATAGGATGTGAACCATAAGTATACTTCTGATTTTGAGGGACATTTTAGAAAATTTGTGTGGTGCGTAAGAAGGTTATGGAGTGGAATAAGAAGTTCACTCAAAATACGATATACTTATGCAAACAAACCATTCGAAATTCAATCAAAATACTATGTTATATAATTCAATTAAACAATAAATATGTAATTCAATCAAAATACACGTATTAAATCAAAATGAAAATTATATATTGTTCACAAAATATAAATGATCAAAATTAAATAACAAGTTAATTACCTGTACAAGGTATATCTCACCCTCTGGTTTTTCCTCAGTCTTTTGTAGTCCAAGTCATTCTGTGTGTTGGCATGGTCTTTACAAAAAAGTCTTTCTAGGGGTTTCTTTCCAGAAACTCTCATCTCTCTCTCTCTCTCTCTCTCTCTCTATATATATATATATATATATATATATATATATATATATATATATATATATATATATATATATATATATATATATATATATATATATATATATATATATATATATATATATATATATATATATATGCTTTCTTAGTAGCCATAATATGTTGACATGCAGATAAAACTTCAACGACATGATTTGTCCTAACTTGTTCTCCCTCTAATATCTTCTGATGATTTGTGGCCTAGTTGACTCTCCCTTAACATCTGGTGTCAGTTAAGGATGCGATACTTTGAAAAACCATTTAATGTAGTTGCTACCTTGAAAAATCTCAAGGTATTCAAGCACGTGTATTAAATGAAGATGTTCTCATAAGCTAATGGTGGTTTTCTGAAATAAAGACCTTTTGGAAATTGAGGGCAAAGTGTTTGAAAGTTTGATTTTAGTAGATTAAAGAAATCAGTGATTAAGGAAAATATCAGGCCACAATGTCGAAGTGGAGTTATGTCGACTAGAAGGAGAACATGTTAAAATATGTGGAAATTGGTCGAATCGACCAAAGTATGAAAAGCGGAGGAAATTGGTCGAATTTGGTCTTGTCGACCATAGAGGATTCTGGACTTAGAAGAATTCAGTTGTTTTTCTTTTATAAAAAAGAGAGCATGTCGAAGCAAGACAGAAACGGCTGATTTTTAGAAGCCAAAATCGGGAGGATTCAAAATTCAAAGTCTCCAAGCAGTTGCCAGCGGTTTGTAACTCGTTTAAGCTCCAAATAGGTGGCGACATCTAGTGAAGCAGTTGCCTTAGGATTCAAATATTACCCGTAGATCTCATCTAGGTAGTTACATCGTAAATATTATAAATAGGTAAATTCAATGTAATTTTCGTGTGTTCACTTGTATACTCAAATCACTTGCCAAAACTCTGTCCATTCCGAGCATTAGGAAGCAAAGAGTTGAGAAGTGCTTGATATATGTGAATCACCACCTTTATTTCAATGCAAATCTTTTATCTTTCAATTGTTACTTTTGAATACTTTACTTGATTTTTATTTACCTTTGAGCAAACTCTTTACGTTATGTTTTGCTTCGCGTAAACAATTAAATACTCTCAGTCAGTCACGAGTCAATTGTCAGTTAGTTTATTGAGTCTTACTTCGTATAAAAAGCATGTTGTCGGTCACGAGTTACCAATATGTCGGTCAAACCTTCGTGTGGAAAGTCGTTATACTTGTTCCCTTAGTCTTAGAAAATCGTTTCTTTGATAAGGATTTCGACAGAACTAGTATAATTTCAAAATCTTAGCATATGTCTTAAGATCAACTGGTCGATCTTGCGAGTAACTCTTAGTTTTAGGACTTTGGGAGGACCAGCAGTTGTTTACCATTTTCCACACTAAACAGTAGTTGAATGCAAAACTCTGGGTTTGATGAGTTGTGTGATGACTGGTTTTTTTATCGGTTGTTTTAAAAAAACAATGAAGTCGCCACCTAATTTTATTTGTTCTAAAAAGAACGGGGAAATATAGATAAAACCCACAAAGAACGGATAAGGCGGTCTACGTGACCAAAAGATATGAATTCGGAAGTCGGTTATGTAAGGGGAAGGTATTAGCACCCCTTACATCCATCGTACTCGATGGGACCCATTTAGTTCTAAGTGTTTGTGCGTGTGTTTATTGCTAAGTTAAATTATAATTGAAAGGTAAAAGAAACAGAATTTGTTTATTATTATTTTGAGTTTGACACGGTTTCGAAACCGTGTGCCTACGTATTCCCTTGTGCAATGGGAAAGTCAAAACTTCGTAGTTCCTCTAAAAAATGTTTTAAATTTGTTGTGTTGATTTTATAAGAAAAATCGTGCATTAGACATTTCAAATGCTTGAACTTGGACTTGTTTAGTTTGTTTGAAAAGCTTAAGTCCTCATTCATGTTTGAAATGACTATTGCACACTCTTTGTAAGAAAAGAGTTTAATAATCGCATATGAGCGAAAAAGATTCGAGTGAGTTGAATTGTTTTTTAAATGGGTGAAAAGTACCGAACAATAGGACTAGCATCCTACGATTCAAATACTAGAAACAAGAGGAGCCCAATGTCCAACGAGTCGTCTATCATCCCAAAAGTTTTCTTATGAAAGAGTGAAGTGAAACATAGTTCACGTTATTAAGAATCTTTAAACAATTGGACTAGCATCCAACGATTTAAAGACTCGAAGTTCATTTTTTTTACAAGTGTTTAAACAATTGGTCTAGCAACCAACGATTTAAATACTTGGGTTTTTATTATGAAAAGAAATTTGAAAATGCACTCGACGTTGGATCGAGGTTTGTAAGTTAATTATGAAAGTGTTTTGAAGTTTGACACGCGAGGGAATGAGAAATGGAGAAGAAACAAATAATTGTAAGCAAATTAATAAATCAAAAAGAGCCCATTCATGGTGGCCAACACAAGCAAAAAGCGATTAAATTACATGTGTACTAGCAAAGTGGACTAGTCTACTAAGACGATCAATTGGAACAATTGATCTAAATAGGCTCACTGTAAGAAGGCCCAGGATCAAGCGTACATGTGTGCATGTGTGGTTATCACGACGCTTCTAAGCTTTCTCGACTTACAGGTTTAAAATGATTCATAGTTATTAGTTTAAAAATGATTTTTGGTTTTGTGTAAGTGATGATTACAATAAAATAAATGCGAACTATATAATTATTACAAGATTTATTTTTTTGGGAGAGGGATACATCAATTATAAATGGGATTTAAACAATAAAATAAAATGAAAAGAAGTCAATTATTTACAACGCATCAAGGGAGCGGGATACATTTTTCGAATGGTGATAAAGATAAATTAAAGACAAACTGTAAATTAACTGTATATTAACGGAATATTAACAAAAGTTAAATGCGGCGAAATTTAAATGCAGATTATTGTATTTTATTAGAGTAACTAACTTTAGAATAAATTTATGAAATTAATTCTAAGAAATGCAACCACTATATTACATTATAATTCGATTTTATTTACCGATGAATATAGTAAGGTATAAAAATAAAAATAAAAATAATATGTAAATAATTATATTTACAATACTAAGTATAATAATAAAAGTATTATGTATAATTAAGTTTACAGTATAAAAAACAATACTAAGTATATTGTATGTACAATACTAATTATTAAATATAAATGACAGGATATATAAAAAATGTGTCTAAATGCAACAGTATAAAATGTATGCTTGAACCATCCTTGGATATCTTCACAAGTAACAAATACATTAGTAGCATTAGTGGGATAAAAGAAATAAGATGAAAACAAAATGCAATAAATTAGAATATGTGTTAGTACTTACAAGCTATAGAATTGAAAATGAAACTAGTATAAATGTATATGAACAAATGAAGAATCAAGCAATTGATCATGAGCAAGTTAAAATCTACAAAGTCTAAGAACGGAAGAAGTTCAAGCTATGATTCCATTCGGCTTCACAACAAAAGAAACCGATTATGAGGTAAGTTACAAACAATGTAATTAAAAACCGGGCAGCACTTATGCACATGAAATAAATCTTGAATTCGGATTCGAAATTAATTGATTGAAGCAAATTCGGACAGCCACAATTCTATCGGTTATTTAAGAAAGGTATGTTGTCCCATAAGCTTCTTGGTTAAATTCACACGCAAGTAAATGCGGTATCATTGTCAAACCATCATCGAAGCTAAATTTGAATGCCAACCGACTACAAACTTCAATCAAAAATTAAAATGATAATAACACAAAAATATGGTGTTCTAACATGTTTCTCGGTTAGATTTTCACGCGAGTAACGCGGTATAATCATTAAACCGTCATTGAAACAAAACAAATAAATGCCAAATGGTTTCTCGGTTAGTTTCTATGCGAATAAACGCGGAAACAACATCACCTTCATCGAAACCAAGTCAAACTTCAAATATCCATCAATCACAAAACTTTAATCGAAATTTAAAATGAGAACAACACCATAATATGATATCCCAACAGTTTCTCGTTCACATCCTACGCAAATGAACGTGTCGATGTCGAACTCTCATCGAAACTATACACTAACATTATTCACTACAACTTCAATTGTTTGGAACAAAACAAATAAAATGTACTTTCCTACTCGAATTTAAAACAATTATACAAAGTAGATCGGCTGCCCAAACGGTTTCTTAGTTATATCCTATGCGAATAAACGCGGTGATACTAATCCTTCATCGAAACAAAAGTTGAACCCCTATCACAAAATTCAGTAAAAAAACAAAATAAAATAGTTGTCCGTGACAGTTTCTTGGCCAATTTCTACGCATACAAGAAATGCGGAAACCGAATTGCTTTCATCGAAACTATACAATTATCACAATTAAAACGTGGATAATGCAATAACGTGGCGTTGGCACCAATAGTTTCTCGGTTAGGTTCCTCACGAATAAACGCAATATTACCATTACCTTCATCAAAACGATCTAGAAATTAAACCTTACAATTTCAAATGAGTTCACGAAACCATAATTTGCAGCATTATTCCAAACTATGTCACACATGGACATCAACATCTTTCGAATCTTATCACAAACTCAAACATCAAAATAGTCTCTAACCAAAAAAAACACAATCTAATCAATCGATTCTTTTTCCAGATTTTGCAGCAACTAAAGTAGATCAAAATAGAGCACAGACATTTCCAACAAAACAGGGGACACACCGAACTAAAACAAACCAAAAGAAAATCGACGAACCGTTAGGAACCTTTAGCATCATAGTTAATTATCATTGGACTCCAAATCAAAACCTAAAACTAACACCAACCGTTATCAAGGATAACAACTCTAACTCATCATGTCAGACATAGATCATTCTCAACAGCATGACAATAAAGACATCATCACAGTTTGTTCAGACAAATGAAAGGGGAATAGTAAGTTACCGAACCATCAAAGCTAATGTTGTTGTGAGCTTGAGATGCAGTTGACAGAAGGTGAGCTTGTTGTTGGTGTTGCTGGTAACTGAGATGCTGTAGAAGATAGTTAGGCAGTGAGAAGGAGACGACGTGAGCTGTTAGGTGAGGCTGACGAAGATGAGGGTTATGCTTAGAGGACGCAGATTGTATGAAGGGACAGTGGCGGAACATGAGACGTAAGGAGAGACGACGAGAGGATGATGGTGAGCAAGGTATGCTGGCGGTTTAATGGTGGTGATGGCAGTAGGCGGCGAGATGAAACAGAAGGAGTATGGAGGATAGTAGATGGTGGTACGGTGGGAAACGGTGAGGGTGAAGGCAGAAGTTTGAAGTTTATGTTATGGTGAGGAGAGGTTGAGGGTGACGGCGGAGATTTATGAAACAGGGACGGTGAAGAAGAAAAGGGGGTTAGGCTGGAGAGTGTGAGAAATGCCGGAGAAGAGAGCAATGAAAGAGGTTTCGGAATGATGAAGAGGAAGAGGGTTTACGGCGATGGATTGTTGAGAGAAGGTAGATGCTGAAGAGTGATGGAGAAGAAGCAGGGAGTTTTGGTGAGGATTGGGTGTGAAGACGGGAGAACACAGTGGTGAACAGAGAATCTTTTTATTTTTTATAATTTTGGCGACTGTGTTGTTTTGCTCTTTCCCTCGCCTCCGTTGCTACGTTTCAATTTCATTTTCCAATTGGCCTTTTGTTCCGTTTTTTTCTCGTTTCAAATTTGGCCTCCTCCTAACTTAGTAACATACATCCATATATATACTAAAAAATTAGGTTTTCAGTTATTTTTCAAAATACCAAAAATACCCTTTTGACAAAATGGGCCACAAAGCCCAAAAGATTAAAAAATAATCTATTTAAAAATATTTTTGTTTTAATTTTTGGAGATAAAAAATGGACACTTAAAATTGTCAAAAATGGTTAAAGTTCGGACAATAAATTATCCGAAAAAATAAAATGAGTACATCAAAATAAACTACGGGTCTTGTAAATTAAATAAAAATTATTGAAATGATTAAAATCGAAATAAAATAATAATAAAGAATATTCGACTTTAAAACGCTTACAGTTAAAAACGAGACAAATGTATCGAAAAATTAGGGAAATCACATTTTTTTGATTTACGCGATACGTAAATTTATAAAACAGTGAGTAAAAAATGAAAACTTGAAATATTTTCCCCGCTAATTTTCGCACAGTGTTGAATCGCTTTTAACAGTCTGTTTATAAAATCAAAATATTGATATCATCGCCATATAAATAATTTAAAACGATGCAATAAACAGGCAGAGAGGTAGAAATAAATGAAGCGAAATAACAAGTATTTTATAACTAAAAAAATGTGAATATCGATTTAGGCTGACTTTTGATCAGTTTAAATACGACGAAATGATGTAAATGCAATGAGTGAATGACTGTTTTTTTTATATAAACAGAATGCAAGTAGAAAAATAGCAGGGTAAAATTTGGGGTGCGACAAGCTAACACACTGCATACATCATATAGGACTGGACGATAAAGGTACTTTACAAATATCTCATCAAGATCTCTTAGAAATGCCTTCAGCTGCTTCCTCGCTAATTTGGACAGTCCGGTGTTGATCTTAATTGTTCTGCTGGGATCCTCTCTGAGCGGAATGAGCTCTAATTCTTTATTTGGGATTGGTCATGGATGGAGAACTGAGCTTTCACCGTATCTAGTCGAATCTATGGAAATATTTGTTGGTTAGAACTCATTCCCCTTCTTCTTCATCTTATCCTTGTGAAGATCTTTTTCAGAGAAATGACTATGAAGGTCAATCGAATCGGCGCGCTGTAGCGGCCTTGGCTCCTCAGAGCTTCTAGGACGATGAGGTTTTCTAGTTGCCTTGGGGTGAGCGCTAATGGAGTCCAGACCTTCATGGCTGCCTCAAAACATCTCATGGTGGCCTCAATGTCCCCGTGAAGGGTACCGACTAGCCCCCTCAGGGTGTAGTACTACATTTAAAGGTGCACAGTGGATGACACCACTATTAATTTAGTTAGAGTAGGCCTCCCCAAGATGCACTAATAAAAATACGAGCAATAAATAAACATAAACTAGGTCTTAATGGAGATGTTTGTCTCTCCAGATCCCACAATCACGATTAGCTAAACGTATCCCCATGACTTTGTAACAACACCATTGAAACCTTGCAAATTAGGTCCTATGTATGGCGTGAGATGTGACTCGTTGAGTTGGAGAGTGGAATAATTGCGTGTACATGATGTCGATCGAGCTTCGTTGATCGATCAGGATCAACCAACATTGAAGTTCACCATCTTGGCTTTCAAAAGCAGAGGGATGTTCAAGTTGAAGGCGCCTCCGAGCAAATCTTCTCTATAGAAGGTAATCGGTACTAAGCTTCCTTGAAACTTGTCGAGGGAGGCGTTTTGGTTTGAACTAGTGTCTATGAGTTGTTCAAAATTTCTTTCACTAACCCCACAATTAGCTTGTTGAATCCACCCTCCGAGATGACCAAGGCAGAGAGGAAAGTCTCCAAGAGGCTGTGTATCGCTACGTAGAGTGGGGCAACGTCAACGTTGGGTATATAAACTTTTTCGGGCCACGAGATGGTCATCGTGACCTATAAGCCGATGATGTTAGAGGGTTTTTCCTCCTCGACCTTCTTAGATTCCGGAGGGTCTTCGTGACAAGTGTCATTCTTCTTGTATTGAGCGAGATGCCTATCGCAGATGAGGATCTCGATGACATCCTTTAGTTGGATGCAATCGTCAAGGTTGTGCTCGTGGCTCTTATGGAACATGTAGTAATTTGTCTTGTCTGTCCCGGGCTTGGACACGGTTTACCGAGAAAATTTAACGTTGGCCTGGCGAAACTCGGAGTTGGCATAATTGATCAGGATGCACTCATGATAGGTGGTGAGGGGAGCGTAGTCGTTGAACCGAGTAGGGGAGCCCTTATACTCGCGTGAGTTACATGGCTTGTCTTCCCTCATTTTCTCTCCTCTCTAACGGGATATCGAGGGTTTTCATGTGATCCCTTGGCATTCGCTTGATGCCTCTAGTCATGAGCAGAGTTGGATGTCTCTTTCTCCTCGTACTGTATGTATATTTGGGCTTTGAGGAGCAGGGCATCCAAAAAGGCAAGGGTTTCAATACCAACAACTTTGCAAAGTCGTTGTGTGGGTGCAATCCGCACTTGAGCATGTACTTCTACATATCGTTGATAGTTGAGACATTTACGACCTCTCGATTAAATCTTTCAATATATGCCCGTATGGGCTCATCTTTACCTTGGATGATCACTTTATGGGAGGCTTCTGACTTTGTATGTCGGCGGTAAGCCATGAAGTGTCTGGAAAACTGCTGCCTGAGGTTCCTCCAAGACGTAATAAATTCGTTGGGCAGGCTCTTATACCACTTCATGGCTCACTTTCTAAGGGTGGTGGGAAACATCCTTTATTTGATTGATCCTTTGAGAAACTTCCTATACTTGAGATATTTTATTGTTTTGAGAAACTTATAATGCATTTTAATTATGATGAAGTCTCACCCTTACTTTGATGATTTCAGATTGAGGTTTAGCGGCTTAGGAGCTGGTGAGGATGACTCATTGAGTTGTGCAATTTACTTATTACGTGTCGGTGTCATGCTCTGATTTGTAACACTGGGGAACATTTGGTTTAGAGTTATAATTAAACTCTGTTATTTCATTTAGATTGTTTTGGATAATTGTTGGTTTTGAACTTATCCAAATTTGATAATAATTTTCTACTGTGTAGAACATGTTAATTTCTCAATTAATTGAATTATGTTCTTCAGTATGAAGCATGACCGTATATGAATTTTATTTTAGTTAATTGTAATGCCCTTTTATACATGTTAGCTCTGAATCTGTTAATAATCGCGGGGTATTTTAGAAGGGTGTTATAGTGCATGCTAGGGGTGTTCAAAACCAAACCAACCCAATAGAAAACCGCAAAACCAAACCAAACCAAACCGAAACCGCAAAAAACCGCATTTGATTCGGATTAGTTTGGATCATTTTTTAACAAAACCGCATGGTTTGGTTGGGTTTGCGGTTTGTATTTTACAAACCGAACCAAACCGAACTAAACCGCATTATGTTACAACTTAAATTTTACTTAACTCGCATCTAACTCAAACCTAAATCTATTATACATTAGCCTTATGATTACAGACAATTTTCTCATCTTTACAGTTATGATTTCATTTTCAATCTTCTTAAATATCTCCTAACATTATCACTTCATCTTCACCACTTACATCTTGCCTCTTATTATCTAATATCTACTCTCTTATATTGTTTCCTTTGCACGTTCTTATTTTTTATGTAATTTTTCTCTCTTTCAATTTCATTTTATCGCACATCTTTATCTCTAATCTCTCATCTCTTATGTTCTTTCTTTTTCATCTTCACTAATTTCTCATCCCTTCTATTTTTTTTGTTTTATTATAATATTTTTTATATTGTTTTATGCTATTATTTTATGTTTATTATTTCATTTTTGTCTAATCTAACTTTTGCATATTAAATGAGAAGTTATTGTCCAAATATGATTAGTTTTTTGGTTATAATTTAGTAGCGTATCATGTATGAATGACCAAATACAAAGTTATGTTGTCATATATATGTGAATGTATGACTCAACAAATTATTTGTAAAAAACCGAACCAACCGCACCGAACAAAACCGCATTGGTTTGGTTTGGTTTAGTTTGATTTTTTTTCTAAAAGTCAACCGAACCAAACCAAACCGCATGCCTTTTTCTCTCGCGGTTCGGATGATTTTTTGTGTCAAAACCGCCCAAACCGCACCGCGAACACCCCTAGTGCATGCTATACAACAGGCCAAAATGTCAAGACATCTGACTCAACACCTGTCTAATACACACGACACCAGAACCTCTCATGATAGTTGGTCAAGATATTGTGACATTTTGCTCAACATGAGTTCTGAACCATGTTTTAGAAAAATTTATGCCCATCATGAAATCATGGAACTAACAAAAATCATCGCTATTATCATAATCATTAAATGCAATATCAAATGCACCGTCATAATTAAAACCCACTTCCTCTATCATTTTCACTCAAATCCAATCATGCCTTAGTCAATATTTAAAATATCCCAATGATTTAACTCTTATTCCTCAACAATACCATCATAAAACTCGGGCTAAGACAATGGATGTTATATATAAGCATTAACACTCAATTGCACATTACTTAAATTTGCAATATTTTGGACACCTTTCTCATCAACCAAACTAAGCATCTGAAACATTGGGTCCTTGTATCATATAGTATCTATTTCCATATATTCCAATTCCTTAAAAATACATATAAACTCAAAAGAACACAAACATTTCAGACACCTTTCAACTAGTTTGGCTGATGAGAAAGGTGCCCAAAAGGGCAATATAAATTTGGGGCACATTACATAAATCTGCAATACCCTTTTCAAAGCAGATATTTTGGGCACCTTTCAACTAGTTTGTTATCAACAAATTTTACCCTTTTTAAAAAAACCAAAATTTGAAAAGGGTGACAAGGGGCGACAAAATATATGAAATAAAAACCTAAAACGATAAAATGTTCCTTTACACCCTAAACATATGCATGCAAACACTTTGAATTTTAAAATGGAATTCATAGATATTCAAAAGCCCTAAAACCCTAAACGAGAAAATGGATATGTGAAATCTATAACTTCAACCATGCCTACAATGTCATATTCTCTAGAAATATGTTTTTCTTAACTTCAATGCACACATCCATTCATGTACTCCACGGTCTTCTCCATTAATGTCGTATTCTCCATAAATGTCAAAGGTTTTTTTTTTTTAAGGAAAATGAAAATAGAAATGTGCAAATGGTAAATGTCAAAATCCTTTATTTAAACGTGTTTTATAATTTAATTTTCTCATCAGCACCATGTCAATAATACATAACGATTAAATTTGACTTTGACTAACATAACTTACAGAAAGGACAAAAGTGACATAATTGGAAGAAACAAGGGACCAACAATAAGGAACAAAAAATAGTATTAAGCTTACTTATTCTTTCCCTATCCTTTCTCTCCCTTTTGTTGAGTTGGTTTTTTTGAAAGGTGGTTTTCACTTATTTATATAGGATAATAGGAAGAAGAGCGATCTTTGTAAATTAATATAAAAAGTTGTGATTAATTTACAAGATTTGCATACATTGTGTTTTTATCAAATGCAAATTAAAAGTAAACAAATCAATACAAAATTTTGTAGGTTTAACGTGTTAGGCTCTATGAAATTTATGAGAATTTTTTCGTCAAAAAAACAAGCTTTAACTAAGTTCACTGATTCTCACATGAATCTTGTGTTTTATTCCTATTCTTTTATTTTCAAACGAGATCTCTAGTCTAAAAATCACTTCCTTTCTAGCCGTTAAAGAGATGATATAAGATGATGATGAAATCAACAACGAGAATGTTAGAATAATTAGTCGATATTAGATAAATAGCTAAATAATAAATGTTTTGTTTGACTTATAAAAACTTCAATTTGAGAAAGAAAAAAGAGATTAAGTGAAAGAAAATATCTGTGATTCTATTTAAAATATTAAATCTCAATTCTTAGACTAATATTGCTAAATTTAATATTATATCATTGACGGTACATAATAGTCAACTCTTAAATTAATGACAAAAAAGAAAATAAACTCACAATGTAATTGTAATTACACGTTAATCAATGGAAGACATATATTATAATAAATTATATTTTTGATTTTAAAATATTGAAAATAACATGATAGATATAAAATTTTTGATCGATGATACGCGTAAAATTACGGATAATGTATTATCTTTAAACTCTAAATTAATTTTAATATATCTAATAATATATATGATTGACTATACACAATAATCAACTCTTAATTAATTTAATATTTTAATAATAAAAATATTTAAAATAAATAATTGGAAATTAAAAAAAGAAAGTAAACGAGAATGTTTTGGCAATACTTACCATCTTGAAAAGAAGAAAGAAACCCATAAATATGGCCAATTGGAAATTGGAAATTGTTTTAGAATGAAAAATAAAACTCAAAATAAAACTCACGAGCTCAAAACAAACACATGAACGCAACACTGTCGTTTTCTTCTGCCAATTTCTAGGGTTTCGCAAATTCCATGGGTGTTTCCTTCAAGGTCTCCAAAACTGGCTCTAGGTTTCGCCCCAAGCTTCTCCCCCCTTCCCAGGATGACCAATCACACAATTCCACGTCTCAGGTAATCAATTTCCCCAATGTTCAATCCATCTCATTCGCTTCCAATTTTACTCAATTTCACTAATTGAATTATGGGTTTTGCAATTTCGTTTCAAAGTTGACTTTTTTCTTATCATTTCTGTTATATTACGGTGTTTCTGTTTGTGGGTCTTGTTTTGAGTGATCTAAGAAGGAAATAATTCATATAGTATATAAAAGCTGAAAGCTTTCTGTGTTTTGCTCAATGAATTATCAGTACAATGAATAGGAATTTCTCAATGTTATAGAATTTTAAGTGACTTCTATTGATTGCTTTGAGTTTTTTTTTTTTTTTTTAATTTTTGTTCATATACAGAATGATCTTGTTGAGGCAGGTGAAAACGTTGCTGGGAAGCAGAAAGCATCCGTTTCGTCTGAAACTGTTTCATTAGCAGGTTAGTGAGTTTACAGAGTTTATTCTCCACTTCTGTATAAATAAATCATTCATTCAATTCTGAGTGTTGTGGTGGTTGTTTTAACAGAGAGGGAAGCTTCGTTTACGTTGAATTTGTTCCCGGATGGTTATTCTATTGGAAAACCTTCAGAGGTTTGCCTAAAACTACTGTTAATGTTTTCTTAGACTGTGTAGTCTTTTAGTTCTACCGGTTTATTTTCTAAGGTATGTGGTTTATGAATTTTCAGAATGGTGCTGCAAATCAGTCGTATCCTAAGTTGTTACTTCCATATGATAGGTCATCAGAAACCCTTTTCTTGGTAATAATTCTCTTGAAATACTGTTATGTTTTTTTTATTTTTTTTTATTGTTCGGTGTTGACTTTTCTGTTCTAAGACCTCACAGTTATTGAGTGGGACTGTTGGTCAAAACCCAAGTCCCGCATTGGCTAGAGATATGACCTGGATAAAGTTTATGTAGATTCGGCGATCCTCAACTTATGTTTTTGTAGAGTTGAGTTATGCTCTAAATCCTGAGGGGCATTCAACACTTAGCACATTTATATCAAGCATTGCTATATGTATGAATGGAAAGTCTCATATTGAGCTTTCAAGACTTTTGACACGATTCAATTAATTTTGAAAGAATGGTATAATTTCATCGGTTGAGTTGGGTGCTGCTGGGATTGAGTTACTTGTTTCCACCTTCGTACATTATGTACCTAAAAAATGGAAACATGAATAGGACCAGAAAAACAATGCTTTTTTCTGCGTCCTTTCCTTGTGTGGCTTTAAATTTAATTCCTTGTCTAAATCACCACCTTATGTTTTCTTATGTTTTTAATTTTTAATGTTTTTTATTTGTCTGCATATATGTTATGCGTTTCATGTACTTACCTTCCTATTTCTTTGTTATTGTGTGTTTGAAGGCGATCGAGTCAGGTCACTTGCCTGGGGATATTCTGGATGATATACCTGCCAAATATGTTGATGGGGCAATTATATGCGAGGTGAATCTTATTTACTTTTGGCATGCTTTACTTTTATAGGCAACATTTAAATTTCCATCCTTTGTTTCATTAAAAAATTATAATTTAAGATTACACCAATTTTCTACTGTCTTTTAGTTTCTTCAGTAATGTTGACAATTCATTGATGAGTATCAGTTATACAATACTCTTAGTGCCAGAGGAACACTTTCTCATTGACATCCCTTTTGATTGTTGATAGCTTTTATTTTCCGTTTTTTGTGCTCTTTGCATTTTTAGTTAAGTTTTGCAAATTGCTTCTGATTTACTAAGTTTTATGATCACCATTTTATATATACTTTTAATGTTTCATACTGTTTATAAGGTTGAGCTTTGTATCAATTCTGTGACACACCAGGTGCGTGATTATCGAAGGTTATCTTCTGAAAAGGGAGCTGGCATGGTGTCCGCAGATAGTTCCCCAACTATTGATAAAGTATGCCTCAAGATGTCACTGGAAAATATTGTGAAGGATATCCCATCTATTACTGATAAATCTTGGACATATGGTGATTTAATGGTGAGTATTATTCACCAATCACGAATGCCCAATTCCTATAATTTGATCATTTATTGGGTATTTATCTCACTTAATTATATTCCCATTGGTAATAGGAAGTTGAATCGAAGATACTGAAAGCATTAAAGCCAAGCCTTCATCTAGATCCTACTCCAAAGTTGGATAGGCTGTGTGAAAGTCCGGTTCCAACTAAGGTATAAACAAGTTAGATTCTCTCCTAATGAATTAATTGTATGGTTGTATGCATCCTAATGACGATGAACTCGTGTTTCAGCTTAATTTGCAGAGAAAGCGATTAAGGAATATCCCAGAGTTTACTGTTACTTCTAGTAATAAAACCCATGGGAAAAAAGTATGCATAGATAGAGTACAAGAGAACTCAAATAGCAGGTTGGGTGATCCAGGAATCACTACATCTAATGCTACTGGGCAACAGACTCTTGAAAATCCAGCAATGCAAAACCTTAATCCAAGCATTGTCATGGCAATGAGATCTAAGAATATTATACCAGATTCTTCCATCCCTGGATTTTCTATGATGTCTCATCAATCGAGATATCCAATGACGGTTGGAACTCCCAGAAGCTTGCAGGAGCATGGGTCGATTTCTGGTATTAATTCAACCGGGGCTCCTGCTGCCCAAGATCTCATGATTTCCTATGCTGATAATCCAAACGCAAGTGTCTCTCTTCACGCAAAAAGAGAGTATCCAGATGGACAATCATCACCTTTATCAAATATTGCAAAAAGAATGAGGTCTGCTCCCACAGCCGCAGATGCAATGCAGCAGCAGCAATTAGGCTCACATGTTGACGCTCTTCAAGGATCAGATATTAACTGGCAGAATACACTATTACAGCAACAAGCCATGGCCAGAGGTATTCAGTATAACAATGGTGGCATTCAGAAGTTTCCCCAGCAAGTTTTTGAAGGAGGGTTAAATCAAGAAACTGGGGCTATTCAATTTGCTTCTGGTCAGCAGGGCATGAGGTTAGTTGCCAAGGAAGAACAATTTGAAATGGAAAGAATAGATGGTGTAGGGATAAATCGAAATAAAAGTGAATTGGAGATGGATGCAAGCAATTTAGACCCACAACAATTACGACTTCAGCAAAAATTGCCACATCATGCATTCATGAGACCTAATTTCCCACAGACAACCTGGAATAGTCTGGGCCAGCAAATTGAGAAAGAAGCCAAAAAGGAGGATCAGTTTCAGAAAAGAAAACAAGTCCAAAGTCCTCGATTATCTAGTGGGGCATTACCTCACTCGCCATTATCTTCAAAATCTGGTGAATTTTCTAATGGTTCAGTTGGACCAAGTTTTGGACCTGGAGCATTACAAAAAGAGAAGGCAGCAATGGCTTCACTTTCTTCTGCTGTTGGAACTCCATCTTTGACTTCTAGTGCTAATGATTCTACTCAAAGGCAACAACAGGCTCAACTAGCTGCAAAACGCAGATCTAATTCCCTTCCCAAGACCCCAGCAATGAGTGGAGTTGCTTCTCCTGCTAGTGTTAGTACTGGTGTCCCATTCAATACAAATAGTCCCTCTGTTGGAACCTCTGCCTTTTCCGAGCAAGGTCTTCAAACTACCTTAGACAGATTTTCAAAAATTGAAATGGTGACAGCGAGGTATACTGTTTGCATTTTTAAACAGCATCTGAATATGTTTTCAAATTTCAAAAAGTGTATTTTACTATTCTTTCGTTTAATATAACCTATGGACTTTTACAGGCATCAACTTCACTTCAAGCCGAAAAAACCGGATCAGCCCATTAAAAAGCAGAATACATATTCATCACAACGAGTGGCAGCTCATCTTGCAAATGCAACTAATAACGAGGGATTGATAGACGAGTCTAGTTCTTTGTCAAAATCACTCTTAGGTGGTAGTATGAATGCATGCAAAATGAGAGTGTTAAGTTTCATTTGGAATGAACGTGTAGTTCAACAAGGTTTGTTGCAATTATTGCTCAGTCTCTCATTCTTGATAAATGTATAGTTCTTTCTCTTGTCTGACACTCTATTGTACAGGAAATGTCACGACTTTAGTTCCAAGGTTTCGAACTAGGTTGATAATGGCTGAAAAGCCATCTGACGGTACAGTGGCTCTGCATTACGGGGACATAGATGAAAGCGATTTCATAGCTGCAGAAGATCATCTCCCTACATTACCCAATACTGTAAGTTTCATTACATTCATTTTTGTATTATATGTATGTTGTGGGTTTACATCTGAAGTTAGTTGAACTGAAGTTAGTTGAACACAAATGTTTGAGATATCATTTACCCTTTTCCACCTGTTCTCTGGTTAAGCCATCTAAACATTCATTTCCCATCTATATTTATCATAACTTTTCTTCTTAACCTCATGGCTTTGATTTCACACCCTTTTGAGGAATCATTTTCCATTATATCACTTTACTACCTTGCGTTTCTCCCCAAATATTTTGGCCATAATATTTACTTTCGCTTCCTCGGCACACATTTTTTTGTTGAAGGCATAATTTATTCCCACTTGTTATTCTAGAATATAGATTTTGTATGTATAGTTTCTCAATTTCTCCACATTAACATGATGTATTAGTCATTGTGAACCATGAAATCACTATCAAAAGTTCATAAACTGTCAAGGTTATTGTAGCATGCATATAAATTTCTTGTCTTTCAATATAATAGAAAGGAGTTTCTGCAAGTTTTTTGTTCTGATTTATGAAACCAATTTTGGACAGCATTTTGCGGATTTGCTTCTCGACCAGTTCTGTTCACAGGTATGTACTCTGTCTGCGCTTGAACCACATGCAGGACAAGTCTTTGTCAAATTGATTTTTAATAGTAAAAAGTTTGTCTCCTGTAGATTGAACATGAAGGATATGCTAAGGAAGATGACAGAATCCAACTCAGACCAAACCGTGTGAACCTTCCATTGGGCAGTCAATCTAGTTTACCTCCTAATGAGATGCAGCAATATGGAGAACCGAATCTGGGCCAGTCATGTAATGATATGGCAAAACTAGCTAGTGGTAGTAATGCATCTTTAAGCATGTCGCAGAATCTGGTAGCAACAAACACAAGGATGTTGCCACCCGGAAATTCTCAGGCCTTGCATATGTCCCAAGGACTTCTCTCTGGTGTCTCAATGGCTCAAAGACCTCAGCAAATGGACTCACAACAACAAGCAGTTCAGCAGCAGCAGCAGATGCTGCAACAAAATCAACAATCTCTCATTCAACAGCAGAATCCACAGTTCCAGAGATCTTTGCTTAGCGCAAATCCGCTTTCACACTTAAACGGGGTTGGACAGAACTCCAACATCCCATTGGCCACTCACTTGCTGAACAAGGCCTCGCCTCTTCAGTTTCAGTTGTTACAGCAGCAGCAACAGCAACAGCAGAACCAACAAATGCAAAGGAAAATGATGGGACTTGGAACACCTATGGGAATGAGTAGCTATAGAAATAACCTAGTTGGGCTTTCACCAATGGGCAATAATGCCATGGGAATTGGAGCTGCAAGGGGAATGGGAGGAACTGGGATCTCAGCACCAATGGCGCCGATTGCTGGCATGGGAAATATGGGTCAGAACCCAATGAATCTTGGCCAGGCTTCGAACATTACTAATTCTATAAGCCAGCAATTTAGGCCTGCTGACATTTTATCAAAGATTAAAATGGTACAAAATCGAGAAAACATGTTAGCTTCACCTCAGTCTACCATTGGTGGCATGTCAGGAGCCCGGCAAATGCACCCTAGCTCAGCCAATCTTTCAGTGTTGAGTCAGTCTCTGAATAGAAATACTATGAGTAACCTGCAGCGAGCAATGGGTCCTATGGGCCCACCAAAGCTTATGCCAGCGATGAATCTTTATATGAATCGGCAGCAGCAGCAGCAGCAATACCAACAGCAGCAACAACAGCAACAACAGCAACAACAACACCAATCACAACAACCGCAGTTGCAAATACAACATCCACAGCAACATCATTTACACCAGCAGTTGCAGCAGCAATTACAGCAGCAACAGCAGCAAGAAACATCTTCACAATTGCATACAGTTGTTTCACCGCCACAGGTGGGATCACCATCTACTATGGGAGTTCCACCCTTGAGCCAACAAACACTTCAGCAAGCAAGCCCTCAGCAAATGAGTCAGAGAACTCCAATGAGCCCTCAGCAGATGAGCTCGGGGGCAATTCATGGCATGAGTACCGGTAATCCCGAAGCTTGTCCAGCAAGCCCTCAGTTGAGCTCTCAGACATTAGGGTCTGTTGGTAGCATAACCAATTCCTCTATGGACATGCAAGGTGTTAACAAGAGCAATTCTGTCAACAACAACAATGCACAGTGAAGTTACAAACTAGAAAGTTCACAGCCACTTTCTAACATTAGAAGGGAATGATGACGAAAATTTTAGCTCCAAAATCCCTACTATAAAATGACATGATTATTTATACAAAATAAAACATATGTTACGGGGAATCACATATATTGGTATTTTTTTTGGTCTAGTTATGCCAATCACATATATTGTTAGCTGTGTGTATATATTCGGAGAATATCTCCGACATATTTGTGTGGGAAATTAAAATTTTGTCACCTTTGCATGTCGGATTATTTTGGAGAAGCATCTCCGGAAAAATAAAAAGTGAAATTGCTAGACACATCAACTCACATGATCAACTTCATTTGTAATATTTTTCTTACCCTCCAAAAATTCCTTCCATTCTCGATCATGTTTGTCACTCTAGATTTCAACCCCATTCCACACATTAAACTCTATGAACTCGTTCGAAAATACATTTTCGGTAGCTATTATGGTTTTTTAGCAATTTTATTTGTGTTATGGATGTTTCTTAATTTATATATTTTTGTTTACATTAGGTATGGTACACTTCGATGCTATCTCCAAACCCATTGTGTCTCAAGATGCTTCACCCGTCTTAGTGAATGTGGTAGATATTCAAAACCATTTTAAAAATGAACAAGAGTATGAATTTTGTGATGACATGCGGTAGTGGATTCGTACAGAAGCCACCAACTTAAGATTTACTGTTGTGGTCGAAAGGTTCGATAATGGTTTGGATAGAAGAAATGCATTTGTCACATTGAGATGCAAAAGAAGTGGTAAATATAGTCCTCTTCCCCGAAATTTCAAATGAGATGAAAACAATTCAAGAAAATGTGAACGGTCCATTTAAGTTGAGTGATTATCTGTTGACAAATAATAAATGGAGATTTAATGATATGTACCGCACCCCAAAATTTACCCTATAATTATTCATGCCCATATCTTTCTAAATTACTCATCCATCCATTTGCACCCATATGGAACATTTTATTGATTTGTGCCAAAGAATCCGGTGCTTGGGTTTAAATTGTAGTTCAAGTTTGGTTATAGTTGGTTTGACTAGGCGATCAAGGTTTTTACTGTGGTGAAGATTTCATTCAATTTGATGTCATTAATCCCAAGCACTGGATTATGGTTCAAAGGTTGGTTTAAGGCATTATAAGAATCAGGGTGTCCTCCCATGAAGGCTTGTGTTTCAACTAAAATGCTCTTCAATCATGGACTGGATTTTTTTGTTGCTATTCAGACCTTTACTTTTCTTTGAGATTTCGTTTGGTTCATGTCATTATTGGTTCACTTGGTTACTAGGGATATAAGCCAAGATATTTGGTCTTAAAAAAAAAAACTTTTGAAATTTACTTGTTATTTGAAGGACATTCAAAGTTGAAGGATATCTTTCGAAACTTTGACCTTTGGCAAAAGTCAACCCTAGAAGGATGACTTTTTTCTCCAAAGTCTATTGTCTTAGGCTTTCACTTATTTGACTTTCACTTATTTTATAATTCATTCAAAGTAGCATAAAGTACAAGTGGTTGAAGTGTTGGAATTCAAGTAAAGAAATAGAGGGATTTGATTATCATTAACCATAAGATTCAATGTATAATTGGTTTGAAAGTTGGAAAATTGAATTTGTTTTAACATGATAATCAAGATAATTCTAGCTTTTGAGATTAATTTAAAGTCTACGTTTGATTCTTGCATAACATGTTGGTTGCTAAAAGTTACAAAGGAATATTTCAAGCTACTTCTATGCGTAATTTCAAGATTTCAAGTCAAATAAAGATATAAGGAAGGACCTCAAAATTCCAAGAACCTAACTTTCAAGATTCATCAATACAATCACAAGTACATCCAAATTTTTATGGAATTTTCATTCAAATGACAAAGGATGTTCAAGCTTCTCATGACTTTGTTTTTTTCAATTTCAAAGATTAAAAAGAAGGATGTTACAAATTCACAAAGGGTATTCAAATATGCGTATTTTCAAATTGTGTATCAAAATATTACAAAAGACAACTCAAATTGCCATGGAAGTCAAGTTCCATTACAAGAACATTCATTTTTCTATGGCCTAATCACTACTTCCTATACCTAAGCTTCTCTTGGATATCAATAATGCTATTCATGTTACAATCTTTTCTATGCCAATCATCAAAGGTCTTGAGTAAATTCTCTTGATTTCTCCACTCCAAGCTATGCTAAGGTTTCTCCATTTCCATCGTCGATCATCCATGAAACAAAGGAAAAGGAATGTGTTAGCAAAAGTGAAACATTGAACATAAACAATAAATTTTCACACTAAGTTTCCTTTGCAATTTCATCATAAGGGTTCATGTTTGGAATCATATTTTGGATGGTTTTCAATCATGTTTAAGCTCAACATTAAAGCCTCATAATCGAAATTTCAATATTAATCATGGGTCAATTTTCATATTGCAAATCAGAAAGTTTGTCTTTGGTTCACAAAAAGGAGGTGTAACTCAGAAAATCATCATTGTTACAACATTCAGCCAATAACAAGTACAAAAATCAGAAACAACATTTGAAATTCTCGTGTTGACAGACTCAGGATGTCGTGACATCTGATCTGACATTACAAAATAGACAAGGTATAGTTACAATTAAAATGCAGGAAACAAAAGAACGCAAGAAATTGTTAACCCAGTTCAGTTCTAACCAACCTATATCTGGGAGCATACCAAGCCAGGAATGAAGTTCACTATCATCAATATTAATTCAGAGGGAAACCTCCAAGTTTACACTCCTCACTTAATCAGACTACCCAATGACCTTCTACCTAAGATACCACACTTAGATATGAGAACCTCCGCTCACTTCCAATCACCTCAGTGATGTCTATCAGTCACTATCACACCAGTAACTGCATTAACAGATTGGCTCATAAAACAATCAACTTGGAGATACCTCACTCCAAACACAACTAAAATAATTTGAATATACCAAACACAATATAAAGCAGTCACACATGTGACACAAACAAAACTTGGAATTGCTTCACATCTTCTTCCAAGGACATAACTACACTCATTGCTTCACAGCTTATAAGTGAGTAAAATAATCCTCTTGCCTACAGGTTTCGAGGTACAAATCAGTGACCATTGTAACACCCCAATATTTCGATTTTTAAATAATTTGAATTTGAATTATTTATTTAATTAAAAAATAAATTACTAGTATTTTTGGAATTATCGGAATTGGTTAAATAAAGTGAAAAGTTGGACTGTGGTGTAAAGAGTACAGTGTGTGTGTGTGTGTGTAGTAAAAGGCTATAATCCCATTATTTGTTATTATTATTATTTTAGAATAATAAGGAACAAAAGAAAGGAAAAGGAAGTGAGACAACATTTGGGAATTTCATCGTACGTGAGAAGTACAGAGAGCAAGGGAAGAGAAGAACCAAGAACTCTCAAGGTCAAGAATTTCTCACAGATAAGGGGTGATTTCTCTTAGTTATTATGCCTTATAGGTTTTGGGATCAATAGGATTGATTGAGTATGTTAGAAATCCCAATTTAGGATTTTCTAGGTTTGTAGAATTTGACCCTAAACTATCTAATTTGCACGAACTTGAACAAATCAATGTTATAGGATCATTTAGTATGATTGAAATGTGTTATATTGCATTATGTTGTTGTTGTTTGGTTGTTTCTGATGAATTTGGATGTATGGATTCGTATTGGGATGATAAGAATTGGATTGGGAAACAACATGCTGTCAAAATTACATGTTTTCTGCTACAGACGTTGCAGGAATCAGTTCCTGTGTGGGAGGAACCGGATTCTTGGTACAAATTCCAGAGAGGTGGAATTTTTGTGTCTGAGGAACCGGTTACCTGGTGGGAGGAACCGGGTTCCCAATGTGTTTTTCAGTAAAAATTAGTTTTTTTAACGTAGGAACCAGTTCCTATGTGGGAGGAACTGGGTTCCCCATACAAAATTCTAGAGAGTGTGTTTTCACATAGGGTGGGAACCAGGTTCTCCTTGGGAGGAACCGATTACCACTGTAGCATTTCTGAAAAATACCAAACTTTGAAAAATCATATCTTTCAAACTGTAAGTCCTTTTTAATCGCCGTTTTGGACTTGACTCGTTAAATTAAGCAATATATTTTATGAAAATGAGAAAATAATAATTAGTTGTTTTTAAATTGGAAAGTGTTGGTTTTTCCGGTGTTGTAGTGTTGTCTTTCGTGTACGTGGTGTTGTGGATTATTCGTATTTGTGTACAGGTGTTGTTGTGATTGTATATTGGTGATGGCCTTACTAATTGAAGAGTAAGTGCTTGCATGTTATGCTTTGATGATTTAATTCATGATGGATGATGATATCATGTTTTGGTTTGATGATGGTTTATGATGTTTGATGTGATCATAATCTGTATTGAATGTTGCATGCTTTATGATGTGCATGCATGTACATTATGGTGGTAGCTAATTTCCGTTGTGTGGAATTAGTGAGTATTGCCAATAACCATTCCCGGGTGATTATGGGTGGTGAGGCTAGATTAATGTCCGGGTAATTATGGACGAATCAATGTTACTGTATCCGGGTGAATATGGATCAGTGTGTGACTTAGTTCACTTATGGTACCACATGCATAGAGTCTTGCATTGCATTTTATGTGAATTATAACATGATAAGATGGTTTCTTGTGTTATAATTTGTTTGCTATGTTTGGGTGTATGATCATGAGTTGAAATGGTGAAAATTGACTTATTTGATTATGCTAAAAAGGGTGGATTAATAACTTGAGATATTTTGTTGATTTGAGAAACTTATAATGCATTTTAATTATGATGAAGTCTCACCCTTACTTTGATGATTTTAGATTAAAGTTTAACGGCTTAGGAGCTGGTGAGGATGGCTCATCGAGCTGTGCATTTTATTTTGTTGCGTGTTGTGTCATGCTTTGATTGTAACACTGGGGAACACATGTATTATAGTCATTGATGAACTCTATTTTATTTTGATGGTTATTTTGGATAATTGTTGGTTTTTGAACTTATTTTAGTTTGAAATTATTCTGCTGTGTAGAACATGTTTACATTATGATTACTTGAGTTATGTTCTTCAGTAAAAGCATGACATCTGTTTGAATTTTTATTTTATCAATTGTGACACCCTTTATTTACATGTCAACTCTGAATTTAATATATTAATCGCGGGGTATTTAAAAGGGTGTTACAATAGTGGTATCAGAGCATAGTCGGCCGTTGTGACCAATGTCTTAATATCATTATCGCTTTGTACGCGACAAGTGTGTACAACACTGTCGGTACTTGTTGCTTTTATGTTTGCTTATTGCAGGAGTAGTGTGAAGCTAAGTGGGGGAGAAGAGATGCTTCCCGGATATGTTTCGGTTGTAAGTCATTGGCGCGATGTACTACTTGAGAAGACAGTGCAAGAGTGGTTAGAGTTGTTGGAATTGTTTGGACCGCGAGTCATAGTTGGAAGTGCAAAGAGGCGAGTATGATTATGAGAACAAGAAGTGTTGGTAATGATGGTTATACTCCAGTATGATTATCGGATGTATATTGACAAATTGAGGACTTGATCACCCTTAATCTCTTGTTGATAGTAGACGGAATCGTATTGGATGGTATACAATTGTCTTGCTATCTAAATGGTGCATAAAGTGATGAATGCAAATGAAATTTGGTAGAAGCTTGTGAACCATATAAGTTGACAAAGACTCTAATAAGGATAATGAATTAAGATGGATGATCAGAGTTGCGCAGCTGTCAATGACGGTGAAATAGTGTTTATGTTGTGTTCTTTGATAGAGGTGAAAGGGAAAAGCTAAGAGTGATGAATTACCTGCTGTGAATGAATTTCCAGAAGTTTTTCTGGAAGATGTTAGTGAATTTCCACGTGAGAGAGAAGTGTAATTTGCTATAGATTTGATTCCTGGAACTAGTCTGGTGTCGATGGCGCCGTATCGCATGTCGGCATCCTAATTGTCTAAATTGAAGAAGCAATCAGAGGAATTACTCAAGAAGAAGTTTATCTGTCCTAGTTTGTCGCCATTGGGTGCTCTTGTGTTGTTGGTTAAGAAGAAAGAAGGTTCGATGAGACTGTGTGTTGATTACCGACAGTTGAATAAAGTTACGATCAAGAATCGATATCCATTGCCGAGGATTGATGATTTGATGAATCAACTGGTTGGGGATTTTGTATTTAGTAAGATCGATTTGAGGTCTGGATATCATCATATTCGTGTAAAGATGGAAGATATTCAGAAGACTGCATTTAGAACGAGGTATGGACATTATGAGTATTTTGTTATGCCGTTTGGGGTTACTAATGCACATGGTGTTTTCATGGAGTATATGAACAGGATATTTCATTCGTATCTTGATAAGTTTGTGGTAGTTTTCATCGATGATATTCTAATCTACTCAAAGAGTGATGAAGAGCATGCAGAACATCTTAGGATTGTGTTGGAGTTGTTGAAAGATAAGAAGCTCTATGCGAAGTTGTTTAAGTGTGAATTCTGGCTGAGTGAAGTAAGCTTTCTTGGTCATGTGATTTCCAAGAATGGCATTGCTGTTGATCCTACGAAGGTAGAAGCAGTATCTCAGTGGGAAGCGCCGAAGAATGCTTCTAAAATTCGTAGTTTTCTTGGTCTTGCAGGTTACTATAGAAAGTTCATTGAAGGATTTTCGAAATTAGCCTTGCCATTAACTAAGTTGACGGGGAAAGGGAAAATGTTTGTTTGGGATTCTGAATGTGAGAAAGGGTTCTAAGAGTTGAAGAAGAGATTGACTAGTGCTTTGATTTTGATATTGCCCAATTCGACAGAATCTTTTATCGTGTACTGTGATGCTTCACTGATGGGTTTAGGTGGTGTTTTGAGGCAGAATAAGCAGGTAGTGGCCTACGCTTCAAGGTAGTTGAAGATTCATGAAAGGAATTATCCGACTCATGATTTAGAGCTGGCAGCTGTGGTATTTATTTTGAATTTGTGGAGGCATTACTTGTATGGTTCTCGATTTGAGGTACTCAGCGATCATAAGAGTCTGAAGTATCTCTTCGATCAGAAAGAGCTCAATATAAGGCAGAGAAGGTGGTTAAAATTTCTGAAAGATTATGATTTTGGTTTGAATTACCATCCTGGTAAGGCAAACATTGTTGCAGATGCGTTGAGCAGGAAGTCTTTGCATATGTCAACGTTGATGGTGCGTGAATTGGATTTAGTTGAGCAATTCAGAGACTTGAGTTTGGTATGTGAGGACACTCCTAATAGTGTTAAGTTGGGTATGCTGAAGTTGAATAGTGGCCTTCTTGATGAAATTCAAATTGGGCATAAGGTGAATTCCGAATTGACGAGAATGGTGTTATGAGATTTGGTGATAGAGTTTGTGTTCTGGATATTGCCGAAATTAGGAAGAGTATTCTGGAAGAAGGACATCGTAGTGGATTGAGTATTCATCCTGGTGCTACTAAGATGTATCATGACTTGAAAAGGTTGTTTTGGTGGCCTGGAATGAAGAAGGAAATTGCTGTGTTTGGTTTGTCAAAAGTCGAAGATTGAACATCAGAAACCGTCAGGATTGATGGGACCGTTGTTTGTTCCAGATTGGAAATGGGATGGAATTCCTATGGACTTTGTGTCTGGTATACCGAGAACGTCTGAGAATTTTGATGCTATTTGGGTTATCATGGACAGGTTGACGGAATCGGCTCACTTTATACCGATGGGAATGGATTATCCGATGAAGAAACTGGCTCAATTGTATGTTGAGAGGATCGTGAGTTTGCACGGTATTCCTTCTAGTATTGTATGGGATAGATATCCGAGGTTTACATCTACATTATGGACAGGGTTGCAAGAAGCTTTGGGTACTAAGTTGAGGTTGAGTTCTGCTTATCATCCGCAGACATATGGTCAGACGGAAAAGACGATTTAGTCGTTGGAAGATTTGTTGCGTGCTTGTGTGTTGGACAAAGGTGGAGCTTGGGATAGTTAATTACCTTTGATTGAGTTTACCTACAACAATAGTTTTCATTTGAGTATTGGTATGGCTCTGTTTGATGCATTGTATGGTAGAAGGTGTAGGACACTGTTGTGTTGGTACACATTTGGAGAAAGTGCTGTGATTGGACCGGAGATTGTCCAACAGACTTCAGAAAAGATTAAGATGATTTAGGAGAAGATGAGAGCTTCTTAGAGTCGTTATAAGAGTTATCATGATAAGAGAAGGAAGGATCTCGAGTTTAGTGAAGGAGATCATGTGTTTATGAGAGTTACTCCGATGACTGGTATTGGTCGAGCGTTGAAATCAAAGAAGTTAACTCCGCATTTTATTGGTCCGTTCCAAATTACGAAGAAGGTTGGAAGAGTTGCTTATCAGATTGCTTTACCTCCGCCACTTGCGAATTTGCATGATGTATTCCATGTATCTTAGTTGAGGACGTACATCGCTGATCTGTCTCATGAGATTCAGGTAGATGATATACAGGTACGAGATAATTTGATTGTTGAAGCATTGCCTGCGAGAATTGAGGATCGAAAGTTGAAGTAGGTGCGAGGTAAAAAGATAGCTATGGTGAAAGTAGCTTGGGGAGGACCAGTAGGTGGTAATGTTACTTGGGAGTTGGAGAGTCAGATGAATGACTCTTATCCCGAACTTTTCGCCTAAGGTATGTTTTCGAGGACGAAAACTCTTTTTAGTAGGGGAGAGTTGTAACACCCTAATATTTTGATTATTAAATAATTTGAATTTGGATTATTTATTTAATTAAAAATTAAATTATTAGTATTTTTGGAATTATCGGAGTTGGTTAAATAAAGTGAAAAGTTGGACTGTGGTGTAAATAGTATAGTGGGTGTGTGTGTAGTAAAAGGCTCTAATCCCATTATTTGTTATTATTATTATTATTATTATTATTATTATTATTATTATTATTATTATTATTTTAGAATAATAAGGAACAAAAGAAAGGAAAAGGAAGTGAGAAAGCATTTGGGAATTTCATCGTACGTGAGAAGTGCAGAGAGCAAGGGAAGAGAAGAACCAAGAACTCTCAAGGTCAAGAATTTCTCACAGGTAAGGGGTGATTTATCTTAGTTATTATGCCTTAGAGAGTTGTTACAGGCTTAGCCCTAAAACTACATCATTACTAAATTCGACCGGTACAAAAAGTAAGGTTACAAAGCTTCTATTTATAATCTATTACTCAACTGGAATTGAGCCTTTAAAACATAACATACTGACATAACAAACTGCTGCTAATGCTGCTCCAAGATATTCTCCACAAATATCTCCATATTGTTATAACAACAATTAGAGAATCAACAAATCTGCAACAGATTCTCTTATAAAGTCTCCCTAATATATCTTCATAATTTTGGGATCCAAGTAACAACAAGTAAGTTGTTACAATTCTGCAAAAGATTCTCCTTAAGAATATTCTTCTTCATAACAGAATCCAATCTGTCAGCTCAAACACGATATCGTGACATCTTCTTTGACATATTGTTCCAGATGTTGAACCATTTCAACACAATATGTTTCTTCATTAAATAGAACTTCAACCTGATTTCTCCTTACAATTTATAAATCCTATTTAACATATTGTTGCTAAATTAGTTTTACCAAACATAAAGCCAATCCTAAAATTAGAGAATCAACTATCTTCCCCTTTGGCTTATTTTAGCTAAAATTAATTTACATAACCCTTGTATTACAGAAGCATAATGAAATATACAAGGGTTTAAACAATTTAATCTAGAAACATGAATTTAGAAGTCTTAAGTAGTCAGTATTTATGATATTTCAAACTTTACAAGTGACAGTCTTCAGTCTTCTTTTATGATGTTGAAACATCATACTAGGACATCTTTCTGACAGGTCCAACTCCAATGTTCTCTCTCTTTCAAGGATCCCATAGATCACACAAAGTTTTTCTCCCTTAAAACTCCTATTCAGAGATAGCATAACATAATAACTTCTTCCCCTTTTTAGCCATAATAAGACAAAGGCTTGTTGAAGGAGAACTCACTATAACACATGAAACATAACATCATAGGTACCATCTTCACAAAGAAGGAGAAATATTGAGGCCATGATGCACATGAGGAAGAAGATACTAAATATTCCCCCTCAAACTGAGAACTATGCTATAACACAGATTGACACAACTTCCTCTTTTGGAGCAGAAGAGGAAACTCACTAACAGAAACAAACACTTGAACTATCCATTTACAGACATAGAGAACCAAAACTCTATATTGGATAAATCAGAACACAAGACACAATTTGTGTTCATAACTAAAAAACAAGACATAGAACAAAAATACTTGCAGAAAATGCAAGAACCAACAAACTCAGAATAGGACATCCTATTCAATATCTTTGCAAAAACAGCTGCAAAGATTGACCTCAGACTTAACTACGTCTGAACATTACCCTTTTCCCCTATGTTTGCCACAAGTTGAAAATCATAACCTCCACAGACTCTAAACTTACACATATTCGAACGAAGGACATGAGAGTAAAACAAACGAAGACACAACAAAAGTGAAGGGAAGAAAAAGAAACAAAAAGACACTCTATATACCTGAGAAACCATGCTGATTAGTTCCTCCTTATGTTCATTACATTTACTAGTAGTTGCTGATACTAGTAAAGTCTTCAAACTATAATAGTAGTCATGCATTGCCAGAGCATACTACTTTAAACAAACTTAGAATCTTCTTATTCTAAACCAAAGATAGCACTGCCACTTTTGAATGAGGTGATAGAATATCAAGATCCCTATTCCCAAGTCTCTTCCACAGACTATCATCAACAACGATGTTGCAACATCATTTGGGAAACCATCAACTTTACTACAGAACCTATCAACTTTGGTTTTGAGATTATAATAAAACTGCATCTTCAAGATTTCAGGACACTTCAACATATAGCAGTATACACTCCCTATCACGTCTGCTAACGAACAAGTTCTTCCCCTCAACAGCAGCTTGACATACATATCAGCATCAAAAAGAATAGATGTCTAAACATCAGATAGGACATTCAAAGATGCACACACAATTAAAAGACAATTTCTCCCCCTTAGTATTAACACTTCTCCCTTTTAGCTTATAGGATGAAGATTACCATATACTGTTACTCCCCCTGAGTTATACAGAATAAGGACATCTTTGATGTTGGTCCTTATAATACTTGAAGCATTCTTTATTTGGAATTTGCCACAGTTTCCAAATTTGGAATCCTTAGTTTTCTTGCTACACAAGATTCAGATTGCCACACTCTGTAACTTGTAATAGAAGAAACCTTATAGTTCACCATGCATATGACCATAGATATGTCTTCAAAAGATAAGTCTGAACCTTATCTGCCTTCTTCAATCTCTGGCATCTTCAACCGTTGTGATGTTACATCTTTATATAGAACACTATCTTCATCACATACTTCATCTCTTCTTGAATTTGATTTCCGCACAACTATTATACAAATATCCCGCTCCCATCAAGATATTTATCAATATCTGCATGCATCTCTTAATTTGAATCAGCTCTTCAAATAATCACAAGATTATGTTGCCACATATCCTAAACTTGTGAAAGATCACAGTGAACTTTAATATCGACATTTTGTTCATAATATACCATGAATCCATCAGACAAATACTCAGCTCCTGACAGAGTATATGTAGTTTGGCATTTAGGCTACATACTAATAAGTACTAAGTCTACCATCAAAGTACCTATCGGTTAGTCAGTTAGAATTATCTACTCACACTAGATTATCCTGAATGATTACTTCTTCACACTTACTTCTTTCATCCAGGCAATAAAACATACATTCAAAATTAAAGACATTAAGATGATGTTCCAACATCTGATACGACATCATCTATCATAGTATGGTTCTGGGGGTTACATCCATAATAACTCATCAATAATACTTGGGGAACATAGGAAGTACAATGAACATCCAAACAATTAACATGATCAACGAATAATATGATCCATATCTCAATAAGCTTTTCTTCAGACTTTTATTCTAATTTTGAGATGATGGATTCCATGGTCTGTACCTACAGAGGAGATTACCTCAACTAGGTTTCCAGAATAGACTTTATTATGGTATGACACATAAATATTCAGATATCAAACTGACTTCCTTTATTCTTCTTGACATTACCCTTCCAGGACAATATTTAGGGCAATCAACATTCATGACCATGATTTACTGTGGTTGAGACACAATATTCAGCTCCAAACAAAATTTGTTCTATGGTCAGAAATTCCACATATCAGGTTCCTTTGATCAGAAGAATATACAAGATATAAGCTCATCTTGATTTCACATAAAGGAACTGAGGGGTATACCTTTATGAGTTTTTTACTTGCACCGAGCTTGACTTCTATACTCCCATAAGCTTAGGTCAGAAATAAACTGACATCTGGAGTATAAGATCTTGTTGATCGTGTCATGATCAACTAATACAAATGTCTCCTCTTCTAGATCTAGAGAAGTTTCCAAACTTATGTACTCACACTACATTTGTTTATCTCCCAGAACACCTATTCTTCAACTGGTAGCTGCATACCAGTAATAGTGTTCTAACATCCTGTAGAACATCAGTTCCATCTCCTTAGAACTCATCATCCTTTATAATCTTCAAGGTCTTCAACTTGCAGATGTATCATTGATCAATTGATACTAATAAACTCTATTAATAAATGCCTTTATGAGTGGACTTGAGGAAATCTCAAGTATCGTTGACACTTTTAATAGGTTGTAAGATCTACTGAATATTCTGTTGAATAAAAATAACCCTAGGACCCTTCTTTCTCTTTAGGGGTTGCATCAAAGACTATGCAACGAAATATAGCCATACTTCAACAGAATGTACACAATGCTTACTCCATAATTCACTTGTAAGCATAACACATAAGGATTGAAAATAAGTCAACCCTACAATAAGCTTGCCTCTCCACCAAGCAACAAACTAGACCCAACCAATACCTGACCAATATAGAAACACGTAAATACAGAAGTTACCTTATCAACAACTTCACTCCCGCATGAAGGTTTTGACAATCTTTTCTCCGTGCTGATTATAAGCTGAACAATACAATTCAAAAATCATCACTCCCGCATGAAGTCTTTGAATTTAAGTTTCTTGTTCCAGCATCATTATCTTCTCTCTTTAATAAGTACAAAAGTTTTGGTCAGGTTGGTCTAGCTTTCCACAAATAGGTCCATCCTCTACTTCAAGGGACCATACAATATAAATACTACTTGTTCAAACAATCTTCTACCTTGTATACAACCAGAAAGTATCCTCCATGGATCTCATCCAGAAATAGTCAGGATTTCTGCTCTGATACCAATTGAAATTCTGGTGTTGGCAGACTTAGGATGTCGTGACATTTGATCCGACATTACAAAATAGACAAGGTAGAGTTACAATTAAAATGAAGGAAACAAAAGAATATAAGGAATTGTTAACCCAGTTTGGTTCTAACCAACCTTCATTTGGGGGCATACCAAGCGAGGAATGAAGTTCACTATCAGCAATATTATTTCAGAGGGAAACCTCCATGTTTACACTCCTCACTTAATCAGACTACCCAATCACCCTTCTACCTAAGATACCATACTTAGATATGAGAACCTCTGCTCACTTCCAATCACATCAGTGATGTCTATCAGTCACTATCACACCAGTAACTACATCAACTGCTTGACTCCTAACATAATTAGCTTGGAGATACCTCACTCCAAACACAACTAAAACAGTTTGAAGATATCACACTTCAAACACAATATAAAGCAGTCACACATGTGACACAAACAAAACTTGGAATTGCTTCATAGCTTCTTCCAAGGACACAACTACACTCATTTCTTCACAACTTCTTAGTGAGTAAAATAATACTCTTTCCTACTGGCTTCGAGGTACAAATCAGTGACCATCCCACAATCCGGGTGGTTCACCTACAAACCAACTCTCCTAGAGAGTTGTTACAGACTCAGCCCTAAAAACTAAATCATTACAAAATTCGGATGATACCAAAACTTAGGTTACAAAGCTTCTATTTACAACCTATTACTCAACTAGAATTTAGCGTTCAAAACATAACAAATTGACATAACAAACTGCTGCTAAAGCTGCTCAAAGATACTCTCCATAAAATCTCCATATTGATAACAACAATTAGAAAATCAACAAATATGCAACAGATTCTCCTATAAAGTCTCCCTAATATATGTCCATAATTTTGGGCTCCAAGTAACTACGAGTAAGTTGTTACAATTCTGCAAAAGATTCTCCTTAGGAATATTCTTCTTCATAACAAAACCCAATCTGTCAGCTCAAACACGACGTCGTGACATCTTCTTCAACATGTTGTTCTAGATGTTGAACCATTTCAACACAACATGTTTCTTCATTAAATAGAACTTCAACCTGCTTACTCCTTACAAGTTATAAATCCTATTTAACCTATTGCTGCTAAATTAGTTTTACCAAACATAAAGCCAATCCTAAAATTAGAGAATCAACAATATTTCCAGCCCAAACAAATTTTCTCAAACATATCATGAATGACAAAAGCCCAACAAAATTTCAAGCACATGCCTGTTATCATAAGCACTAGAAACCCTACTTTAACTTAGTATAAGAAAATTCAATTGGCACAGATATCAAGGAAACATCACTGTTCACGCAAAAAGGATCACTGTTCATAAGCAAACCCTAAAACGGCCATACAAACAAACAACTAAAGATCCAAACAAAAAACTAGAAATCCGTAAAAAACACAGAATTGTCATCATCATTTTCACAAGAAACACCATTCAGAAAGACAAAGAAATCAGAAAAAGTAGAAGCAGAAATCTAAAAATCGCGAGCCAAAGAGAAGAGAAAAAGAAGGATCTCACCCAAGGTTGATACTAGTCGTGGTTTCCGAACACAACGACTTCATCTCTTCCTTTTTTCATTTTCGTTTTCAGCTCATACATATTGTCATCACCGTCGTCGATTGTGAATATACAGAGTTAGGGTTTCGAAATTTCCCTTTAGATCTAGCCTTTATCATTAGGAATCTGTAAAAAACAATCACGAATTAGTGTTTAAAAGAGAGAGAGGATTCATAATATCGAAAAAAAATTAGAATCGGAGGACTATTTCCCTTCGCCGCCGCAGTCGCCGCCATTGTAGATTTTCGGCGCGACCATTTTATCACTTCCGGCGAAGATAAAGTAAGAGAGAGGCGAGAGCATTTTTTAGGATGAGAGAGAGAGAGAGAGAGAGACGAGAAGTAATTGTGATTAATATTTTGTCTTGTGTGGTAATTAGTTTTTGTTTTAGAATAAGAATGACTTATCCTGTTGCTTTGTTTGCTTAATCTGGTGGTGACATATGTCACAATTCCTTGATTATCCAGAAGCTATTACATGCCCAAGCGCCCACGCCAACAACCGTGTACCTTCCTCCATCTCAATCATCATCACCAATAGATCCCATCAGATTTCCTCAGATCCGGATCATGTGTTCAGATCGTGTTGTCCATGATGCACTCTCAGAAGCCATGCACACTGGATTATTCAGAAGCTATTGGACTCCCTTTATTTGGGCCTAGAATTTCTTTCTGGATTTCTATTAACCCCCCAGAATTACTTCACTCCAGGCACAATATTTCTAACTCTTTCTCTTTATTTATTTTCTTTAATTAATTAATTATTTATTTTGCTTATTATTTTATTTTAGTATAATTTAGAAGTAAAAAAAAATAAAATTCATATGTTTTAAATAATTAATAGTTTTAAAATAATTTTTATTCGATATTATTAATTAAATTATTAATTAATTTTATCTAATAGAAAAAGTTTTAATTCCAATAATTATTTAATGGTTTGGACGTGTATTGTGTGCTTAAATATTTACCTTCTTGTCTCTTGTATGCTTGTATGAATTACCCATAATTGTACACTCCACACACTTGAAATTATCAATTTCATTATGTCTTTTGGATTTATACGCCAAATTCCTAAAGGGTCACATAGTTGAGAATGGGCATGGCCATTCTCACGAGGTTAATCAAACCCTAGTTTGCATCAATTAACCATAACCCGAATAAACATTGGTCCATATACAAATTATCCATGTACAAGAGTTTCATATTTGGGGGTAGGAGCACCTATCCTCACGAGATTAATTAAGTCCATATACTTGATTAATCACAACCCGATTCAACTTCTCTTGGTCCATATACCAAACATCAAAACACTTTCATAATCAAAATTTACAAACCTCGACCCAACATCGAGTGACTTTTCCAAAACCTTTTTAACAATAAACTTCGAGTATTTAAATCGTTGGTTGCTAGACCAATTGTTTAAAGACTTGTGCAAAAATGAACTTCGAGCATTTAAATCATTGTCGCTAGACAATTGTTCAAAGACTCAAATTGAATGACATGAACCTTATTTCACTTCACTTTTTCATAAGAAATGTTTTGGGTTGATAGAGGACTTGTTGAGCATCGGTGCTCCTCTAGTTTCTAGTATTTGAATCGTAGGGTGCTAGTCCTATTGTTTGGTACTTTTCACCCACTTAAAATCAATTCTACTACTCAACTTTTTTCCTGCTCATATGCGACCATCAAACTCTTTTCTTACAAAGAGTGTGCAATAGCCATTTCAAATACGAACAGAGACTTAGCTTTCAACAAACTAAACAAGTCAAAGTTCAAACATTTGAAATGTTTAAACGCAAAAAACTTTTCTTTTAAAATCAACACAACCAACTTAAACATTTTTAAGAGGAACTACGAAACTCTGACTTTCCCATTGCACGAGGGAGTAGGTAGGCATAAGATGCAATGTCTTTGGCGAGTTCAAAATACTAAAAATAAAAACCCTTTCTTTCTTATTCTTTCTCGATCATTACTTAGAAGTTAGCAAATTTAATAAACACATGTAAACACACACGAACGGAATGGTTCCCATCGAGTACGATGGATGTGAGGGGTGCTAATACCTTCCCCTTGCATAACCGACTCCTGAATCTATATCTTTTTGTCTCGTAGACTGCCTTATCTTTTTTCACGGGTTTTATCTATATTTTTTGTTCCTTTGCAACAAATAAAATTAGGTGGAGACTTCATTGTTTTAAAAATAACCGATTTTGAAAAAAACCAGTTATCACAGTTGGCAACTCCACTGGGGACGACTTAGAGAGTCTACCCTACTTTCATTTATGTGTGTTTGTGTGTTTGTTGTTGCTTTCTTCATGCTCGTTTATGTTTCATTTCCTATTACTTCTTTACGCTTTATATATTATCATGTTGATATATATTATTGCTATTGGGAACTTGTTGGTTATGATACATAGATAAGCCCAATACCCAGGCTTTTAGGTAACATTAGGATAGAGTGGGTCCATTAGACATTCGTGTCTTGTGGATTGACGTGAAGACCCAACTTAAAGTTGTTCGTTTTAAGGAGGTTGTTGCTTTGTATGCTAGTGCGGGACAAAAATTTCTGGACAAATGACCTATAACTCTATGTATTTTAGGATATCCAAACCGAGACCGACTGCTCAAATAAATGATTTTGAGTATCCCTTTAAGAGCCATTTCTTGGAGTATACTTTTGGAAATACTATCACCACGTAGACCGTTCTCGTGATGATAATATTTGTTAAAAGGGGATCTGAGACTCCGAGAAACGTTTAGCAAAAAACATTAGAACCATCCAGTATAGGGAATTATTGGGTAGACGTCAAAACCATGTATGACCGTCCTTTTTAAACCTTTGTCTATTTAACTTTACATGTTATTTTACGCATAACATCAATATGATCGCATCACATTGCATTCTTACATGCATTACCATTACATTAAATTTGTACTCTTTCATGCATTATCATGCTTATTTTTTTCATTAGGGATCTCATTTCATCTCTTCTGTCCAGAAAGATCAAACTAATTACTCGACACGCGTTCAAAACTCGAAGGATGTCTCAAAGGGCTATAGACGAGCTTCAACGTGGTCAGAAACTGTTAAGGGCAGAAGCTAATCATTTGAAAAGTCAGATGAGTCTGGACATAAACCTCTTGCAACTTGTGTTGAAGAAAGAGTGCAACACTACACCAATTACCGCATACTTGGTTACCGTTCTATCGTATGGTACCTCTATGGGTCAAGGACATCCACACGTAGTGAACTCTCCAGTTCAAAATTATCCTACTAGGCATCATCATCAGCCTTCACCTTCGAAGATCCCTTGACAACAACCATTGCTTACTCCCCGACCAAAGAAGAGGGAGCCAAATAAACATATTAACCCGCATTACTGCAGATATGCTCAACAGGATATTCAGTCAATCCCAATATCATATTCTCGACTATTTCCTTACCTAATTCAGAGTGGTGTTGTGATAGCAAGGGAGTTGAAGCCAGTGCTAGGGATTGCTAAAGCTTGGTTTGATGAGAGAGCCAAATGTGCTTTTCATGCTGACTCTACAGGACATGAAACTGAGAATTGTTTTGCCTTCAAATGCAAAGTTCAAGAGCTAATTGATGATAAGATTCTGTCTTTCAAACAAAATGGCTCGAGCTTAGAAATTTTTGTTGAAAATTATGATGATAGCAATTTCGAGGGACTTCCAAAACTCATTGGGATAATTTCTTACCAAGAGGGAGTTGAGACTCTGAAGAATAGTGTTAGCGAGGAAGTAGACCATATGGCCACTTCAGAAAAGGTGGTATCCTTCCGCAAAGATATCTCAAGTTCTAGCAAAGGGAAGTTAGCCGCAACACCGACTCATTATCCTCCATTACCATCTTTCAAGCCTTTGTATCAATAACCTTTGTCTGATCCTTCTCAACTTCAGAGTCGGAATTTCCAAAATCAAACTGTATCTCGGAATAATCTAGAAAGAAGGGAGGCTCCTCTTGATCCAATTCTAGTGACCTACAATCAACTTCTGCCATATCTAGTTCAAAGTTCATTGGTGGTTCCTATATTTCTTAACCCACCAAAGTTATTCCCGCTTGGTTATGATCATAATGCACGATATGGATATCATGATGGAACAATAGGACACTCAACAGAGGAATGCAACACCTACAAGGCCAAGGTTCAACAATTGATTGAACATAAATACTTGACTCTTCAAGCAGGGATTTTGTTTGTGAATGGCAACACCATATTCAAGTGAGCACCAAGACTAATGAAAGTCATTTGAATTTACAAGTCAAGACGAAGCTCAAGTCTCCTCAACAATGACAGTCTTTTATTTCTTTACTGAATTTGTATCTTGTTTAATTGTTTAAACTTTGTTTGTATGTAGAAGCTTGTTTGGTTTTTCAATCTTAATGCAATGAGTATGTTTGTCTTGAAGTAATTCATTCGTTGTCGCTCAATCCATTCGTTATCACTATTTATTTGATTTCCGCGCATTTTGATACCAACGTTACCAAGTCTTTCTCCTAGGAAAAGATTGGGAGGGAGGATGACGATAGTTGAAAAATGCCAGGTCTCTGATTGTATGCTTTCGAGTAGAACCTTGATAACGATGTACATGCAGTGTTTCAAATCACTAAACACCAAAGTTATAAGGGAGATAAACCCTCGTTAACCCCTTCAAGCCTTGAATTAGGAGTTTCTTTTTTGTTTAGAAAAAAACCTTATTTTAACCCAGGGGCGGGTAGTGTTCAGTTAATCTGATCGAGCATTCAAAACTCATCTAAAGTGTGCCAAAGGATACAACGGCTATTCTCCAAAAGATTGAGAAAGGTCAAAACCGCAATGGTCAACCTTCGTCTAAAAACAGTGTGCATTAAAAGAGGATACTATAATGGTTACCTCTTGCACATCAGAAGGTCAACAGATGACGATATAACAACGGTTATCCCTCATCTATCCAAAGACTCAGACAATCAAAATAACTTCCAAAAAATTGAACATGATGTAAATATCCACGATTTGTTCAAAAGGGAGGAATGAATTAGAAATAAAGAAAAAGTCCCGCTAAGTCGAAACTTGAAAACAAGTCGCTTAGGAAAAATTTAGGGAAAGCAAATCAGAAATCCCGAAAGTGAGAAAGGATTATCAAAGAAAATTCTCAGCAAAGAACAAGTTGTGTGGTTAGACACCAAAGACAAAAAGATTAGTGATTGTCGTGTCCAAGAAACCTCATATTGGTTCCTCAACCATCATTAACGCCTCTCGAGAGATGAGTGCTCGTATCAAGATAGTTGAACTTAGGACTGAAGAACATCATGGAGAATGGGTGGGCACAAAATAATTTTGAGCCTAGAGATATTTTTTGTAAAACCGTGAACCAGGCCACGTTACAACCCTTAAGAGTCCTAATTGAAGCATGGGTTAATTCAAAAGCATACATCGATGAGATCGTGTTTAACTAACTCCTACGGTGCATGCTAAGTATATGTGTTGGTATCATATGCTTGTCTTATCTTTCATAAAGAAAAAAGTTTTCAATGTTGCACTCTAAAAGTGTTTCACTCACAAAAAAAGAAGTCAAAAGTCATAATATTTTTCATATAAAATTTCAAGACAAATAAATGTTGCATTGGAATTGTCATAATAAAGATTATTCTACATGTAGAACAATTGTATGACATTAAAGAAGTTCACATAATGAACATCAGTGAAGAGTTTAACTTTGTCCAAAGAAGAAATACTTGATCAATCTATTAAATCAATAGGCATGACGTTTAAGGACTCTGTTGAGCATATCACAAGTTATTTTCTCAAGATTCTATTAACTTGGGGACAATCAAGTTGAAATTCAGTTTCTCAAAATTCTGCCAATCTAAGGCAGGTCCTTAAAGAGAAATCATCAGGTGATTTGGTCCTTCTCAAAGAGCGGTTAGCCTGGGACAACCGTCGTTTCAAGATTCAGTCATCCTGAAGCAATTACTTCGAGACGTGGAATTCTCTATAAGGCTATGCATTGGGGCGTTTTGCTCCAATCTCTACAGAACTAATCACTCAGTTCCAATCAATTTGAGGCAATTACTTTAAGACGTTGAAGCCTTTAAAAAGTCCTCGTTCCATCAAGTTAGTTGCTTATATGCTGTTGATCCGAAGCAGTTATTTCGAGACAATGAAGTCTCTCTTAATTGGAGAGAGTGTTTGTTTCAAGAATAAATCAGTCTGAAGCAATTACTTCGAGATGTAGAAGTCTCTCTAAAACTCATCCAGGGGCAGGTCTTCCCTATGTTTGCATAACTCATTATTCAAACAATGTCAATATGAGGAAATTATCTCGAGACGTAAAAGTCTTTCCAAGATTTGTTATAGATCAAGCTTATTGAAAAGATTCATTTGATATGGAGCAATTACTTCGAGATGTTGGAGGTTCATCTCGGGAAGGTTCATCAAAATTACTCTAAGATTCAAGAAATTGTTATTTCGAGATGTTGAAGTATCTCTAAAGCTCATATAAAGGCATGTTATTTCCATATCTGAATATCCATTTACTTTGAAATACTGACGATCAGTAGAGTATTGCTTTAGAATACAAGATACTGGGGCACTCCTTTTCAGGAAATCTTTCTCGAAGGTTTAGCAGACTAGGGCATGTTGAGATTCTGAAGTCGAGATATATCTTAAGTGAAAAATCTAATGCAGCTGCATTTCCATGCATAGGGCACTCCTCTAATCATCATTATCTGATTAACTTAAAAGTTTAAGATTCTTCCTTCTACAAGAATTAACATTGCAGCCTTTCCAGCAACACATCGATGTTTGGAGTTTGGTCAATCATCTTATTGGTGCCATTTTCTTCTCTCTTCCAGACCAATGATGTCGGGAATTCAGCTTGATAACAATGCACTAACTAGTACATTCATGCATTATTGCATCCTTATTCTATCATGCATATCATATTTATGCATAAACCCCATCCAAGACCCGTGATATCTCAAGATCAGCTAGTTGTTATCCTCAACAGGATCATACTTTGAAGACTATTTCTTAAATGACATACTTAGTTCTTCCTGCCACAAGTTTGAAGGCTTGTTCATAAATTTATCTACAATAGTGAAGATTCTCAAATCAAATCTTTTCCAAGGTGGTTGATCTTCCCCAAGTGAACTCTTGTGTGAACGAAATTTCTTACTTGGGTTTTCCCTAGTAATCTTTCCATATAGAGTTTCTTTTGAAGTTCCCAATGAAGCTTCAAGTTTCCCCAAGAGGACCTATTGCAACAGGATTGCAACAACATTAAATCCAATATAGTCATTCTCTCAAGACAACAACTTCCTGAGTAAGTCTTAGTGGCGGCAATCCTTTATAGACCCGATTCTCTGAGCCGTTATCAGTTAATCCTCTGTGAATATCTGTTGTGTTTATTCCCCAATGTATTCCTTACTTATCTAAGAAATGCGCATCTGATCGGTGTTGTTTACACAAATATTTAGCATTGGATTTTGTTATCATGTCTTTTATTTGTCTAGTGTTATATGTCATTTTACCGTATTTTACGCTTTGGTTATGTGTTTGGGAAAAAAAGAAAAAACAGGCAAAAGGGTAAAAATAGAATAAGGCTACGGAGGAGTACCCCCAAAACCCGTGTTGAAAATCAAGCATTAAAAAAGTCGAGCATCAACAGTCGAGTTAATCAAGACGGTCGTGTTGATCAAGACGGTCGTGTTGATGGCCCTGATACCAAAACGTGATTTTTTTAAAGTCAGGAAGCCAACACGGGTGCCCGTGTTGATCAACACGGCCCGTGTTGGCAGGCGCGAACAATAAACTTCACTTTTGAGATTTTTCATCTATTTTGATCATTAAGGGCACTTTTGACCTTTTTCTACGACTGGAATTGAAATGACACTATTTAACATAGTTCGTAAGAGAGGAGAGGGACTTTTTGATCGTGGAGAAAGGAATTGCACAAGGAGAAAAGATAGCTTCATCAAGGGTTTTGGAGACTGAGAGATTCAAGGGTGGACGCCATTGAAGATCAAGGGAACCAATATTCTTGTAATGTCTAAATTTTCAAATTTGTTTTTCTTGAATATTATGAGAGGCTAAACCCCCCAATGATAGGGGGTGTCCTTGATTTGTCACCAGAATAATGATTCCTTTGTTTTATCAACGTTAAGGTTTATTAATGTCAATTTGTGAGTTTTATTTACTATATTGCTTTGCTCTATCAGACCAATAGGGTTAACTGTGCCTAACACATTAGAACTGGATAGTCGTGTTAGGGTTTTCAAAACGAACATGTTTTAGCAGGTTTCACCTAGGACTGGGGAACTCCTATGATAACCAGGAGTATTCATGATAATAAAATGCTTACATTCTTCACTAATTTTAATGGACATTAGAAGTAGATAGAATTGGTAAAGGCTTTTCTCTGAGGACTTGGGGAAAAATAATCTCAAGAACTGGTAATTGCGTTAATGAACTTGTTGAGAAGATCAAAGAGTCAGTGTCAGGAATAGGCAAATCATAGACTCTCCCTATCATATTATTCACTATTAGAAAAGTCAACTTTTACTTTCTGTTAATTGTTCCATCATAGAAGTTAATCACAAACCAACATCAACTCTATTATTTTTGTTCGATTGAATTAATTATTCAACTCCGTATATCCTACGCAGTCCTCGAGATCGATACTTGGGGTAAAACTCATTATTACCATATCGGTGAAAATAGTACACTTGCTATTTTTCCGATCAGCATCTACCAGGTGGGATGGTTAAAAGACTTCAGAAGACGTTTGGCAACATCAGATTGTTTAAACATGTTAGTATGTGTTTATGGCTATGTGTTGTCAGCACAAATACTAGTGAATGGAAGAATTTATCCACTGTGGAAGCGTCTACTCCCCTTTGTCGGTATTGAACTTGATTCCTCTGCCCCCAAAGGAGTTATTTATTGCTTATTTCAATTCATTGTCAGCTTGGTAGCAACAAGATGATTATTTGTCGATGTTAAAGTTGTTCAACATATCTGTATATGTTTGTTTAAGTATTCTATCATCAAGATGTCATCTTGTCAACTGTTGAAACATCCATGTCAGACATGTGCGCTAGACATGAGTTATTTTATCCCCGCAAAAGTCCACCTTCGGTCCTCGAAGTTACTGACCATGTTCTCTTTGCATCCAATTCATCCAACTTGGGGCACTGTGTTGATCATCATAGTTAAAGCATTTCAGAAATTGTTATCCTTACGTCTACAAGGATCACCTTGGAGCCTTTCAAGTGGTAGATCGACATTCAAAGTTTGGTGCGTTATCCTTATGGTGCATTTGAAATTTTCTCTTCCAGTAGTGTTGGGAAATCAGTTTGATACCCTTTGCATTGAATCATTAAAACTCATGCATTAGCTTCGGCTAGTTTATCTTTTGCAGGATTTTCCCCAACTGAAACTGTAAATATCCTCATAAGGATCATGGTTGGAAGATTATGTCTCAGATGGCAGAACTATTTCCCTTCTCCCCGACGCAAGTTGTATACTTGTTCGAATCTTAATAGAGGATGGGTTTCTCTAGTCGAGATTTCTTTCCCAGCAAAATAATTGTCAATTTCCAAGTGAACTCTAATGCCAACAAAACTTTTACCTGGAATCCCCAGTGATGTTCCCTATATGCTTTTCTTATGAAGTTTTCCCAGTAAAGTTTCATTTACTCCCAAGTGAGTCTCCTTCTGAAAGGATTACTACAACATATTCAGAGTATTTCAAGATTCTTTCAGATAAGAATTTTCCTGACAAATTTTAGTGGCAGTGACCTCTACAGATTTGCTTCTCTGAGTTATTCTCAGTAGACCCAGTTGGACTTTTGGTGTATTTATTTTCCCAGTAAGTCCTCTATTACTCAACAGATAAATATCCACCAAGTAGGATGTTTATTCAGTCTCATGATATTTCTCCAACTCAGAAGTTGATCCACATATCTACTTTCTACAACGCATCGTCGGTACGATGCCAACAAATTGAAGATCATTACCATAGAAGTTTTTCAGTCGTAGGTGCTGAATTTGATTCTTCTATCCATGGTAAAGCTATCTGCATATAGATTAAATATTTTGTCAACTCAAAAGTTGTTAAGCATGTCTGTACATGTTCATTAAAATATTTTATCAACAGGAATGTCGAAAACAAAGATTTACCGACTTCATAAACATCTATATCACACCAATGTACTGAATATGATTTGTTTATCCCTAGAGAAGTGTATTCTCGGTTGTGCAACTGAATTTGTTCTGCCAGTAACTCAGAAGTTACATGGTTAAGACATTCAGCATGCCATGGCTCATCGCACCTTCGTGCACAACAATTCTAATATTGTTCCAGCTACATATCTTTGATAAAGTCTGCGGGTATTCTTTAACTCTTTGGGGGGTTTTTCTGACAAATTCCCATTCATATCTTCGTTAAAGTCTTCGGGTATTCTTTTACTCTTTGGGGTTTTTATGAAAAAATTCTCAATCATAGCTTCATTAAAGTCTGCTGGTATTCTTTAACTCTTTGGGATTTTTTGACAAATTCTCAATCATATCTTCGTTAAAGTTTGCGGGTATTCTTTAAATCTTTGGAATTTTTCTGACAAATTCTGAATTATATCTTCGTTAAAGTTTGTGGGTATTCTTTAACTCTTTGGGATTTTTCGGACAATTTCTCAATCATATCTTCGTTAAAGTCTGCGGGTATTCTTTAACTCTTTGGGATTTTTCTAACAAATTCTCAATCATATCTTCGTTAAAGTCTGCGGGTAATCTTTAACTCTTTGGAATTTTTCTGATAACTTCTCAATCATATTTTCGTTAAGACATCCTGAGATGGCTTAATTTATTGCTTTCTTTTCGCTTGAGGAGTGCGGTTTTCTTCTCAAAGCATTTTCGTTAAGACATCCTGAGATGGATTAATCTGTTGTTTTCCTTTTCGCTTGAGAAATGCGGTTTTCTTATCAAAGCATTTTTGTTAAGACATCCTGAGATGGCTTAATTTCTTGCTTTTCTTTCCGCTTGAGAAGTGCGGTTTTCTTCTCCAAGCATTTTCGTTAAGACATCCTGAGATGACTTAATTTATTGCCTTTATTTTCGCTTGAGAAGTGAAATTTTCTGCTCAAAGTATTTTCGTTAAGACATCATGAGATGACTTAATTTATTGCTTTTTCTTTTCGCTTAAGTGTGGTTTTCTTCTCAAAGCATTTTCGTTAAGACATCCTGAGATGGCTTAATTTATTGCCTTTATTTTCGCTTGAGAAGTGCGGTTTTCTTCTCAAAACATTTTCGTTAAGACATCCTGAGATGGCTTAATTTATTGTTTTTCTTTTTGTAGCGACAAAAATTGCGAGTATAAGCCATTGAATTCACTTAACTCAAACTAAAAATAACAAAAGAGTCGCCACCGCGCTTTTATTTTATCAAAAGGACTAGGAAAAAGAGCAAATAAAATCCTAAAAAAAAATCAGAGATCTGGGACCGGGGGTTAGTTATGCAAAGGGACGCAGTTAAGCACCCAAAGCATCTACGGTACTCCGCATGAACCTTTTTGAAAATTTGTATATGTGTGCTAAAAAAAGATATGTACAAAAGTGTCTGGAAAGATGAGAAAAAAGTATTTTTTACAATTTTTGGTTTGATAGAACTTTCAATGAGTTCCAGGCCTACATACGTACAATGTGCAATGTTCAAATCAAAACCAAGTAGTTCGGATAAAAAAAACCAAAGTTGTGTGTTGGTTGATTTTAAGAAAAAAAGTTATTTAGAAAAGATACAAAGAGCTCAAACAGGTTTGAATGAGGTTAGGTGTTTTTTAGTCTTATGAAAAGAAAAGTCAAAGTATTATTACATGAATTGAATGTTTATTAAAAAAATAAGTTTGAAAATTCAGGACCTAAGTCCAAGTTTTTTTTAATGAAAAGCGGTTCGAGTTTTGAAAACAAGAATCCTTTGAAAAAGGGGGAAGATTTTGAAAATTAAAGAATGAGGAGGAGATGAAGAGGCTAACCTAAGTGCATAAAGTAAAAGGTAAGGGTAAAGAAAGATCTAACCGAGTGAGAAGACTAGTACTTGACATCAAGATCCAATACCATATCCCATCCTTTGGATTACCACATAAACAACAAATACTCAGACAAAACAAAAGAAGCTTCAGATAAGTCAATGCTTTTAGGTGGACTCTTGTCTCTAGATAATCGGGCAGAATAACTACTGTATTTTGAGGAAATCCACTCTTAATTGAGTATAACGGAATAACCTGCATACAAAGATAATAGCCAGACAATACATAATAACACCAAGGGCACAAAAAACTCCAAGCTAAGGTAGGGGTCCTAATCCTAAGTCCAAAGTTAAACTCCGAGCATAAGGATAGTAACCAAGTCCAATTAAAAGTTTTTTATGTTTAGGTTGAATTATTAAGTGTTTTAGAAAAGGAAAAATAAAGCTCAAGTGAGAAAATTCAAAATAACAAGAAAATAAAATGCTCAAGTGAGCAAAGGAAAAATGACATAGAAAATAAAATTCTCAAGTGAGCAAAGAAAAAATGGCATAAAATTAAATGCTCAAGTGAGCAAAGAAAAATGACATGAAATGTAAATGCTAAAAATAAAGTGCATAAATATAAAGAGCATAAAATTAAATGCGGAAAGTAAAGAGAGGAAAATAAAAGGCAATTAATAAATGTTAGCAAGATGACCATCTTGAAACTTGTCAAGTATATCATCGAATTGTTAATTGTTAGTTGTCAGCAAGGTGACCATCTTGAAGCTTACACATGAAGACTTGCCAGAAGCTTGATAGAATCAACGCGACCGCACGACAAGTTTCAATTGTTTTTTGTCAAGTATATCACCAATTTTTGGAATTATCATATCACTTGATCAAAGATGATTGAGAATTTCAAATGGACAAAGTTAGTGGAAACTTGCCAGAAGCTTGATTAGAAATCAACGCGATCACACGACAAGCGCCACAAGTGTTGAACCAAGACCAAAGCTCAAGTCATGTTTTGGGGCTTATGTTAGAACATTGAAGTTCATGCCACCAATTGATCACTTTCCGATTCAGGACAAAAGAAAAAATAAGATGAAGAATAAGCAATGAGGCGCTATGTTAAGCAATCGCCAAGTGACTCATGTAGAAGCCACCCTACAACGAGGCCGGTCAACAGTGATGTATGTGTTGAAAAGGCAAACGAGAAGAATGATATGTAGATCATCTTCTAATGTTTGTCAACACATGTACAATAAAAAAAGAATGATAGATCAACTTGGATTAGCTTCCTAATTTCTTCCATCTTTAAGTTCAATCACTCATCTTGGTGGATTAAGGTACAAAATATATCGTTGACCCAAAGCACCAAGAATTAATTGTATAATTAATCCTTTGATAGATTTGAATCACCAATACATTTCTCCAACCTCATCAACATCCAAAGTCCATTGAGATTAAAGAGGAATTAGTTGTATAAGACTACAATCCAAGATAATCATCAAATGAATGGAGTAGAAGAAGAGTAAAGATCCAAAACAAGTAAAAAAATAAGTGAAAATCACAATTTACACTATGTGTAATCGATTGCAGTAGGATGCAAATCGATTGCACACTGTTATTTATTCAATTTTTTTTAAAACATGGCCCGTGAAATCAATTGCAACAGAGTGCAAATCGATTGCACACTGTAAAAACTAGAAAAATCACATTTCTAAAGGCCAAATTCTTGTTCAAAACTTTTCACAAACACCTTGTGTTCCTTAATTCAAGTGAGCACAAAAATTCCAACTAATTCTTGAGATTTTAACATCAATGGAACTAAAAACAAGTTTGCTCAATGAATCAAACAAAAACAATTATCAAGAGATCACATAATGAAAGATGAAGATCAACACTCACCACTTGTAGATCTTGAGAGAAATTTGCAAGAGTAACACTTCAAATTGCTTCACTTCAACTTCAAAAATAAAAATCACAAGCCTAGATCTAAGGAATTGAAGAATAAAAAGAGATTGGATGGAGGTTTAGCTCAAAGAATTGGAGAATTCCACTGAAGAATTCACCAATCGTTTCGAAGAAGAAAGAGCTTTGGGTGAATTTGGAGAATTGGGGAAAATGAGAGAATGAGGAGAAATTTTGACTTGGTATATTTGGATATCAAAAGCTTGAGATTTGAATGAGAGGAGGCCTCTATTTATAAGGTTTTGGCTTGGGAATGAGTGGTGGTTTGGAAATTAGAATTAGGCTTGGAAATTTATTTTGGAGCCAAAATTGAATCAATTAGTAATTAATTTCGAAATTAAAAGAAAATAAAAAAAAGAAACTGGAGCCCAAGCCCACAAACTTGGAAATTGCCTAATTTTTCAAAATTCTGCACAGTGCAATCGATTTCACTAAGTGTATTTTTGAAAATTTGTTGAAAATAGCCAGGGAGCAATTGATTGCTCCAATGTGGAAATCGATTGCACCCTATTTTTGAAAAAATGGTTTTAAATCATGTTTGGGAAAAAAACTTACATTCGCCTGATGTCTTGGATTGATACCTACAAAAATACAAATATACAAAGACAAAAACTAATATTTTTTTGTATTTTAATCAGAGGTTAGAAGATGAAATAAATGCAGATCAATCATGCATGCAAAACACAGTTAAGGTGCTTGGTGATTCCTTGAGAGCAAACTTAGGAATAGGATAACTATTAGAGCCCAACCTTGTTTGTGATCTTAATGCATTGTGATGATGAGCTGATGAGGGATCTCAGGGGAAAATATTGGGGTAAAACAGTTGCCCTTATTTAAATGTCTTCTATCCGGAGATAAGAAGGGAACCTTCGCTTTGATGGGATAGAAGATACTTAAATATAATATGAGTCCTATTTTTGGCCCAAAGATATCATGCAATACTTAATAGTAATTGTTACACCCCAATTCTACCCCAAGTATTTATTAAAAAAGTCAGAGTATAAAATTTACAACGTAATCAAGATGTCACAATTTCAACGTAAACACATGCACATGTCATCTTTACTCACATGGATACATAACACTTTAAAGAGGATAGGTCTTCAAACATAAACAACTTCATTAATTATGCAGCGGAATCAAAATAGTTATACATACGTGACATAACATTTTTGAGTCTTAAAACAGAATCAATGTAATAAAATCTTCAATTTAACAATACAAGCTTCAACATTGAAAACAACAAAATAAAACAAATGCATTTCCCCTGAGTGCTATGTATCAAAGCAAATGACACCGAACTTGGACTAAGACGGTAACGACTACTCCTCCTGTTTACATGCACGTTACCAATATAAAGGCAACAGCGAAAACAAGTAAAGAGTGAGATATCAAACCATATAATTGAGATTATGATAAACAATATATAGTTCGAATTATATAAATCACTACTTTGCAATCACACCACTATTCCACAACAAACATAATTTAATAACAAAACAACATCATTGTGTGTTATAATATGCAACTCAACGAATGCAAATACATGTGGTACCATCAGAGTAAAACTCCCAACGTAAACAATTGCCAGTAATTCTGAGGCACCAAGGCGTAAGCCTTCAACGTAATCATCCTGCCCCTAACGACTCAACGTGGTTTTTGCCAATATAGGCCAACATAGTATGCAATGTATGTATGCGATAATCTTAGATGGCATACAACAACAACGTAAACCACAACGTAAAACAAAAAATCTCCATCAACGTTTGACTATCAAGTCTCTACCAACAACAACGTTCAATAACAATAACAACAACAAATTCCCATACAGAAAACCACATCAGTCAACAAAGATTCACTTACTGTGTTTAAAAATACTTTTATAAGATAAATCATAATTTTAGTTGTCCAAGGATTCAAACGACAACTAAATCGGAGTTACAGTCGCAAAGATATGACCAAAACAGTTTTTCAAAGTTTTTTTTCCTGTTTCTGTACAACATGAGTCGAAAAATAAGTCTTTGTATCGATGCGTAAACCACTTGTATCGACGCAAGCATCCTATGAGTCGACTCATACGATATTCCAAATCATGTTTTCTAATTTCCTTTTAGTATGAGTCGATACATAGCAGGCTTGTATCGATACATACCTTCACAATTTGCCTCCATGAGTCGATACATGGTTGTTTGTATCGATGTATGCTGATTTCAAGCTCTTGTTTTTAAAATCAGTTCAGCATGTATCAATACATACATACTTGGGTCGATACATCTTTCATAATTGGACCCCATGAGTTGATGCATGGCAGTTTGTATCGATATATACAAGTTTTAAACTTCTATTTTTCAAAATTAGTATAGCATGTATCGATACATACATGCTTTGGTCGATTCTTGCAGTGTGAAAATGCCCAAATACCAGTTTTCACGAAATCCCACAATCCAATTTGGGATTTCCATCAATCACAACAACAACATGATACAAAGTAGCAAAATTATAAATCCTAACTACCTATCATCCATCATATTCTCAATTAGAGAGCAAGAACCCCACCCTTACTTTGGATTGAAGGTTGCTCTATGAATTCCTTGATCGATCCAAATTTTCTCCCTCTCTGTAAGCTCTACGTATCGCTCTGTTCCTTTTCCAAAAACCTAGTTTTCCTTTTTTTTTTCTACTGATAGCCAATTAATCTAATTTCTATTTTTCTAATTCAATAAAAATCCTTATAATTTGTTTTGGGTTTAGACTTCGTACCCCCATCACTACTACTATCACCACAACTTAAACCCACTAACACTAACCTTATAGTTATACCATCGTTTCTAGTATTACTCTACGACCAAACCAACTTAAATACAACGCAACTTAAATCTCCACAACAATAATATCAACCAACAATTCACAAATAAATCGCTAAATATTTAATTAAAGAAAATAATTAAATATTCAGGCGTTACAACTCTCCCCTACTAGAATATTTTCGTCCTCGAAAATGGAAATTTATCTACTTCAAATAGCTCAAAATAGGAGTCTCGCATCTTGCCCTCCAACTCCCAGGTCAAGCTTTCACCAGCAGCTCCTAACCAAACAACTTTCACCAACGCAATCTCTTTACCTCTAAGAATCTTCATCTCGCGATCCACAACTCACACAGGCATCGTCTCCACTGTGAGATTATCACGCACTTGCACATCATCCATCTGAATCACATGAGACGGATCGGGAACAAACTTGCGGAGTTGCGATACATGACACACATTGTTCAAATTAGCAATATTTGGAGGTAACGCCACATGGTAAGCAAGTTTCCCAACTCGATCCGATATCTGATACGGTCCAATAAAACTAGGAATGAGCTTCTTAGACTTCAGAGCCCGTCCAACACCAGTCACAGGCGTGACTCTCAAAAACACATGCTCGCCAACCTGAAATTCTAAATCTTTTCTTCTCTTGTCATGGTAACTTTTCTGCCTACTCTGGGAAGCCTTCATCTTCTCCCGAATAAACTTCACTTTCTCAGTAGTTTCTCTAACGATTTCTGGTTCAACTACCACACTCTCACCAGATTCATGCCAACATAACAAAGTCCTACACCTCCGTCCATACAATGCCTCAAAAGGTGCCATCATAATACTAGAATGGTAACTTTTATTACAAGTGAAATCGATCAAAGGAAGATAAGTATCCCATGAGCCTCTTTTCTCAAGAACACAAGCTCTCAACAAGTCCTCCAATGATTGAATGGTCCTCTCGGTCTGACCATCCGTCTGTGGATGATACGCCAAACTCAACCTCAACTCAGATCCCAACGCTTCCTGCAAACTCTTCCAAAAATCAGAAGTAAACCCCGGATCTCTATCCGAAACGATACACACAAGAACACCACGCAACTTCACAATCACCCTAACATAAATCTCAGACAACTTCGCAATCGGATAAGTAATGTTAATAGGTATAAAGTGTGCCGACTTCGTAAGCCTATCAACAATCACCCAAACCGAATCATGTCCTTTCAAGGTATTAGGTAAACCCGTCACAAATTCCATCAAAATGCTATCCCATTTCCATTCTGGAACTTCCAATGGTTGCAATAACCCTGCAGGCTTCTGATGTTCGATCTTTGACTTCTGGAAAGTCAAACAACCATACACAAACTGTGCCATATCAAGTTTCATGCCATGCCACCAAAACAAACCCTTCAAATCTTGATACATTTCAGTAGCTCCTGGATGAATACTCAAATTGCTTCTATGACTCTCTTCAAGGATCAATTTCTTAATTGCTTCATCATTAGGAATACAAATACGATATCAGAATCTCAACACACCTTGCGCATCCAACTTGAAATCATCATTCTCGGGTCGATCAGTTCCTACCATCAAATCCACCAACTTCACATCTCGCTTTTGAGCCTCTTTAATATTATCAAGAAAGTCATTGTTAATATTTAACATTCCCAACATAACACTATGCGGTGTCACTTCACAAACCAAACTCAAATCTCGAAATTGCTCAATCAACTCCAACTCCTTAAGCATCATGGCCGACATATACAAAGTCTTTCGGCTCAAAGCATCGACTACAACATTAGCTTTTCCGGGTAGATAATTCAAACTGAAATCATAATCCTTCAACAACTCTAACCACCTTCGCTGCCTCATATTCAACTTTTTTTGATCAAAAAGGTACTTCAAACTCTTATAATCACTAAACACTTAAAATCTAGAACCATAAAGATAATGCCTCCAAATTTTCAATGCAAATACCACTGCAGCCAATTCAAGGTTATGTGTAGGATAATTCTTTTCGTGAGTCCTCAATTACCTAGATGCATAAGCAACCACTTTGCCTTTCTGCATAAGCATACCACCTAACCCCATCAGACAAGCATCACAGTACACAACAAAAGACTCTCCTGGATTAGGTAAAGTCAAAACTGGAGCCGACGTCAACCTTTTTTTCAACTCATTGAAACTCTCTTCGCATCGAATATCCCACACAAAGGCTTTCCCTTTGTAAGTCAACTTAGTCAACGGAAGTGCTAACTTAGAAAACCCTTTGATAAACCGTCTATAGTAACCAACTAATCCCAAGAAGCTTCTAATATCAGTAACCGAATTTGGAGTTTCCCATTGCAACACAACATCAACTTTAGAAGGATCCACGACAATGCCACTACCAAAAATGACATGGCCAAGAAAACTAACCTCTTTCAACCAAAATTCACAGTTGGACAACTTTACATACAACTCCTTCTTTTTCAAAACTTGCAATAAGACCCTCAGGTGTTCTGCATGTTCCTCTTCCAATTTAGATTAAATTCGAATGTCATCAATGAATACCACCACAAATTGATCTAAGTATGAAAAATACGGTTCATGTACTCCATGAATACTCCTGGAGCATTAGTAACACCGAAAGGCATCACCGAATACTCGTAGTTTCCATACCGAGTCGTGAATGTAGTTTTCTAAATATCTTCTTTCACTCTAATCTGGTGATATCCAGATCTCAAATAAATTTTAGAAAACACAGTAGCACCCACCAGTTGATCCATCAAATCATCAATTCTTGGAAGCGAATACTTGTTCTTAATCGTCACTTTATTCAACTGTCGATAATCAACACAAAGTCTCATACTCCCATCTTTTTATCTTTACTAACAACACAGGTGCTCCCCACGGAGATACACTTGGCCTTACAAACTTTTTCTCAAGCAACTTTTCTAATTGCTTCTTTAATTCATACAACTCAGATGCAGACATCCTGTACGGTGCCATAGAAACAGGTCTGGTACCAGGTACAAGATCAATTGCAAATTCAACATCTCTTTCAGGAGGTACATCAGGAATTTCATCAGAGAACACTTCAGGAAATTCTCGCACCACCTGTAACTCATCCATTCTAACTTGATTCTCAACATACAACGTCACCATCAATGAGAACATCTGTGCTTCGTCTTGCATCAATCGCTTTAACTGCTTACCAGTCAACAAACCAACTGCTTCCTCTTCAGGGGTAGAAAACCTCAAATACTTGTTATAACAATTAATATGAACATAGTTACATTCTAACTAGTTTATACCCAAAATCACATCTAGTCCGCTTAACAATAAACAAATCAAATCAACAGCAAAGTCTCTGTCGAAGATCGACAAAGGGTAATTCAAACATACAAGAGAAGTAGTCACCGATCCCTAAGCCTGAATTTCGACGACCATTTCTCCATTCATAGAGGACAACATAAGACCCAAACTCTTAACACAATCAGCAACAACAAAACAATGAGTAGCACCAATATCAATAATAGTAATTAAAGGCGTACTATTAATGAAACATGTACCTCTAATGAGTCTGTCTTCACTAGCTAACAAATTTCCAGCCAAAGCAAATGCCTTCTTTGGTTTCGAGCACTGACTACTAAGGTGTCCCTCTTCACCACAGTTAAAACATATCATACTCTTATGTTAGCAGTCGGAAATTGCATGTCCAAACTTACCACAACAGAAACATCTCTTCACATCAACATTACAAGCATAACTCTTGTGACCAGGTTATCCACGTTTGAAACATACCACTTTAGCAGGAGCATCTCCCCCACTAGACCTCTGACACAGAGAAAATCTTTGTTTACCTTTACCCGCATCATAAGGCTAGCCACGACTCTGTTGATCCTTGCCTCTCTTATCATTAAGAATCTTGTGATGAGCATTTTTATCCTCCTTAGAGATTCTACAACTATCAACCAAATCAGAAAAGACACGAATCTTCTCGTAGCCGACAACCTTCTTGATTTCCGAGAGCAACCCATTCTCAAACTTGATGCACTTAGAAAGTTCAACACCTTCTCCATCAAAATGCGGATAGAACTTAGCCAACTCAATGAACTTTGCAGCATAGTCAGTCACAGACTTGTCCCCCTACTTCAACTCAAGGAACTCGATCTTTTTCTTACCCCGAACATCTTCAGGATAATACTTCCTCAAGAACTCCCTAAGGAACACGACCTAAGTGATTTACTCACATGTAACTTCCAATCTCGAGCATGTCTCTAGCCACCAGTCATCAGCCTCGATTGCTAGCATATGAGTCCCATAACAGACCTTTTGTGCTGGAGTGCAATCCATCACACGAAAGATTCTCTCAATCTCCTTCAACCAATCTAGTGCTCCATCAGGATCATGCCTACCCTTGAACACCGTTGGATTCTCTCTTTGGAAAGTCGCCAAACTACGAGACCCAACATTCTCGTCAGCATTTGGTTGATTCTGCATTGCCTGAGCCATCGCTTGCAAAGCAGCAACATTGTTCCTTCCATCCATCTCGACTTATCACTGCAACACAACCAAAATTAGAACTAAATAACAATAATCTATTGTTAAAAGACTCAACAACTTGACCGGACAGACCGACCCGCTCTGATACCACTAATGTAACACCCCAATTCTACCCTAAGTATTTATTCAAGAAATCAAAGTATAAATTTTCCAACATAATCAGGATGTCACAATTTCAATGTAAAAACGTGCACATGTCATCTTTACTCACACAGATACATAACACTTTAAAGAGGATAGGTCTTCAAACGTAAACAACTTCATTAATTATGCATTGGAATCAAAACAGTTATACATATGAGACATAACATTTTTGAGTCTTAAAATAGAATCAACGTAATAAAATCTTCAATTTAACAATACAAGCTTCAACATTGAAAAACATCAAAATAAAACAAATGCACATTTCACTCGAGTGCTACGTATCAGAGCAAATGACACCGAACATGGACTAAGACGGTAACGACTACTCCTCCTGGTTACCTGTACGTTACCAATATAAAGGAACGAAGAAAACAAGTAAAGGGTGAGATATCAAACCATATAATTGAGATTATGATAAACAATATATAGTTCGAATTATACAAAATCACTATTTTGTGATCACACCACTATTCCACAACAAACATAATTCAATCACAAAACAATATCATCGTGTGTTATGATATGCAACTCAACGAATGCAAATGCATGTGGTACCATCGGAGTAAAACTCCCAACGTAAATAATTGCCAGTAATTCTGAGGCATCAAGGCATAAGCCTTCAACCTAATCATCCTGCCCCTAATGGCTCAACGTGGTTTTTGGCAATATAGGCCAACATATTATACAATGTATGTATGCAATAATCTTAAATGTCATACAACAACAACAACGTAAACCAAAATGTAAAACAGCAAATCACCATCAACGTTTTACTATCAAGTCTCTACCAACAACAACGTTCAATAACAATAACAACAACAAATTCCCATACAGAAAACCACATCGAGTTAACAAAGATTCACTTACTGTGTTTAAAAACACTTTTATAAGATAAATCATAATTTTAGCTGTCCAAGGGTTCAAACGGCAACTAAATCAGAGTTACGGTCACAAAGATATGACCAAAATAGTTTTTCAAAGTTATTTTTCTGTTTCTGTAAAGTATGAGTCGATACATAAGTCTTTGTATCGATGCGTAAACCACTTGTATTGACACAAGCATCCTATGAGTCGACTCATACGATATTCCAAATCCTGTTTTCTAATTTCCTTTTAGTATGAGTCGATACATAGCAGGCTTGTATCGATACATACCTTCACAATTTGCCTCCATGAGTCGATACATGGCTGTTTGTATCGATGCATGCTGATTTCAAGCTCCTGTTTTTAAAATAAGTTCAACATGTATCGATACATACATACTTGGCTCGATACATCTTTCACAATTTGACCCCATGAGTCGATGCATGGCAGTTTGTATCGATACATACAGGTTTTAAACTTCTGTTTTTCAAAATCAGTACAACATGTATCTATACATACATGCTTGGGTCGATTCATGCAGCGTGAAAATGCCCAAATACTAGTTTTCACGAAATCCCACGATCCAATTTGGGATTTCCATCAATCACAACAGCAACATGATACAAAGTAGCAAAATTATAAATCCTAACTACCTATCATCCATCATATTCTCAATTAGAGAGCAAGAACCCCACCCTTACCTTGGATTGAAGGTTGCTCTATGAATTCCTTGATCGATCCAACTTTTCCCCTTCTCTGCAGGCTCTATGTATCGCTCTGTTCCTTTTCCAAAAACTTAGTTTTCCTTTTTTTCTCTCTACTGATAGCCAATTAATCTAATTTATATATTTCTAATTCAATAAAAATCCTTATAATTTGTTTTGGTCTTAGACTTCGTACCCCCATCACTACTACTATCACCACAACTTAAGCCCATTAACACTAACCTTATAGTTATAACGTCGTTTCTAGTATTACTCTACGACCAAACCAACTTAAATACGACGCAGCAACTTAAATCTCCGCAACAATAATATCAACCAACAATTCACAAATAAATCGCTAAATATTTAATTAAAGAAAATAATTAAATATTCGGGCGTTACAGTTATGTAATGCAAAAAGAATGAACTTCGTAGTGGAGATCAGACACCAATGGGAAAGAAAAATGATAAGGTCATGCCAGGAACAACAACTCATCCAAGAAGAAATGAAATACTAGGGAAAGAAGCTTGATCTCATGGGGAAAAACGGACTCCACTAGGGAAACGATAACTCGGTCCTGAAAGGGGGAAAGACATAAAATTGGTTCAATTAAAAGAGGAAGAAGCAACGATCCATAGATAGACGGCGAACTATCTCCTCACAGAGGAGTTAGCAAAAACAAAGATTTGTGCCGGTTTTCTAGAGACAGTAGAACCTCAATCCAAAACAGAAGAACCAAAGAAGCGTATCTGGTCAACAATGAGCTAGATTTCAGGGAATTCTGGTGCATCGCCCAAGAAGGGTCTCATTTCCAACATATTTCATAGGGAAAGATAATAAACTGACATTTTATCAGGGAATTAAAATTTTCCCATGGGAGAATCCCCAATAAATTCATGACAAACTATCTCCCATAATGAAAAGATTGCCATCTGTCGGAAAAAATCTTTGATAAACTGCCTCCTATGAAGACAAGGCTGCCATTTATCTGCACTATGAATCTTTGACGAACTACCTTCCATAATGACAAGGTTTCCATTCATTTGAATAAATTCTCGATAAACTACCTTCCATAAGGACAAGGCTGCCATTCATCGGAATAACAAATCTTCGATGAACTACCTTCCATAAAGACAAGGTTTCTATTCATCAGAACAAATTCTCGATAAACTTCCTTCCATAAGGACAAGGCTGCCATTCATCGGAATAACAAATCTTCGACGAACTACCTTCCATAAAGACAAGGTTTCCATTCATCTGAACGAATTCTCGATAAACTGCCTTCCATAAGGACAAGGCTGCCATTCACCAGAATAACAAATCTTCGACAAACTACCTTCCATAAAGGCAAGGTTCCCATTCATCTGAACAAATTCTTGATAAAATGCCTTCCATAAGGACAAGGCTTCCATTCATCGGAATAAAAAATCTTCGATGAACTACCTTCCATAAAGACAAGGTTGCCATTTATCTGAATGAATTCTCGATAAACTGCCTTCCATAAGGACAAGGCTACCATTCATCAAAATAACAAATTTTCGACGAACTACCTTCCATAAAGACAAGGTTGCCATTCATCTGAAAAAATTCTCAATAAACTGCCTTCCATAAGGACAAGGCTTCCATTCATCGGAATATCAAGTCTTTGACTTGCCGGAGATACACGGTCAATCCATATCAAGAGATTCCTCATTAGGTTGACAAAAGGAGATCAAGTTGGCATTAACAGACTTGCTGGGGGAAATCAGCTGTTTAAATAAAGAGACTGTCACCTTATGTTATAAAGTTGTAAGAATATTGCTGGAGAATGCAAATGGATTTCCTTGGGGAATCACCATGTTCATTTCTATTGAAGATGTAAAGCCTTCTTGTGCAAAATAAATGCCCTCTCTATCTAGAACTCACAATCTAAAGAGACCCAAAATACTGCTTGGGGTCCAGAATTAAAGCCGCAACCACTGGGGAAAGATATTTGAATAGGCGAAGAGTTGGGTAAGAGAGTTAGGACTCTATTCTTCCAAAATGAATAATCCAGTGAGGAAAGCGAAAGGATGAATACTTTCCGCTTAAAGTTGACATTCGAGACTCCAATTTCTATCATATGTATATGAGAAATGAATTAAAGTTATGCACAGTGTATAAATGTATGTGAGATGCATATGGACATCTTATTAAGGGCCAATAAGGAAGACCCATTAGTGCACGGACAACACTCAGCCAACATAAAATCTTCACGAACTGGGGAATGAAAGGCAGTCTCCTATAAAATCGGATTGCTTGAATAGCAGGCGTATTGCTAACATTTCCAAGCTTCTTTTAACGAAAGCATCTCGTGGAGATGTCATTACGTCCCATCAGGGCGTTTTTTGCGCGAATTCTTCTGGGGAGAAATAAGATATTCCGTGGAAGCAATCTGCTTTGCACTTGGATCTCATGCCCCAAAAAGGAATGCTACAGGGATCCTATTGGGACCAAATTCAACATCATCGATCTTGTTTGGTATTGGGATAATGACATTTTATCCTCTTACATCACATTTGATGTAAACACACTATAAAATTGTAATTTTTTTTCAAAAGTATGTTCTAACGAATCTGTTTGTTTTGAAATATATTTTCAATAATAAAAGAATATTTTTATAAACTGAATAAAATAGGATTGCGAAGGAATTGGATAAAAGCTCCAATTTTATTGCAAAGAATATTCTATAGATGATTACAAAGTTTGAAAAATGGTAAATACATGGAAAAGGTACATTAAAAGACAATGAGCCCTATTCTCCCTAACAACTTTGAACTCTTGTACTGTAGTATTCAGTTGAGGTATGAAGATGATCCATGTAGATTGTTGCTTCTACGATCAAGTCTTGTCTGATGTAGTTATTTGTCATATAAGTACCTAACTTTTGCCTAGACTGCCCTTGCGGGTTTTTCAGCCTATCGGGAGATTTATTCTGTTTATGTCTCTAATTTTTGCCCAGACCGCCCTTTCAGGTTTCCAGTCTACCGAGACACTCTTTTTTTCCCTAAGTCGCCCTTTCGAGTTTTCAACTTAGCGAGCTGTTCTTTTATTTATTCAGGTGAAGTATTTCTTGACTACATAAGCATTTAGAGGGCGTGGGAACTCCTCGCCATCCATAGTTTCAAGAACCAATGCACCGCAAGAGAAGGATTTCTTGACAATATATGGGCCTTCTTAATTGGGAGTCCACTTGCCTCTGGAATCAGAGCTTAAAGAGATGATCTTTCTGAGCACGAGGTCGCCTTCTCTGAACACACGAGGTTTGACCTTCTTATCAAAAGCTTTCTTCATTCTTTTCTGGTATAACTGACCATGACATAAAGCAGTCATTCTCTTTTCTTCAATTAAATTCAACTGGTCAAACCGGTTCTGAACCCATTCAACATCAGATAATTCATCTTCCATTATTACATGCAAAGATGGAATCTCAACTTCAATGGGGAGCACTAATTCCATGCCATAAACAAGGGAGAATGGGTTGGCCCCTGTTGAAGTACGAAACAAAGTCTGATACCCATGTAAAGAAAATGACAACATCTCATGCCAATCTTTGTAGGAGATGACCATCTTCTGGATGATCTTTTTGATGTTCTTATTTGCAGCTTCACCTGCCCCATTCATCTTGGGTCTGTATGGTGACGATTTGTGATGGACTATCTTGAATTCTTCACAATGTTTCGTCATCATATTATTATTATTCAAATTTGGTCCGTTGTCAGTAATGATTCTTCTTGGTACACCATACCGACAAATGAGATTGTTCTTGATAAATCGGACTACCATTTGCTTGGTAACATTGGCATAAGAAGTCGCTTCTACCCATTTGGTGAAGTAATCAATTGCTACCAAGATGAAACGGTGTCCATTAGAGGCTTTGGGCTCAATCTTCCCAATCATATCAATACCCCACATAGAAAAAGGCCATGGGGAAGAAATAACATTGAGAAGTGTAGGAGGCACATGAATCTTATCAGCATAAATCTGACACTTATGGCACTTCTTCGCAAATTTCTAATAATCAGATTCCATTGTCAACAAATAGTAACCTGCCCTTAGCATCTTCTTTGCCATAGAGTGTCTATTGGCATGGGTACCAAAAGAACCCTCATGAATCTCATGCATCAACATGTCTGCTTCGTGTCTATCCATGCATATGAGCAAGACCATATCATGATATATTTTGTATAACACTCTCTCATTGAGGAAAAAAATTACCATCTAGTTGCCTCAATGTCTTTCTATCTTTGCTTATGGCATCAACCATATACTCTTGAGTCATCAGGAAGTGCTTGATATCATAACACCAGGGCTTTTCATCCTTTGCCACCTCCATGTAAAATATGTATGCTGGCCTCTCAAGACACCCAATAGTGATCTGAGGTACATCATTCCACTAGTTCACTTTGTACATAGAAGCCCAAGTAGTCAAAGCGTCCGCCATCTGATTTTCATCCTGAGGAATATGGTGAAGCTCTACCTTGTTGAAGAAAGTCAACAAGCTCCTTGCATAGTCTTTATAAGGGATTAAGCCAGGGTGACGAGTTTACTAATATCCTTTAATCTGAGTTACTACTAAAGCCGAATCACCGTACACATCGGGAATTTTGATTATGAGATCAATGGATTCTTCGAGACCCATGATACAAGATTCATATTCCGCCATATTGTTGGTACAATCAAACATCAACCTTGCTGTGAAAGGGATGTGAGTTCCATGGGGAGTAATGATTACTGCATAAATTCCTTTTCCATAGGCATCCACAGTTCCATCAAACACCATACTCCAACGGGATTCTGGGTCTGGACCTTCTTCAAGTAAAGGTTCATCACAATATTTCATTTTCAAATACATCACATCTTCATCAGGAAAGTTAAACTCAACAGATTGATTATCCCTAACCGGCTGGTGATCTAGGTATTCTGCCAATACACTATTTTTAATAGCTTTTTGGGTGCAGTATTCGATATCATATTCAAATAACAACATCTGCCAACGAGTAATTCTTCCCGTGAGAGCAGGATTTTCAAAGATGTACTTGATCGAATCCACTCGAGAGATCAACCAAGTAGTATGATTCAACATATATTGTCGTAAATGCTTTGCAGCCCAGGCTAAAGCACAATAAGTCTTTTCCAACATAGAATACCGCGACTCACAGTTGGTGAACTTCTTGCTCAGGTAATAGATGGCATATTCTTTCTTTCCTGTTTCATCTTGCTGTCCCAAAATACAACCCACAAAACTTTCCAAAACAGTCGGATATAGAACCAATGGTCTTCCTTCAACGGGAGGGAGCAAGATAGGAGGCTCAAGCAGACACTCTTTGATACTTTCAAATGCCCTTTGGCAATCATCCGTCCATATGAAACCTTGATCTTTCTTCAACAACTTGAAGATAGGTTCACAAGTTGCAGTCATATGGGAAATGAATATGGAAATGTAATTCAAACGTCTGAGGAAGTCTCTGACTTGCTTTTCAGTTCTTGGTGTCGACACCTCTTAAATTTCCCTAACTTTATCAGGATCAACTTCAATTCCTTTTTGGCTGATAACGAAACCCAATAGTTTTCTCGACTAGACACCGAATGTACATTTATTAGGATTCAAGCGGAGACGGTACTTCCTCAAACACTGAAACAGTTTCAACAAATCTTCCAAATGATCTTCCTCAGTTTGGGACTTAGCAATCATATCATCAACATACACTTCAATTTCTTTATGCATCAAATTATGGAATAGGGTCGTCATAACCCTCTGGTACGTTGCACCAGCATTCTTCAACCTGACGGGCATCGCTCTGTAACAAAATGTTCCCTAGGGTGTGATAAACTGTTTTTTCCATGTCCTTAGGAGCCATCTTAATTTGATTGTATCTGGAAAATCTGTCCATGAACGAGAACACTTTGCATTTTGCACTACTGTCTACCAACATATCAATGTGCGGCAAAGGAAAATCATCTTTCGGACTAGCCTTGTTCAGATCTCGGTAATCAACACACATGCAAACTTTTCCATCTTTCTTTGGTACTGACACAATATTGGCAATCCATTGAGGATAAACTGATTTCACAAGGAAACTTGCATCAATCTGCTTTAAAACTTCCTCTTTAATCTTTACCGCCATATCAGGACGAGTTCTTCTTAACTTTTGCTTGATTGGTGAGCACTCAAGATTTAATGGTGAATGATGCTCCACAATATCAGTGTCTAACTCTGGCATATCTTGATACGACCAAGCAAAGATATCCACATATTCTTTCAGCATTTCAATGAAACGAATCTTCACCTTAGGATGTAGTAATTCTCCAATCTTGACCTCTTTCACGTCTTCATCAGAACCCAAGTTAATGACTTCCAACGGCTCTTTGTACTGCTGTCATACCCCAAAATTTGCCCTCCATCTTCTCAAAAGATTTCATACATCTATGCTCAAAGATTCCTCAAGAGTTGATCAGACAAACTCTCTCCTAGACAATCAACCCAAACTAGGGTTTGGTATCTCCCAAGTCAAGATGGATTTCCAATATCTCCAATGGCCTTCATGCCTCCTCATATGCTTCAAAGATTCTCCATGTCAAGTTTCAAGCCTCACAAGTCAAGTTTCCTCAGGCAATTGCTCAGATGGTTGAAAATCGGGTATATTGGACAAAAAGTCAACTGGGGTCAACATACAGTCAAAACTTCTCTGATTTTTGGTCAACATCCTCATTTTGAAGTTACATTCATCATTTGATCAAGGGTTGATCATGATTCATCAAGAAAACTCAAGATTTGCTCAAAAGTCAAACTTTCTAAATTAGGGTTTCTAGGTGAAAAGTCAACTGAACTTTGACTGATCATAACTTTCTCATACTTTCTCAAAATTTTTTCCACCACCTCTTGTTTTGAAGGAAATTCAATTCTCTACAACTTCATGTCTCACAAGAATGTCCAAAAAATGCTTCATTTGAGAGGTATAGCTCAAAACATTACAGGTCATTTTCAAAGTCAACAAAAAGTCAACTTTTTGTTTTGAAAATATATTGAGCATGGTAACTCCAATTGAGATGAAACCAAAGACATTGATTATAGGACTCTTAGAGCTTTCCAAAAAGTCCAAGAACACTAAAAAATGTGGAAAATTGAGCAAGATACACCATTCAGAAGTTGGGCAATTTTGGACAATTGCACAAAAGGACATTTTGGTCAAAATGCAAAATTTTCCAAATGGGCCTATAATCTTTTGATCCAAACTTGTTCATGATGTTATTTTTGACCCATAAATGCTTGGCATTGGTGATTTTCTATTTTCATGGTTTATATTTGAATTTTACAACATTTAATTCAAAAATAAATTATGTAAAATATGAAAATTAAGTTTCTTTTTCAAATAAGTTGGATTTATATCTTCCTTAATGTCCAAGAAAGCCCACACCATTTACCAAATTCGTGCAAGCCATGGCATTGATGAGAAAATCATATTTTCTTCAAAATTTGATTTGTTTTTATTGGAAAATATTTGCACAATCAATAAGCAATCTTTTTTCACTCCTTTTGCCATCCAATTTTCCTCTATAAATACTCAGCAATACAGCCAGCCACAGACACGAACCCTAAACCTAAAAACCACCCAAAACTTTGGCAAAATTTTTCAAGAATCCAAAAATTCGAATTTTTGTTTTCAGCAAGCTTCAGCCCAATTTAACCACTCAATCACCTTCAAGAGGTTCCCAGCAATCGATCCATACTCATACCCCAAGCCCAGGCTGCCCAGAACGTGCCCTTGAGTTCTCACCGGTTTGCAAACTTTCCAAATTTCGATTTCATAATTCCATGCATTATTAATCGTTTTCATGTATTTGTTTGTGTTCAGGGCATTCAATAGATCATGTTTGATGCATTACATGAAAACATACACGTAGAAAACATTGATTGCCATTGTTAGGGCATCTTAAGCTGTTTCGATCGAGCCGGCTTGTACAAGCATTTTTAGGGCAAACGAATATCACCATTGGATTCAGAAGGTCCGATTTAGGGGGGTAAGGTACCATAGGGTTTTTTATTTTGCTTATTTTTTGAGTTTTCAGGTTTGTCTCGTCGGAGAAGACGACCGGAGCTAGGGCTCCGGCGTCGTTGACTAGGACGAAGACCGGCGAGGCTGGCGTGGCACGATGGCTTGCTCTGATTCGCTTGTTCACGCTGACTGGGGTCCACACACGCTGACTCGATTTCAAACCTCTCCCTGATGCGTCATCACTCAAAAACAATTGATTTTGTTTTTCCTAACATCAAATGCCAAGTGTCCCAGTGGTTAGAGCGCTCACTGTTTCCAGATACCATCCCATGTCACGGGTTCGAACCAGCCAGGGATCAGTTTTGCTATTTCCTTTTCCAAACTTGCATATTTTCTATATTTTCCTATTTTCAATATTTTCATATTATTTTAATTGTTTTCATATTTTTTATTCTGCATTAAAAAACTACCAAAAACATTTTTTCTTTTTACATTATTTTCATAAAAATGTTTATTTAATTTAATAAATTTAAAAATATAATTTTTGCTGGCATATTTATTTTATTTATATTTTTGCATTTAATTAACTTTTAATTGCATTTTAATTATTAAATCTTTTCCAAAAAATCCCAAAAAAATTATTTTAGCTTATTTATCTTATTTCCAGCATATATTAATTTTTTCATATTAAAATTTGCATTTTCCTAACATTTTTTCTCTTATTCGATTCATATTGCATTTTCCGATTTCTTCCTTTTGTACAGGTCGATCCGATTCAGACGGTTTTCTCTTTGTTATTTTATCATTTTATTTTTCCAATAATGTAACTATTTATGGGATGTAATAGTTTAATTTAGGATTTTATTTTCCGCATTTTAAATTATGTATCTGCCCCAAAGCCATGTAATAGCGTAAGACCTTTACATTTCCGTACTTTACATTCCGCATTTTACTTTCCGCACCCTATCAATTGCTAGTTATTAGGCGTGTATGGCAAGACTAAAATTGAACATAGCCCACTAATTTTCAAGATAACATATTCTGAATTCAACACACTTCTTTCACACACGCACCCCTTAGGGTAATTCTCTCTCGATGCCTTTCGATTTCAAAATGGTCATGTCCCTCGAACGTAGAGGTATTCTAGCACCGTTGCCTTCCAAACAAATCATCATAGTCCCTTCGATACAAAGATCATAAGACCCACGATGTCGCCTCCGAATACATGATCTTGACCCTCGATTGTTGCCTACGAAAAATGATGATAGTCCCTTCGAATGTGCTAGGATACTTCCTACAAGTTGCCTTCTATGACCATTCAGTGTCCCTTCGAATGTCCCGCTTACATCCAACGAATGGAGCTACCTACTAACTAATGGTATGGCTAGTGCTATTCTAAAGGAATGTAGAAGTACAACAAAACGACCAATTCTGAGTGGGTAAATAAGACTTTTAGTTGCTTGCTCTATCAAATGCTTTTCGCACCTCACACACTTTTTCAAAGTTCAAATTCTTTTCAAAACTAAACATTTCCGAACACTTTGTATACACTCCTACATGAGTCATTGCAAAGTCAAAGCGAAATGCCTTTTCAAAACATTTTTGTCAAACACACAGAAAGCAATTTTAAAAAGTGATCTAGAGCAACTAAGAGCCCGTAGATAACTACGGATGGAAAGGGTGCTAATACCTTCCTTTCATAACCATTCTCCGAACTCGAATCTAACGAAGGTCTTTTTCATTACTTTTACCTTCCCTTAATTGGATAAAAATAAAAGTCGGTGGCGACTCTTGCTATCCGCACATTTGGATACAAAAATCCTACAAAGTCGGTTCAAGTATTCAGGCGACTCTGGGGACATCACCCAAAAGAGAGAATTGCCTTAGGGATTTCTAGATAACCTTTATTGCTTTCTGTTTGAATTGTATGCTTTATCTTTAAGGGTTGCTTGGGTATTATATTTGTGGGGGATCCTACACCCGGATCCGGGTTTCCTTTTAGGTAAGTAGCATTAGATCATCGCGACCGCTAGACGTATAACTACACGGTCAACATGATGGCTACGTTAGTGTGACACTTTGGTTGTCCCGATACTCTTCATTCCCAAGTTGAAGATAGTATTTGGCTTCTGCGTGGTGTCATCAAGCGCTAACTAAACTTTTAGAACCTTAATTGACCCATCTTAGCCATTAGAAGGTAGTGAGATGGCCGGCTTTGGTGTAGACCGAGGTTGGTTGATACTCGATGCTACGCTCATTGAGATCAGACTTTTGGGACATTTTCGATCGACCACTTGGCCGTCGTATTGAAATAAGCGCCTACGAGAAAGGTCAATGATGTGAGATTCCTAGAACCCGATTACTATTATAGGACAGGATGAACCAACTTAAACTTTTGGTAGGGTAATCACCTATGCCTCATGCAAGCCTTAAACATAGGCTCATTGTGTGAATTGTTTGTGTGTGCTAAACATGACATCATGACATCATCCGCATTGCATATCATTTCTAACTATTTCAAGGACCTAGGGATTTATCTTTGCTCTGTTTTGTAGGGATTATGGCTTCTAGAAAGACTATCCGAATCAACTTCATGGGTATCCCTTCTCAGCTCAAAGAATTGGTTTCAGAAATTCCCGACCATGCTCATTTCATCAAAAGACATGGTTATCTACTTGATTTGGTTATCTCCGGTTTCGAAGAAGATATGATGCATGTCCTATTTCAGTTCTTCGATCCGAAACACCATTGCTTTACATTCCCAGATTACCAGTTGGTTCCTACCTTGGAAGAGTTCTCTAAGCTACTTGGGATACCTTTTCTTGACCAAATGCCATTCACCGGTCTAGAAAAGGTTCCTAAGTACGAAGACATTGCATCCGCTTTGCACCTTAAGCTCGGACATTGAAGCCAATTGGGAAACAGTGGAGTTAAGGGTTTACTTTCAAGTTCCTAATTAAGAAAGCGAGAATTCCTCAAAGTTATGAGTTTCCATGCATTCGAAGACACTGTGGCCTTGCTAATCTATGGTTTGGTTATATTCCCTAACTCGGATCAATTCATAGATGTCAATGCCATCAAGTTGTTTCTTACCCGTAACCCTGTGCCTACTTTACTTGGGGATATCCTACATTCTCTCCACACTCGTACTACTAAGAAACAAGGAACTCTCATGTGTTGTATACCGTTACTTTCAAGGTGGTTTATTTCGCACCTTCCTCCATCAGTTTTGAAGAATGAACAAAGGTTGAGATGGTCTCAAAGATTGATGTCACTCTCTCATTCAGATATCCGTTGGAATCTTTTCTCTCAAAAGGACTTCACCTTCATCGAGCGTTGTGGAGAATTCCCTAATGTACCGCTACTTGGTATAAGGGGAGGTATTACTTACAACCCTTCTTTAGCTCTACGTCAGTTTGGTTTTGCTCGAAAAGATGGTCCACATGATATGCTTCTCCAAGATGTTGTGTTCGACTACAACCACGATCTCCAGAATTACCGACGAAGGTTCATACACGCTTGGAGCATGGTAAAGAAGACTGATACCAAGACTTTGGGGCACCAAAATCCCATTCCTTGGGAACCTTACCTCAAATGGGTGCGAGCTCGAGCCCAAAACCTCATGATGCCATTCACGCCTGTTCTACCAGTAATTATGGCACCTGTTGCTATAGGTGACGTACCTATCTGTTCTCCATCCCGACATGCCCGATTTTGAAGACTTGAAGAGATCCGGATTCGACTTAAAGAAGAAAGGGATACCTTTGAAGCTCGTGTTACGCAAGCGAGAAGAAAGTGTTAGAGTTGACAAAGCTACTTCATGAGGAGCGAAGCATCAATGCCTACATCGGCACCAAGAGGAAGCGCCCATGGGAGACTTAGAACTTTAGGATATTTATGTTTTTTTGTTTTGGACTATCTCTTGTACTTAAAAAGAAAAAAAATATAATGAGAAGTACTAATAAATGTTTGTTCATTGCTTGTTTAACAAATTTAAATCTCTAAGGTCCTTGAAAACATTGCATTGCATTCATAAACATCATAGCATAGCATAACATTGCATCACGGTACATTGAAGATTGGTTTTCTCATTTGCTCGCTATTTATTTTAGCGAAATGGCTCTTGAGCAGTTGTCAAAGATCTCCAGCTCGAATGCTCGGTTTAAGATGTTCACCAACTTGGTCCAAGGCCAAGAAGATTTGAAGAAGCTCATCAACAAGAAGAAGAAGGTTGTTGGTCTCCTCAACATGGGTAGGCGTTTCAAAGGTGGTCAAAAGTGGTCAGTCGGATCGAGCTCTCTGAAGGAAGTGTCCATACCGAGGGGAGTACCAAGGGTGATGAAGGTGAGCCAAAGAAAGGAGAGGATCACTCGATTATAGCCAACACTCGATGAAGATGACAAGTACAAACAACTTGAAGACCGTCGAATCTTGTGGAAAACCTGAAAAAGTCCGGGCTGAACTTTGATGATCTGAGTCTTGTTCCTGGTGTTGTGATTCCTCCCAAATTCAAGGTCCCTACTTTTGCTAAGTATGATGGCATGACTTGCCCTAAGCGCATTTGAAGTCCTATGTCGGAAGATCAATCCACCTGATGTGAAAGTTGTGGATGCACTATTTTCAAGAGAGTTTGTCCGAACCAGTTGGAATGGTACTATCGCTAGAGAATGGTATCCGTACTTGGGTGACTTGGCGATGCTTTCTACAGACGATATGAGTACAATCTTGAGTTGACACCCACTCGCATGCAACTACAAAGCATGTCTATGGGTCGTGACGAGAAGTTCAAGGAGTATGCTCAGAAGTGGAGAGATTTAGCAGGCAGAGTTCAACCACCCTTGTCCAATAGGGAGTTGGTTGATATGTTCATGGGAACACTGACAGGCCCATTCTTCAATCATCGATTGGAAACTCTTCACTCGGATTCACCGAGCTGATTCTGACAGGCGAGCGTATTGAAGCCGGTATCAAGAGTGGGAAGATTCATGTAGAGTCATCTTCAAATGCTGCGAAGTGATCCTTTGGGGGTAAGAAAGAAGTCAATGTTGTGTATGGTCAGAAAAGCCGAGCCAAGACCGACCGCGCTCAATCTGTAGGCGGTTGTGATCTCGATCCTACATAACCTGACCTCGAGACAAGCGTAACGAGCAGCCGAAGGCGGTTTGAAGATCAACATGCCATTGTCGCAAGCCTTGCAACACATGTTGAGCATGATTACTTTGAGGATCCTCCTCGAATGTCAACACTTCCTCTCGAAATACAATCCTAATGCTAAGTGTGCTTACCATTCCAACAGCCCGGCACGACAGACAATTGTTGGGCTCACGAAGAACAAGATTCAAGATATGATTGAAGCTAAGCATTGAGTTTGATCCTCATTGAGACCGAATGTGATCAATGCGCCTATGCCTAACCATGACAAGAGTTCCAACGCGTCGGTGATGATACTTATGTTTTAACATAGATGACTTAACCATTCCTCGATGGTTAAGAAGAATGTTGCAAGCCGGTGTCAATCCGGGATGCCCAGAGAATTGTCGTTGGTGCCCATCTGATGGTTGTGCTTGGTTGAGAAGGCGTGTTCGCATGATGAATAACCGTGAGATACTATTTCGAAACCACGTGCGAGCGTGAAAAATGTCTAAGTTGAAGATCGACAATGCGAACAACCTGTACCATCGTGTGGGATACCTTGGGGCAGCCAAGTGGAAAGTATGATTACATGGTGAAATACATGTTCACGAGAGCTACAAGATTCCTATTGAAGATGTTAAGGCGACGGATGGGGTGATTTCCACAAGACTATCTTTGATGTTAACACGATAAGGATTTCCTCTGCGATCCCGTGCCTAGAGTGGCACCTCTCATTATCACTTCTCCAAGACCCGGTGCCATATTCCTCGACAAGGCTATCCCTTGGAATTATGGGCGATGTTTACTATCATGGTGTCAAACAAGACCCTCGACAATTGAAGATCTTACAATTGAAGCTACCATTCGACATTGACAACATCAAGGATCCAGAAGGTGACCCGAACCGGAAGGGTATTCTCTCCGGATATCTCTCCTCCAAAGACCGCGACTCCATTTCGCATTCCATCTACTCCACCAATATCCGCTAGAGGAAAGAACCCGTGGCTCATCACTCAACCGAAGTACCAAAGGAAGTTCTTGAGACACCTCCAAACAAGAAATGGAGGAAATTGAAGATCATCAAGAAAAGTGATTACAATGTCGTGGAACAATTGGGACGACTCCGTCCAAGATTTCCATGCTCGCTTTGCTCTTGTGCTCGAGGCTCATGCTAATGCCTTGGTGAAGTTCTGAAGAATGCTCATGTACCGCAAGACACTACCACCGATTCGAAGTTTTTGTATTGCTTTGGCTGCCAACAATGGCCTAGGCTTCTACGATCTTGATTTGACTCTACCGGAAGAAACATAACAAAGCCTTGCACATCTACCTTGAATGCAAAATACTACCATCTCATGTTTTGGTTGACACGGTTACGCTCTGAATATCCTACGAAATGCTTTTGATCGGCTTGATGTCGAAGGTTGGTTCGAGACCGGTGATATTATCGTGAGAGCTTTTGATGGTTCTAAGAAACAGTACTGGAGAGCTCACTTTGCTGTTAAAGTCGGTTCCAGACTCTTGACTCTACTCTTTGTCATGGACATTCCGTCACCTTACTCTTGCCTACTTGGGCCCTTGGATACATGGGCGGCCTGTTACCCTACCTTACATGCTGAAATACCGGTGAAAGGAAAGGTTGTCACGTATGTGGTGAAGAAGAGTATAGTCATCATCTCCATCATTCCGATACCTCGAGATGGAGGGTGAATTCTTTGAAACACCCTGTCAAGCTTTTGAAACAATTCCCAGAGTCATGCCTGTTGACTCTCCCGTCACTCCTGAAGATGCTAAAGTTCCGCCTAGGATGGCCTCGCTGAAAGATGCTCAAGCTGCTTTGTTGAAGAAGGTAGTGCTATTTGGGGACGGCTCACAATCTTCCTTTCAAATCTAACAAGACCGGTTTAGGCTTCACCATCAAGGTTAGAAGATGATGCCGCATAAGCGTGCTGGCCAACTTCCTTCCGCATCAGCCAGAGTGGAATCCATGCTATAGAAGATGGCGACAACAGCCGACATCAGCAAGTGGATCTTCCAACTCGGATCATGGGCTCCAATTGGAAGACCGAAGGCGTCATACCAATCTCCTTTAGCAGGGAGTATTGCTCTTGTTTTGTTTTACTTTTCGTATTTCTTTCGTTTTGAACAATAAACTTTGAAAGCCTAGTGCCTTGCGGGGCATCATGGCTCGTTCTGGGTTATTATCCATCGTTTGCGTATTTTCATTCAATAAATTTGTTGGAATTTTGCATTCAATTGTTTGTTTTCTTTCTTTTACTTTATCACCCTTCAAAAGGCTATGTGTTCTTACACCACATGATACACTGCGAATCACTCCGAATCTCGTTAATACAGCTATGCTAGTGCTAAATATGACCGATAATCCGATCTACCAAGCGAAGACGAAAGTGAGGAAGATTGTGAAGTGCCGGAGAACTTGCGCTACAGCAAGAAGAGCGAGTTATACACCACCAAGAGCAAGTTGAATTTGGGGTCGAAAGAGAAAAGAGATCAAGATAGGAGCGGGTCTTGAGCAATGTTAAAGAAAGGTTGGTTCGGATGCTACGAGATTATGTTGAGGTTTTGCTTGGTCATACGAAGACATGCTGGTTTAGACATTGATATTGTGGTACATTATTGCAAAAAAGGTTTTCTCCCAATGAAAGAATTTCGTCGCATGCGTCACGAGATGTCGAAGAAAATCAAAGCCGGTTATGAAGCGATTCAACGCGGTTTCTTAGTGTCACCTCTTATCCCAGTGGGTTGCTAATGTGGTACCCGTACCTAAGAAGGATGGTAAGGTACGAATGTGTGTGGATTCTGAGAGATCGAACAAAGCGAGTCAAGGCGATTTCCACTTCCTCATATTGATGTTACGGTTGACAACACCGCTCGCATAAGGTTTTCTCCTTCATGGATGGTTTCTCCGGTTACAATCAGATCAAAATGGCTCCAAGACATGGAAGACTACTTTTGTTACACATGGGGCACTACGCTACAAAAATTGCCGATGAAGCAGCCGCCACTTATCGATGCTATGGTGACATTGTTTCATGACATGATTCATCACGAGATAGAGGTCTATGTTGACGACATGATAGCTCGATCGCAAAGAAGAAGAACACCTTGATCATTTCAACTGTTTGATGATTGAATTGGTGAGACTCAATCTAACAAGTGCACCTTTGAGTCGGATCCGGAAAACTCCTAGGGTTTGTAGTCAGTGGAAGAGGTATTGAAGTTGATCCCGCCAAGGTTAAAGCTATTCAAGAGATGCCAGCGCCCCGCACAGAGAAGGAAGTCAGAGGTTTCTTGGGCCAATTGAACTACATTGCGATTCACACCTACTGCTACACGTGAGCCAATCTTCAAGTTGCTAAAGAAAGATCAAGTAGTGGAATGGAGCGACGATTGCCGGATCGCTTTCGACAAAATCAAGGAGTACCTACGAATCCTCTATTCGATGCCACCCGAAGGAAGACCTCTTATCATGTACTTGCGTATTAGAGAACTCAATGGGGTGTGTGTTGGGGCAACATGGCGAGTCAGTCGAAAAGAGCATGCAATATACTACCTTAGCAAAAGTTTACCGCGTGAACAAGATACTCAGCTCGAGAAAACTTGCAACGCTTTGGCTTGGGCTGCCGCCGACTAAGGCAATATATGTTGACTCACACTACCTTGTTGATTTCTAAGATGAATGGCGTAGTGGAAGCCGCCAACAAGAACATTAAGAAGATTATCTGAAGATGCGTGACTTACAAAGATTGGCATGAGATGTTACCATTCGCTCTTCATGGTTTATCGCACTACATACGAACATCCACGAGGCAACTCCTTCTCTCTCCATCACGGTATGAAAGCCGTCTTACCCATCGAGGTTGATTCCCTCGACGAGTCCTCCGGGAGGCGAGTTAAGCGAACGATTGGGTTCGGACTCGCCTTGACCGAATTGATCGATGAGAAGCGACTCGCGTCCATTTGCCATGGACAGATCTATCGAAGCGAATGATCGAGCATTTAACAAGAAGGTCAAGCAACGAGTCTACCAAGTCGGTGATCTAGTCAAGCATCATTCTTCCACAAGGTGATCCCGGGGCAAATGGACTCCCACCTATGAAGGACCGTTTGTAGTCAAGAGTATTTTGAACTATGATACTTAGCACCATGGATGATGAAGACTTCCCACACCACTGTGACGGACATAGTCAAAAATACTACGCATAAAAGAGACCCGCTCGGTCGGCCCAAAAAAAATCGCGAGGCAAAAGGTTCGGGCAAAATTAAGGATATATGCAAAACATGTACACCGCAAGTCGAAAACACGAAAAGCGGCTTGGGCAAAAAGGGTATCGGTGGAAAACCGAAAGGCGGTCTAGGCAAAAGTTAGGGATTTAAGCGTCGACTATGTCTCTTCGGATCACTTCCGGACTACTATCGGCATTCAAGATTCAAATGGCGAAGATCAGTCTACTCACTTTCTACTGACAACAAGGAGATGAGATAGTTGAAATATATGAGTACTAGCATAGTTGGAACTTAACGAGATTGTTTCCGCATAGCTTTTTACCTTTCTTGTGTATGAAACTACTTGGCCATACGCCACATTTCAAATAAATGCAAGCTTCTTTCTCTTTACAATTTCTGCTGTTATTATTTGCAATAAGTCCAACGTTTGCTTTGAATGACTATACGCATTTGACAATAAAAATCTCTTTGCAAACATACGAAAAGTGAACATGCAAAGGTACTTACTACGAGTTCGAGGTGGGATGACGAAAGTCACCAAATAGTTCCCAGAGCATAAAGGTGTCACTCACAACACACCTTCCCAGTGGAGTATATGTTAATCCAAGCGGTGATTCCACTCAACCGAGCAACGTTACATCAGTCTCAAGCGGTAACACTTCATCCCAGATATTTCAATCCTCCCCTCTCTCGGCGGTATCCGAGACACAAGACTTGGTCGAGATAGTGCATCGGAGGAAACATACACCTTTATTCCCGGCCGGAGATTACAACGGACTCCAGACTCTTCTAGCCCGGTCTCAACCATCAAATGCTCTCGTGAGATCTACACTCTAAATCCCCATTAGAGCGTTTCCTAAATTTCCTCAGCAGGATCTACATACAGAATCCCCAACAGATCGCCTCCCAGATTCTCCTCAGCAGGGTCTATGAGATCTCCAACAACGAGCTTCTCAAATCTCTACCTTCCTCAATAGTATCCAGGCCCAAGACTTGGTCAGATAGTGCATCGGAGGAATCCAGGGTATCTTTCTTCTCCTTCAAAAGCAGGGACTTCCACCTACTCAATTCCCCAAGCAGGAGTCAGAAATCCTCAAACAGAATATCCACACCTTCTTCAAGATGGATATGTTTTGAAATATCACAACATCAACATTCATACATTACTCATAAAGTCATAATTTATGCATATGTCATTCATATACACCGTCATGCATCATACTTTGCATAAAACTAACAAATATTCTATCAAAGTTCTCTTGTTTTTCCAAAAAGCAGTATGATCCTGACGCAAAGCAGGTCGAGATTAAGCCCGAACCGGCGGAAAACTATCGAAAGGCCACCTGGTTGTCCTCCGACGGGTCCAGATTAAGCCCCGAACCGCGGAAAACTATCGAAAGACCGCCTCGGTTATCCTCCGATAACGGCAATGGATCAACACCGATGCACAACGGGAAGCTATCCACATTTTGCCAACTACAATCTCCCTCGAGTAATCGACACGAAGATTTATTACGTGACTACTCAGAGTCTAGCGTCGACTCGATTGCCTTGGATGGCATCTTAAGCCCATCTCGACTATTTGTCAACATCTCTTCACTTTCAGAATGCTGCATATATGGTTAAAAAATCAATACAAACCAATAAACTCATTCAAAGTGAACACGAAGTCTAACGTACGACTCCCTTCGGATGGCATCTTAAGCCCATCTCCTCTCCGTTCTAGGAACATCTACAGAGTCTAACATACGACTCACTCCCCAGCATCGACCTTTCCAGATGGCATCTTAAGCCCATCTCCGCCAGCTCTCCTATTAACAACCTCGAGTCTAGCGTACGACTCGTTCCCCAGCGAAGTCTCCAACTTCTCCAAATGGCATCTGTAAGCCCATTCCCGCATCATCGTCCAACAGCGAGTGCAAATTTTCAGGTGTACTCGAGTGTTCAATCATCTTCTACTTCCAGGTCACGAAAGACAAGCATGTCTATCTAACCCTCCAGTACAAGAAGATTGAACAGGGGCAGCTGTCATACCCCAAAATTTGCCCTCCATCTTCTCAAAAGATTTCATACATCTATGCTCAAAGATTCCTCAAGAGTTGATCAGACAAACTCTTTCCTAGACAATCAACCCAAACTAGGGTTTGGTATCTCCCAAGTCAAGATGGATTTCCAATATCTCCAATGGCCTTCATGCCTCCTCATATGCTTCAAAGATTCTCCATGTCAAGTTTCAAGCCTCACAAGTCAAGTTTCCTCAGGCAATTGCTCAGATGGTTGAAAATCGGGTATATTGGACAAAAAGTCAACTGGGGTCAACATACAGTCAAAACTTCTGATTTTTGGTCAACATCCTCATTTTGAAGTTACATTCATCATTTGATCAAGGGTTGATCATGATTCATCAAGAAAACTCAAGATTTGCTCAAAAGTCAAACTTTCTAAATTAGGGTTTCTAGATGAAAAGTCAACTGAACTTTGACTAATCATAACTTTCTCATACTTTCTCAAAATTTTTTCCACCACCTCTTGTTTTGAAGGAAATTCAATTCTCTACAACTTCATGTCTCACAAGAATGTCCAAAAAATGCTTCATTTGAGAGGTATAGCTCAAAACATTACAGGTCATTTTCAAAGTCAACAAAAAGTCAACTTTTTGTTTTGAAGATATATTGAGCATGGTAACTCCAATTGAGATGAAACCAAAGACATTGATTAGAGGACTCTTAGAGCTTTCCAAAAAGTCCAAGAACATTCAAAAATGTGGAAAATTGAGCAAGATACACCATTCAGAAGTTGGGCAATTTTGGACAATTGCACAAAAGGACATTTTGGTCAAAATGCAAAATTTTCCAAATGGGCCTATAATCTTTTGATCCAAACTTGTTCATGATGTTATTTTTGACCCATAAATGCTTGGCATTGGTGATTTTCTATTTTCATGGTTTATATTTGAATTTTACAACATTTAATTCAAAAATAAATTATGTAAAATATGAAAATTAAGTTTCTTTTTCAAATAAGTTGGATTTATATCTTCCTTAATGTCCAAGAAAGCCCACACCATTTACCAAATTCGTGCAAGCCATGGCATTGATGAGAAAATCATATTTTCTTCAAAATTTGATTTGTTTTATTGGAAAATATTTGCACAATCAATAAGCAATCTTTTTCACTCCTTTTGCCATCAATTTTCCTCTATAAATACTCGACAATACTGACCAGGACCACGAACCCTAAACCTAAAACCACCCAAAACTTTGGCAAAATTTTCAAGAATCCAAAATTCAATTTTGTTTTCGAAGCTTGATAATTTAACCACTCAATCACCTTCAAGAGGTTCCCAGCAATCGATCCATACTCATACCCCAAGCCCAGGCTGCCCAGAACGTGCCCTTGAGTTCTCACCGGTTTGCAAACTTTCCAAATTTCGATTTCATAATTCCATGCATTATTAATCGTTTTCATGTATTTGTTTGTGTTCAGGGCATTCAATAGATCATGTTTGATGCATTACATGAAAGCATACACGTAGAAAACATTGATTGCCATTGTTAGGGCATCTTAATTTTTTCGATCGAGCCGGCTTGTACAAGCATTTTTAGGGCAAACGAATATCACCATTGGATTCAGAAGGTCCGATTTAGGGGGGTAAGGTACCATAGGGTTTTTTATTTTGCTTATTTTTTGAGTTTTCAGGTTTGTCTCGTCGGAGAAGACGGCAAAGCTAGGGCTCGGCGTCGTTGACTAGGACGAAGACCGAGGTGGCGTGGCACGATGGCTTGCTCGATTCGCTTGTTCATGTTGGGGGTCCGCGACGACTCGATTTCAAACCTCTCACGATCGTCATCACTCAAAACAATTGATTTTGTTTTCCTAACATCAAATGCCAAGTGTCCGATGGTTAGGCGCTCATTGTTTCGGATACCATCCATGTCACGGGTTCGAACCAGCCAGGGATCGGTTTGCTATTTCCTTTTCCAAACTTGCATATTTTCTATATTTTCCTATTTTCAATATTTTCATATTATTTTAATTGTTTTCATATTTTTATTACGCATTAAAAACTACAAAAACATTTTTCTTTTTACATTATTTTCATAAAATGTTTATTTAATTTAATAAATTTAAAAATATAATTTTTGCATGCATATTTATTTTATTTATATTTTTGCATTTAATTCACTTTTAATTGCATTTTAATTATTAAATCTTTTCCAAAAAATCCCAAAAAAATTATTTTAGCTTATTTATCTTATTTCCAGCATATATTAATTTTTTCATATTAAAATTTGCATTTTCCTAACATTTTTTTCTCTTATTCGATTCATATTGCATTTTCCGATTTCTTCCTTTTGTACAGGTCGATCCGATTCAGACGGTTTTCTCTTTGTTATTTTATCATTTTATTTTTCCAATAATGTAACTGTTTATGGGATGTAATAGTTTAATTTAGGATTTTATTTTCTGCATTTTAAATTATGTATCTGCCCCAAAGCCATGTAATAGCGTAGGACCTTTACATTTCTGCACTTTACATTCCGCATTTTACTTTCCGCACCCTATCAATTGCTAGTAATTAGGTGTGTATGGCAAGACTAAAATTGAACATAGCCCACTAATTTTCAAGATAACATATTCTGAATTCAACACACTTCTTTCACACACGCACCCCTTAGGGTAATTCTCTCTCGATGCCTTTCGATTTCAAAATGGTCATGTCCCTCGAACGTAGAGGTATTCTAGCACCGTTGCCTTCCAAACAAATCATCATAGTCCCTTCGATACAAAGATCATAAGACCCACGATGTCGCCTCCGAATACATGATCTTGACCCTCGATTGTTGCCTACGAAAAATGATGATAGTCCCTTCGAATGTGCTAGGATACTTCCTACAAGTTGCCTCTATGACCATTCGGTGTCCTTCGAATGTCCCGCTTACATCCAACAGATGGAGCTACCTACTAACTAATGGTATGGCTAGTGCTATTCTAAAGGAATGTAGAAGTACAACAAAACGACCAATTCTGAGTGGGTAAATAAGACTTTTAGTTGCTTGCTCTATCAAATGCTTTTCGCACCTCACACACTTTTTCAAAGTTCAAATTCTTTTCAAAACTAAACATTTCCGAACACTTTGTATACACTCCTACATGAGTCATTGCAAAGTCAAAGCGAAATGCCTTTTCAAAACATTTTTGTCAAACACACAGAAAGCAATTTTAAAAAGTGATCTAGAGCAACTAAGAGCCCGTAGATAACTACGGATGGAAAGGGGTGCTAATACCTTCCCTTTCCATAACCATTCTCCCGAACTCAGAATCTAACGAAGGTCTTTTTCTGTTACTTTTACCTTCCCTTAATTGGATAAAAATAAAAGTCGGTGGCGACTCTTGCTATCCGCACATTTGGATACAAAAATCCTACAAAGTCAGTTCACCGTATTACAACTGCTGAATGGTGTTTTCCTCGCGCTCAAGAAATCGAGAAACCTCTCCAGGGATCTCATCAAATTCCTCTTCTTCGGCAACATATATAGGATGTTCAAAGTTAGAAGAGGGAGCAGGGTCATTATTTTCAACAATTTTATGAATTAATCTGCACATATGTTTATGATCGATTTTAGAAACTAACACATGTGACAAGTGATTATGCAGATTCAATTCAATTATTTTTTGTGAAAGGTTTTTTTTTCTTCCGATTACCATTTTTCAAGAAAAAACAGAAAATAAAAGACACAATTTGGAATGAAAAACAAACTTTTATTAATGATCTTAAATTTCAAAACAAACAGATTTTTCCCATACAACATCACTTCCACCTTGGGCAGAGTGAAACGATCATTATTTGAAAATTTAAACAACAAAAGTGAATAACTTAGACACGTGAATGCAAGTGGGAATGTCAACAGCAGTCCAATTACAAACTCTGGTTCCATGCGTCACAAAGATGGGAATTTCTGGCTCGGGTCCATCTTCAACAATGGCATTGACTCTTGGAACAATAGGATTAAGATAACCAGCACTTCGGAAAATATCTAGATATTTGGCAGCAACAGATCCTGACTTCAACATTTGTCTTCTGATCTTTGTGGAAAAGCCTAAACCAAAACCATCCTTATTCACCTTTGGCTCAATAACTTGTCCCCAAACATTGCTAGGACCTTTCTGAACCACATTACGAGCATCCTTCAACGAAGCAATAGAATCTTCACTCTTTGGACACTATCAATAGACAAAGCTTGAAATTATGTTCCAACAACGACTTCATCAGCTTCTACTATGGAAAAGGAGGATAAATGAGAAACTATCATAGCTTGTTCTCCTTCCACAATAATCACAGCACCTTTACGAACAAACTTCAGCTTTTGATGGAGAGTAAAAGTCACTACACCTGCCTCATGAATCCAAGGTCATCCCAACAAACAACTATATGCAGGAAATATATCCATCACTTGGAAAGTGATCTGAAATAAATGAGGACCAATATGAATGGGTAAATCTTCTTTCCCAATAACAGATTTACGAGAGCCATCAAACGCCTTTACAAGGATACCACTAGGACGCATCGACGAACCTTGGTATTTGAGCTTTGAAAGAGTACTCTTGGGAATAACATTAAACGCATACCCATCATCAATAAGCACATTGGAAAATGCATCATTTTTGCAATTCATAGAAATGTGCAAATCCATACTGTGGTTCTTTCCTTCAGCAGGTAACTCTTCATCACTGAAACTAAGATAATTCAAGCTGTGATATTTCCAATAATACTATTGAAAGTTTCCAAAGGCACATCATAATCAACAAAAGCTTGATCCAAAACCTTCATTAGAGACTCTCTGTGAGATGAAGAATTCATTAACAAAGACAGGATTGAGATTTTTGACGGAGTTTGCAGCAACTGCTCAACGATCTTATAATCGCTCATCTTAATAATCTTCAACAGATCATCCATTTCTTTCTCTTGGGCTACCTCACTGGCTTTCCCTTCAGTTTTCTTTGGTTTAGTGCTAGCTTCCACAATTTTCTTACCATCGCCAGTCATCTTCAAAAACACAAGAGCAAACACACGACCGTTTACGGTCATTCGACTAACATCAACAATATTTCCTACTTGAGGCAACGGTTGGAGTGGAACTCCAACATCTCCTTCTAGAATAGTGGCACGGTACTTGTATGGCACAACCTTGTTGGAACTATACGGGACAAGCCCAGGCAGACTAATAACCAAAGGAGCATCTGGATGTTTGCTGTAGTAGGTCACCTCCACAGGAGTAGGAATATCAAAGTGTGGCACAATAACATTTACATCCGCTTCTTCACCAGAGTCATCAGTGGAGAAATATTCATTTGCAAAAATATATTCATCATTAGATATTTTAGACAAACTTTCGATCATATTGACGCCATTGTTGAAACCAACTTTGCGCACTAAAATTTGAATGATGCCCTCGTCTAGCAGACACTAAATATCTCTTTTCACAACATCACAACCACGATGATCTGTGCTACAAACTAAGCAGTCACTATATTAGTGCACCTCTTGCCCTTCAATGAAATTGAACTTGACGTGCAAATTCACCAGATTAGTATTAGTCTCGTTTACATCACAGATTTGGATTTCTCTAGGAGGACCATAAACAACATTTACTTCAACTTCAGGATCATCCTTCAATCTAATAACCCAAATAAGTTTCCTGTCCATCATATCTTGTAGATCAATTTTTATCTCATCACAACCACGGGTATCATTATCGCATACATTGCAAGCAACATGATCATGGGCATAATAACCAACTATGCAGAGAGCTACATGCATCTTCACTAGATCTCCAATGACCGAATTCACATTATAAACCATGATCTCTTCATCAATCATATTTACGACATTTCCATGCCTGGGCAACGGATTCCCTTGAACATTAGGACCCATGTCTTTGAAGGAAAACAAACCCGATCTGACCATCTTTTGCACTTCTGATATTAACGAATACCAATTCTCAATATTGTGCCCCAGAGCTCCTTGGTGATACACACATGTCTGATCAGCTTTGTAATGCCACAACAAAGGATTTGGAATAGCTGGAGGAGCCCTTGGTTGCATCAAGTGTATCTGAATCAATGATGGATACAACTCTGCATAAGTAATTGGAATTGGATTAAACGGTTCCCTCTTTGGGCCTTTACCTTACTGAGACGCTTTATTATATGGAATGGTTGTTGGAGCAGCAGCAGTAACAGGGGTAACACCAACAACTCGTTGTTGATTTTGATGGCGTATGTTAGGAAACTTAGCTCTTCTTTCTTGAACAACAACATTAACATCTTGCTACTTCTTCGAGAATCCAAAGGATGACTTCTTAATGGCATTCGATCCTTCTCCTTTCGACAATCGTCCCTCTTGGACAACTTCTTCTATACGGACTCCCATGCTCACCATTTCAGTAAAATCATTTAGCGCACTAGCCACCATCTTCCTGTAATAGAAAGGACCCAAGGTTTTCAAGAAAACTTTGGTCATCTCTTGCTCACTTAGAGGAGGTATAACCTGTGCAGCAAGCTCACGCCATTACTGAGAATACTCTTTGAAGGATTCCTTATCTTTTTTAACCATTGACCTTAGTTGATCACGATCGGGCACCATGTACATATTATAATTGTAATGCTTCACAAAAGCTTCACCCAAATCATTGAAGGTGTGGATGTCACTACTGTCTAGATTCATGTACCATCTCAAAGCTGCACCGGTCAAACTATCTTGAAAGAAGTGAATGAGAAGACGCTGGTCTTCAGTATGAGTGGGCATCCTTCTCAAATACATCATCAAATGGTCACGAGGGCAAGAATTGCCCTTGTACTTCTCAAACTATGGAACCTTGAATTTAGCAGGCACTTTCACATTAGGAACTAAGCATAGATCATTGACATTATCACCAAACAACTTTTTCCCGTTGAGGGCTTTCAGCTCTTTCTGCATCTTGTCAAACTGTTCCTAGAAACCATCCATTCGATCATAGAAATCCAAGCTTTCACTCGGAGGAGGAAGTGGATTATCAAACTCTTTGGTGAAAACAGGAGTAACACGCACCACAAGAGGCGCAAAAACAAGCATAGCATGCACCATAACAGGTACAAAAACAATAGTAGGCTGTGCCAAGGAGGTCACTTGAGCAGCAGGATTGTAACCTTTAGGCATGAAATTTTATGGCATTCCCCAAGGATAACCAGGAGGCATATAGTGCTGGACGGTAGAAACCATTGGCACAACAGAAACATGAGCATCCTGAACTTCAGAGATAACAATTGTATGGAGCATATGAGGAGAAGGCGGAGGAGGAAATGGTTGATTCTGAGCAGCCACCAACTGTTCCACCATAGCAGTCAAGTTGGCCATACTGGTCCTCAAAGAGATAACTTCTTCGCGCAGCTCGCGATTCTCTTGCTCTAGGTTTTCCATCTTCTTCTTGGATTTGGCTCTAGTGTTATACCGATGCAACAACTTGAAGACTGAACGAAGTAGAGAAACAGATAAGTCACCTAGCAGAGTATGAAAATGCAAGAATGTGTGTATCATGATGCATGACATGCAATGCACATGATTTGTTTTATTATTCTTTTATTTTTATTCATTACTCAAGGAACTTAATAAAGACAATTTAATTTGCAAATATCAAAGTATAACACAATTGAAATACTGAATAAAACTCATATCATTAATAAAAATATTTTGAGGATTACAGCTCTTCAATACAAGTTTCAATGAACCCAAGTACAATAGAGCATAAAATAGAAATTAGAAATACTAAGGAACCAAGTTTGCAGAAGACCCTTCATTAGATGACCTCTTCCTCTTGAGCTTCCTGATCTCTTCCTTCATCTGCTCGTTTTCCAACACGTACCTGTCAACATAACCTTTCCAAGCACCAGACTCGGGAGAAGTATGAGCACTAGAAGCTTGGTGAACACGGGAAGAAAATAAATCCTCATGCTTCTCCAACATCTCTACAACACGACACTCAAGAATATCAAGAATCTCAATAAAATCATCCTTTTCTTTTAACTCTACTGCATGAGACATCTTCAAGGTATGATACTTATTCTTCCAAGCCTCTTTCTCTTGTTGCATCCTAACCAAAGCAAACTGAAAATTCTCTATGTCATCTGAACCCTGAGTAGTAACCAAGAACAAATCAACAAGAGGCTCCTCTCGAGAATACGACATCTTAAGCTCAATAGCTCTTGCTTGAACCTATAGAAGATAAGGCTCCAAAGAAACAACCCCTCTCTGCCCTAGATTCTCTTTTCCTTTCCTATGAATATGACGCCAAGTTTTCTCTATATCCTTCCTAGCTACACTGTGGTCTTCACCCTCTTTAAGAAAGAAGCCACTTACATGAATACTCTTTGGTTTATCCCTCATCGAATAACCAAGCTGACAAAGTGCAAGAACAAGATTGTAGCTAATGCATCCCTTTGTACCAAGAAGAAGAACATTGTGAAAGCTACTACAACTATCGATAATTTCTACATCATAATAAACTTGACGATACCATACAATATCTGAATGAGTGAGAGCCATGACCTTCGGTGCCCAACGAGATCCCCTTCTCGGATCCCAAAAAGCACTAGCTGTAGGTAAATGAGAAGTAAACCAACGATATATCAATGACGTACAACAAATAATCTTTCCTTATCGATGAAAGTTTCAAAGGTGAATAGAATAATAAGTCTCTGCAAGAAGTGTGGGAACTGGATTCCCAATCATGAAGATCCTGATAGCATTAACGTCAACAAAGTTGTCAACATTGGGAAACAAGAACAAACCATAAGCAAGCAAGGCAAAGATGGCTTCAAAAGCCTCCATACTCTTCATATCAGCAAAGTAACGAGCTTTCTTCAAAAGAAATGCATCCGGTAATCCTCTGATACAACCCTTGGTAGTCATATTGTCTTTAATATCATACCTCTTCAAGTGGGTAATAGCAGCAACTCATGATACTTAAGCTCCTCCTCCAAACTAGTAAAAAGAACAACACTAGTAATAGGTCGACCAAACAGATAAGGATACTCCTCCATGGTGGGAACTAGCTGATAGTCAGGAAAAGTGAAGCAATGGTATAACATATCATAGAACTGAACCAAGGTGAAAAGTAAACCATCCTTCATCTTCGTCTTCATCAAAGGTATAATAGTCCCATACTTCTTCCGGAAATCCTCTGGACTCTCAATCTTATCAATCAAGCTCATTAGTCCCTCAATCTTAGGTTCCTTGAAACTGTATTTCTGAGTCCTCCTCTGTCCAAAATCCATAGTCAAAGTATACCTAAGATATTTGCAAAGGTCAATTTTGAGTTCCTTGAACAACTGTCTAAAAAAAAAGCGTATGGGTGCATGAATGCATGGTTATGCAGCAATCACACACAAAGATCACAAACAAGGGGGTCTATAGGTTCGACGTCACAAGCATGGAGTCAAATGGTACTAACCACAAGGTATTCTAAGCTTTGTCACCTGTAGTTGAAGGTTCTAAAGGAATCCCCAGAGTTTGTATTCCTCCATCCAATACTACCAATTTCCTGATGTAATCGGTAATTAGTAACACCTTCAAGTGAAACTCGTCTGAGTACAGTATCGCGTAGCAACTACTTCTGGATGACTCCGTAATAGTCTCACACAACCCCTAACAGGCCAGGATGGGTTAAAGGTTCTATGGCTGCTCAGCTTCAAGGACTCTCAGGTCGAAAGCAGTCATGTCTTCCTGATCGCTCGGTAAATAAAATACCACAATCAAGGAGGTCTCCACTGAGTGGGGGATCTCATGTCTCCTTTTTCGGGATTACTCCCTAAAAGTTAACATGACTATATCGCCCGTCCTATCTTAAGTTTTCCCGAGTCCGGGTATAGGAACTCAAAAAGAAGATCACTAAGCACCCTTGAAAACCAGAAAAACATCCAGACAAACAAGCATACAATATATACAAAAAATAAACTACATATATACAAATAAACAAAAATAGGGTCAACCCACTTAGAGATGGTCCAACAATAGGTCAAACATCCCCAACAGAGTCGCCACTTTTTCTGTAGCAGCAAAAACTGCGAGTATAAGCCATTGAATTGACTTCACTAAAAAAACAAAAAACAGAGTTGCCACCGCGCTTTTATTTTATCCAAAGGACTAGGAAAAAGAGCGAATAAAATCCTAAAAAAAAAGATCAGAGATCTGAGACCGGGGGTTAGTTATGCAAAGGGAAGGTGTTAGGCACCCAAAGCATCTAGGGTACTCCGCATGAACCTTTTTGAAAATTTGTATATGTGTGCTAAAAAAAGATATGTACAAAAGTGTCTGGAAAGATGAGAAAAAAGTATTTTTTACAATTTTTGGTTTGATAGAACTTCTAATGAGTTCAAGGCCTACATACCAACAACGTGCAATGTTGAAATCAAAACCAAGTAGTTCGGCTAAAAAAAGACCAAAGTTGTGTGTTGGTTGATTTTTTAAAAAAAAGTTAATTAGAAAAGCTACAAAGAGCTCAAAAAGGTTTGAATGAGGTTAGGTGTAACACCCTGAATTTAATTAATTACGTAATTAAATTATTAAGGATTTATTTATTGGAATTTAGTCGAAGTTGGATTTATCAGTAGAATTATAAGAAGCATTAATAAATTGATAAGTTGATTTAGGGTGATTAAGTGAATTATCGGAAGTTGGGATTAATTAATGATGAATAAAGTTTATTATATAATATTATTGGAAATAATATTAGAAATAAGTGTGGATTAATAAAATTATTTAATTAGGGTCTATTTGGTGTTAGGAACATAGAACGAATGTGTGAAAATTAACCCAATAGAAATATTATTATTATTATTATTATTATTATTATTATTATTATTATCATTATTATTACTATTATAAGTTGTATTTAATTATAAGAGATATAAAAGGAGAATTATAAGGGTTTAGTGAAGACTTTTGGGAAAAAGTTGTACGTGGGAGAAAGAAAAGAGGAATAAGAGTTTGGAGGAAACTGCCGCCAGAATAGGAATTGTAGACCGGAAAGCCAAATTAGAATTCGACTAGAAATTATGGAGAGACCGTCAATCCAAGGTAAGGGTGGGGTTCTAACTCTCTAAACGGGTTTATGATGAATGGTATGTGGGATGGAATTATATGGAAATATCTCTGTTTGTGCAAATTGTGTATAGAATAAGTGTCTAATTTTGTAATGGTGATTCAATTGAGTATGGTGAATGAAGTGGTTAGGAATTAATGTGGAGAAGGTATACCGAGTGAGTCTGGAAGTTAATCGAAATAAGTTACATATTGTATTATTAAGAATCGAGATGGACGTCCTATGTGCCAGCAGGAAGAAGAAGAATTTTGGAGATGGGGGCCACAAAGAAGGTGTGGCGGGCGCCCCAGGTGGAAAAGGAAAGGGAGACGGACGTCTCCATAGCAAAAGGAAGGGGAGGCGGACTCCTCCTTGTGCGTAAGGGGATGAGACGGCTGCCTTGTAGTGGATGGGGGCCACGTGAATTTGTTTTGCTGTTTGCTGTTATACTTCGTCTAATTCTTTCAGGTTTTAGTACATGACCTTAGGTGTTTGAATAATTAATTGAATTTGGTGAGGTATATATATCCTTTTTAATTAGTATTAAAGCTAGTTAAATTAAAAGGTACAAGTAAACTCATAGCAGGTAACAGTAGGGATCAGAATAGGAGTAGCAACATGTATGTAATGGTAGTAACATGTAAGTATCAGAATAATTAAAATACAGTGCTAATACATGTACCTATTGGTTGTAGAATTGGTATGTACTCATTTGGCAGGGGGCATATGATAGTAGTAAATAACAGGTTTTATCAAATATTGATATAAGTAGCAATAAGGTTGGATTTTAATGACAACATGAAGGCAGATGCAGGAAATTAAATGTAGCAGTTTAGTAAATTAATAGAAGTTGTATATAATAATTGGTAGTAATGGCAGTGAACGAAACAATACTGAATTGACCAGTTTAGTAAAAATTAAACAGTAAAATTAGTTGTCCGGAATTAATCGGAATTAGTTGGAAATTGTCGGAGAGACTCGTGTATGCGTGTAGTTATTATTGGTTGGTTGAAGAATTGAAACAGTGTCACGTATGTCGAATATAGCGAGCATCTTATTAATGGAAAATCAAGTAGTTGACTAATTAATTAATTTAGTAGAAGACGTTTAATAAATAAGTAGCGTTAGTATTAAATAAGACGTTTTAAGCGTAGATTCGTAATAGTTAAATTGTGTAGTATTTGTTGTAGGGTTTGCTTTAATTGTTGTTGTTATTAACTTGTTGTTGATATGTTGATGAAGTTGTGGGCCTAAGGACAATGTTGATTAAGTTGAACCGTCCAGATTTATAGACATGCTTGAGTTATAGGTCGTATGGCCAGTGTTGATCTCAGTTGATGTCATTGATGCATATTATAAGTTGTTGCTGATGCACGTTTTTATTGTTGTTGTGGTTGGATTGTTGTGTAATTGTTATTGAAATCGAGGTCACATGGTATACATTGCATGATTAAGTTGGCCTTGATGGCACCACGTTGAAAGTTGAAGGCTTATGCCTTGGCCTTGATGGCACCACGTTGAAGGCTCATGCCTTGTTAATGCCCGATAAAATGGCATGATTTTAAGTTGGGAGTTCTGCTCAAATGGTACCACATGCATTTGCATAGTTGAGTCACATATTGAGTCGCATGTTAAAGTTGTTGTTTTTATTCGTTGTTTATTGATTGTCGTTGTGCTGTTGTTGATATAAGTTGTTGTTGCTATAAGTTGACGTTGTTATTAAGTTGTTGTTGTTATGTTGTGTTGATTTAAGTTGTTACGTTGATGATTATGCGGTGGCTAACTATGAAACAAATTATGTTTGTAGTTAACTGTGAAATGAATTATGTTGTTGCTAACGGTGAAGTGTTTTGTGTTGTTGTTAATTAGGAAGTGGTGGTGAGGTGTTAATTGCGATGTGATAATTTTGTATGATTTAATCCTAGCATAGTATTTAGCATACACTTGTTTATATTGTTGGATATCTCACCCCTTCTGCTGATATTTCCCCTACCTTGAGAAATGGGCAGATACTCAAGAATAGCCGTGGAAGTTCGAAGTAGCATTATGAAGTCGTTAGTTGCTGTTAGTTCGAATTAGTGTCATTGCTCTGATACGTAGCACTCGGGGGGATGTTTATGTTGTTGTGATTATAAGATGATGAATAGTTGTTATTATCTGTTGATTGGAATTGTTTCTAATTGTTGTTATTACAATAATTCTCGAATAATTATAAATTAAAGTTTTGATTTAGTCGAATAAAGTTGTATATGACTTATAAAATGCGAAGGCCGAATGCTATGTATCTATATTAAACGAAACACAAGTGTTTGATAATATGTTGAAATGTGACATCTGTTTATGTTTTGAAATTTTGGCACTTTGATTCTATTATAAATGTTGGGTAGAAAATGGGTGTTACATTAATGGTATCAGAGCAGGTCGGTCTGTCCGGCCAGTGTTGTCTAACGTTGTTTACTTCCTTCGTACGTGACAAGTGTGTGGAACACTGTCGGTACTTGGTGATTTTGGTTGACTGTTTGCAGGAATTAAGTTGAAGCTAAGTGGGGGAGAAGCTTCGCTTCTCGAATGTGTTTAGTTGAGAGATATCAGATTAGTATGCTACTGATGGATACAGTGCGAACGTTGGGGAACTTTGTTGTTTCTCAAATTCGAAGGTAATACAAATTTAAGATTTGGTTGTTTGACAAGTTGGGATGTATTGGAAAAGAATATTTTCTATGAGATAAAATCTAGTAAGTTGATTGTTTAAGTAGGCCATGCTGTGGAATTATTGGGATTGATTTAAAAGTTGTAGAAGTTGTTAGAGTTGTTGAGATCTTTGAATTGTGGTTGCAAGGTGGGAAAAGAATACTATTAATGTTAGTAACGACGGTTTAATCTCTAATATGATTGTCGGCTATCTATTGACAAATTGAGGAACTGATCACCCTTAATCTCTTGTTGATATTAGACGGGAACATATTGGATGATATAGAATTGTCTTGCTATCTTAATGGTGAGTAGAGCGACGAATGTTGAATCGAGGAGATTGCCTAGACAATGTTGTGATGGATGTTGAAGGAAGTTGAGCCTAAAATTGCGAATTACACATTGTTTAATTGGTCGAGGTTTGAATGGGCACTACGACATAAGATGGATAATCAGAGTTGCACAACTGAAGCGTGATGTGCTAGAACGTCGTGGTCCTCATAAATTTTGCTGATTCCATAAAGATGTTATTGTGGTTGTTGGTTGATGGTGCATTATGTGCATATTTATTGAGTTAAACTGTTAAGTGGGTGTTATAGTGATTTTAATTATGTTGTCATGATGTTATTGTTGGTTATTGTAAGTAAGGGATGGTCCTCCATAGTATGATGAGGTTGATGAAGTTGGCTATGTCGATGTCACTATGAGAGTGATACGATGATATGAATAGGGTTGTTGGTGTTTCGCGGATGAGTGACCTCGGAGTATGAGGGTAAGAATTGTATATGTGTTTTGGCGTTGAATATGTTGCCACAATAATTATGCGATGTTGTATAGTCAGGTATAAGCAAGTGATGGTTGATTCCATGTTGTAAGATGTTGTTTCAAGGTATTGCTAGAATGGTTGGAGAATGGTGACGATTATGTTGCAAGAGTAATTGGAATATCGAAGTATAAGTATTGGATTTAAACTGTGATTGAGTTGTTGAATCGAAGGATTGGATGCGAATGTGATGTTAAGGATGGTTGTGTCGGATGGATTTTCGAGGACGAAAATATCCTAAGTGGGGGAGAGTTGTGACGTCCTGAATTTAATTAATTACGTAATTAAATTATTAAGGACTTATTTATTGGAATTTAGTCGAAGTTGGATTTATCAGTAGAATTATAAGGAGCATTAATAAATTGATAAGTTGATTTAGGGTGATTAAGTGAATTATCGGAAGTTGGGATTAATTAATGATGAATTAATTTTATTATAGAATATTATTGAAAATAATATTGGAAATAAGTGTGGATTAATAGAATTATTTAATTAGGGTTTATTTGGTGTTAGGAACATAGAACGGAGGTGTGAAAATTAACCCAATAGAAATATTATTATTATTATTATTATTATTATTATTATTATTATTATTATCATTATTATTACTATTATAAGTTGGATTTAATTATAAGAGATATAAAAGGAGAATTATAAGGGTTTAGTGAAGACTTTTGGGAAAAAGTTGTACGTGGGAGAAAGAAAAGAGGAACAAGAGTTTGGAGGAAACTACCGCCAGAATAGGAATTGTAGATCGGAAAGCCAAATCGGAATTCGACCAGAAATTATGGAGAGACCATCAATCCAAGGTAAGGGTGGGGTTCTAACTCTCTAAACGGGTTTATGATGAATGATATGTGGGATGGAATTATATGGAAATATATCTGTTTGTGAAAATTGTGTATAGAATAAGTGTCTAATTTTGTAATGGTGATTCAATTGAGTATGGTGAATGAAGTGGTTAGGAATTAATGCGGAGAAGGTATACCGATTGAGTCTGGAAGTTAATCGAAATAAGTTATGTATTGTATTATTAAGAATCGAGACGGACGTCCTATGTGCCAACAGGAAGAAGAAGAATTTTGGAGACGGGGGCCGCAATGGAGGTGGGGCGGGCGCCCCAGGTGGCAAAGGAAAGGGAGACAGACGTCTCCATGGCAAAGGGAAGGGAAGGAGGACACCTCCTTGTATGTAAGGGGATGAGACGGCCGCCTTGTAGTGGATGGGGGCCACGTGAATTTGTTTTGCTATTTGCTATTATACTTAGTCTAATTCTTTCAGGTTTTAGTACATGACCTTAGGTGTTTGAATAATTAATTGAATTTAGTGAGATATATATCCATTTTAGTTAGTATGAAAGCTAGTTAAATTAAAAGGTACAAGTAAACTCATAGAAGGTAACAGTAGGGATCAAAATAGTAGTAGCAGCAGGTATGTAATGGTAGTAACCTGTAAGTATCAGAATAATTAAAATACAGTGCTAATACATGTACCTATTGGTTGTAGAATTGGTATGTAATCATTTGGCAGGGGCATAAGATAATAGTAAATAACAAGTTTTATCAAATATTGATATAAGTAGCAATAAGGTTGTATTTTAATGACAACATGAAGGCAGATGCAGGAAATTAAATGTAGTAGTTTAGTGAATTAATAGAAGTTGTATATAATAATCGGTAGTATTTGCAATGAATGAAACAATACCAAATTGTCCGGTTTAGTAAAAATTAAACAGTAAAATTAGTTGTCCGGAATTAACCTGAATTAGTTGGAAATTGTCGGAGAGACTCGTGTATGCGTGTAGTTATTATTGGTTGGTTGAAGAATTGGAACGGTGTCACGTTGTAATACGGTGGGAGAATTGACTTTGGAATTTGTTTTGCTTTTTATCGCAAATGTTGCGGATAGCAAGAGTCGCCACCGACTTTTCTTTTATCCAATTAAGGGAAGGTGAAAAGAACAGAAAAAGACCTTCGTTAGATTCTGAGTAAGGGAGAAGGTTATGAAAAGGGAAGGTATTAGCACCCCCTTTCCATCCGTAGTTATCTACGGGCTCTTAGTTGCTTTTAGCTCACTTTAAAAATTTGCTTTCTGTGTGTGTGTTTGAAAAAATATTTTGAAAAGGCATTTCGCTTTGACTTCGTAATGATTCACGCTGGAATGTATACAAAGTGTTTGGAAATGTTTCGTTTTGAAAAGTGTTTGAACTTTAACAAAAGTGTGAGGTGTGAAAAGTATTTTGATAGGGCAAGCAACTAAAAGTCTTATTACCTACTCAGAATGGTCGTTTTCGTGTTGTTTTACGTTCCTTTAGAATAGTGCTATCCATACCATTAGTTGGTAGGTAACCCTATTCGTTGGATGTAGAAGGGACATTCGAAGGGACATCGGATGGTCATAGAAGGCAACTTGTAGGAGTATCCTAGCACATTCGAAGGTACGATTATCACTTTTCGTAGGCAACAATCGAGGGACGAGATCATGTTTTCATAGGCGACATCGTGGGTCTATGATCTTTGTATCGAAGGGACTATGATGATATGTTTCGTAGGCAACGGTGCTAGGATACCTCTACGTTCGAGGGACTTGACCATTTATTCGAAAGACAACGAGAGAGAATAGCTTAGGGGGTGCATGTTTGAAAAGAGTGTGTTGAATTCAAATATTTTATCTTGAAATTAGAAGTGACCTACGTTCGTTTTTATCTTGCCATACACACCTAATTACTAACAGTTTATAGGGTGCAGAAAGTAAATTGCGGAAAGTAAAGTGCGGAAAATAAATGTCCTACGCTATTACATGGTTTTGGGGCAGTTACATAATATAGGAGTGCGAAAAGTAAAGGCAGAAAATGTAAATCTACGCTATTACATGATAAAAACTTTGCGACCTATACATCCTTTCTAGAATTGTAAATGCGGAATAAGAAATAGATAATCGAAAAAAATAAGAAAATGTTAGCAAAAATGTTTTGGAAATTAGTAAAAAAAGTTTTTAGGTTAGTAATGATAATTAGATAATAGGATAATTTTTTTCGGAATTTTCTGGATTGGTTTTAATAAGAAAAAGTAATTAAAAGTCAATTTTATGGTTAATTAACAATTAATTAAAATATGCATGCAAAAATATTAATTTTTATGTCAAAAATTAAATAAATATTTTTCTGACCTAAATGCAAAAAGAAAATATTTTTGGTGATTTTTAAATGCATGAGAAAATTGTTTGAAAAGAAAATAAATTAAAAGGAAAAAATATGAAAAGAAATAGAAAATTGTTAGTTTTGGAAAAGTGTTAAAAAATATGTTGCAATGCCAGGGATCGAACCAAGGACATCCTGGATACACACGCGCCTCCCTGACCAACTGAGCTAGCATGCATTTGTGGTAGCAATATGGAATAAAAGTATTATAAACGAAATCAATTTCTGAAAACCAAAAACCGCGCCAAGATCTTCATCTTCTTCGTTTAAATTTTTAAACCTTTAGCGACGGCCTTGTTCGCCGCTAAAGCCCCTGCAAATTTTTAAAATCAAATACAAGCAATATAAATTCATTGTGAGTACATGGTTCGACTGGAAATTGGTCCCTGAGTTCAATGGTACCGGTCGTTTGGTCCAATCTTTCCTATTTCAGAAAACCCCAATTAGAGCTTATGAATCCTAACCATGGTGAATTCCGATTCAGGTGTCTAAACTCCAATCAACCTATGCAGAAAGTTTCAAAACTCCATTCTAAACACAAACAAAGCATCAAAACATGTTAAATATGCATGAAAATCAAAAATCGAAATTGAGTTAGAATGAGCAAACCGAAATCGTGTTTGTGTGATTCTGGGCTTGTTGATGGCTTGTGAGTATCTGGATCGATTCAGGGGACCTCCAGGAATGTATTGGAATGCTTAGAATTGATTGAAACGATCTGAAACTAGGGCTTCCAATAGCTTGCAATACACGTTTTTTAGCTTTGTTAGGGTTCTTAGAGGTAGAATTTTCGTCCTTGTGTAATGTGAATGCATTGTGTACTTATAGTGGATGGATTTAGGTCAAGAATCATGAGGAAATAATGTACCAATCAATGAGAAAATATTTGATTTGGTATAAAACCAAATATTGCCTTTTTGATCAAATTTCAATCAATTCCCTTGCCAATTAATGCCAATTTCGAATTTGCCAGCTTGTGTGGCTTGCTTGGACCTCAAGAATGAGAGAAAAATCCAATTTGCATTCAATTTTGATTTTCTACGTTTTATTTTAATTTAATTGGCTTTTAAATGATTAAAATCCAAAATAAATAGAAAATAAAAGATAAAATTCGTGGCCTTGGGCTTGGAGGTTCCAATTCAGCTGAGGAACAAGTTTGAACCAAGAAAAGTTAGGCCCATTTGCAAAATTTTGGATTTTGTCAAGTATTTCTCTTTGTGCACCTCTTCAAAAATGCTTAACTTGTGCAAGGTGTATCTTGCTCAATTTTCCACATTTTTGGGTGTTCTTGGACTTTTTAGAAATCTCTAGATGTCCTCTAAACAACCTCTTTGGTTTCATCTCAATTGAAGTTTCCATTCTCAATAACACTTCTTTACAAAAAGTTGACTTTTGTTGACTTTGAAAAGGACCTGTAATATTTTGACCCATATCTTCCAAATGAAGCATTTTCTGACCAAGCTTGTGAGACATAAAGTTGTAGAGAATTGAGTTCTCTTCAAAATGAGCTGTGGTGGAAAAATTTCTGATAAAGTATGTGAAAGTTAAGCCTGGTCAAAGTTCTGTTGACTTTTTCTTCAAAAAACCTAATTTGGAAACTTTGACTTTTGATCAAATCTTGAGTTTTCTTGATGAATCATGATCAACCCTTGATCAAATGATGAATATTACTTCAAAATATTGATGTTGACAAAAAATTATGAAGTTTGACTGTATGTTGACCACAGTTGACTTTTTGTCCAATACAACTGATTTTCAACTATTTGAGCAATTGTCTTTGAAGCATATGATGAGGCATGATGACCACTTGAGACGTTGGAAACCTCCTTGATCTGAGGATGGCCAAACCCTAGTTTGGGTTGATTGCCTAGGAGAGGGTTTTTCTGGTCAACCCTTGTGAAATCCTTGAGTATGGATATGAGAAATGTTTTGAGAAGTAGGAGGGAAAATTTTGGGGTATGACACATGTATGTCTAATATATAGGGCATCTTATTATTGGAAAATCAAGTAGTTGACTAATTAATTAATTTAGTAGAAGACGTTTAATAAATAAGTAATGTTAGTATTAAATAAGACGTTTTAAGCGTAGATTCGTAACAGTTAAATTGTGTAATATTTGTTGTAGCATTTGCTTTAATTGTTGTTGTTATTAACTTGTTGTTGATATGTTGATGAAGTTGTGGGCCTAAGGCCAATGTTGATTAAGTTGAACCGTCCCGATTTATGGACATGCTTGAGTTGTAGGTCGTATGGCCAATGTTGATCTCAGTTGATGTCATTGATGCATATTATAAGTTGTTGCTGATGCACGTTGTTATTGTTGTTGTGGTTGGATTATTGTGTAATTGTTGTTGAAATCGAAGTCGCATGGCATACATTGCATAATTAAGTTGGCCTTGATGGCACCGCGTTGAAAGTTGAAGTCTTATGCCTTGGCCTTGATGGCACCACGTTGAAGGCTCATGCCTTGTTAATGCCTCGATAAACTGGCATGATTTTAAGTTGGGAGTTCTGCTCCAAATGGAACCACATGCATTTGCATAGTTGAGTCACATATTGAGTCGCATGTTAAAGTTGCTGTTATTATTCGTTGTTTATTGATTGTCGTTGTGCTGTTGTTGGTATAAGTTGTTGTTGCTATAAGTTGTTTTTGTTATAAGTTGGCGTTGTTATTAAGTTGTTGTTGTTATGTTATGTTGATTTAAGTTGTTACGTTGATGATTATGTGGTGGATAACTATGAAGAGAATTATGTTTGTAGTTAACTGTGAAATGAATTATGTTGTTGCTAACGGTGAAGTGTTTTGTGTTGTTGTTAATTAGGAAGTGGTGGTGAGGTGTTAATTGTGATGTGATAATTTTGTATGATTTAATCCTAGCTTATTATTTATCATACACTTGTTTATATTGTTGGATATCTCACCCCTTCTGCTGATATTTACCCTACAATGGGAAATAGGTAGATACTCAAGAATAGCTGTGGAAGTTCGAAGTAGCATTATGAAGTCATTAGTTGATGTTAGTTCGAATTGGTGTCATTGCTCTGATACATAGCACTCGGGGGATGTTTATGTTATTGTGATTATAAGATGATGAATAGTTGTTGTTAGTGTTTTAAGTTGGCATTACTTTTTGGTAAAACTAGGCTATGGCAATGTCTTGATAAATGTCATGACATTCAGAGATTGAAGATAAATCCTACTTGACAAGGATGTTTAAAGTACAGCTCAGAACTGGAAGATAAAAGCTGTGCTGGAATTCTGCAGAAAATAGTCTAATGTCATAACAGATGTTATGACATTCAGTGTGACATTCTGTTCTGCAGAATCTGTTTTTCCTGAGACTTTTTAGGAAGTTTGTTGAGCTGCTATATTATGTTTTTTTGTTATTAGAATGCATGCTCACGTGGCTGCTAGGTTAATCTTAGTTAAACCTAAATTGGTTGTTGAAAAGACCATATTTTTAGGATTAAATTAAGTGAACCCTAGCTATCTTTATGGAAGCCCAAAACTGAAGTTTTAGGACTGCTTCTATAAAAGGAATACAACCCTTACACTGCTGCCACGCCTCTGGAATGTATTGAAGATTTAGCAGGTTGTTATTTTTAATTCTAGTTTCTCTTGTGAGCCAAGCAATTATCAATTGATAAGTGCCTTGGACTAGGATTTGTTTGTAAGGGTAGTTTTATCACTCAAAGCTTTGAAGCACGAGTGTTTGTCTCTTGATTAAAGCTTTGAAGCAAAATCAAGATAGTTTATTGAAGTGTGCCTTCACAATTCAATTATTCAATAGGTTGATATCACTGCTGTGATTGAGGGGGAGTGAGTAGGAACTCAGGTCTAAGTAGGACTTAGATTGAAGTTGCATTGGGTAGGTTTTAAGTGAAGGAGATAAACCGTTGGTTTATTCCCAATTAATTCTAATATTAGTGAATTTCCTCCCGGCTTGGTAGCCCCGATGTAGGTGTAGTTAGACACGAACCGGTAAACAATTTATTGTGTTCTTTACCGCTTAAATTTATTGTGTGAATTGTTAAGAGTGTCACATAGTGTGTCATAACATTCTCTGTGACATCACGATCGCCAGAATTTCAATTGGCATCGAGGCACTTATTTCGTGAGATATAGGGATAATAGTTTCTGGCATAATGGATAAGGAAGGAGGTTTTGGAGGTAGACCACCTATACTGGATGGGTCTAATTATGATTAGTGGAAACCTCGTATGGTTGCCTTTTTAAGATCAGTGGATATTAAAGCTTGGAGAGCTGCTGACAAAGGATGGAAACATCCCACCAAGCTTGAGAAAGATGGGACTACTGTCTTGAAACCTGAGGAAGAATGGAGCAAAGAGGAAGAGGATCTAGCACTGGGGAACTCTAAAGCATTGAATGCCTTATTCAATGGTATTGATAGAAATATCTTTAGACTAGTTCATCAATGTGAGCTGGCCAAGGATGTTTGGGACACTCTCAAAACTACTCATGAGGGGACATCCAAGGTGAAGATGTCAAGACTTCAGATGCTCACTACCAAATTTGAGAATTTAAAGATGAAAGAAGATGAGACTATTCATGAGTTTCACATGAATATCTTGGAGATTGCCAACACCTCAGGAGCACTTGGTGAAAAGATGTCAGAAGAAAAGCTGGTGAGAAAGATTCTCAGATCCTTGCCTAAGAGATTTGCAATGAAAGTAACTGCAATAGAGGAGGCTCAAGACATCAGCACCTTGAAGGTTGAAGAACTTATTGGATCCCTTATGACTTTTGAGATGGGAATCAGTGAAACTGCTGATGAAAAACAAGAGCATAGCACTTGTATCCAATAATCAAGAGGATGCAAGGTGGATGATGAAGAGAAGATATCCAAGCTATAGCTATGCTTGGAAGGCGCTCAACAGCTCATCAAGAGGGTTGATCCAAAGTCAAGGTCCAATGTCAAGGACATTTCGTCTGACATTGGAAGATCTTATGACTCCAGCAGAAGATCCAAGTCAGAGGATAAAGGAAGTCAAAGCAGAGAAATCCAAAGGTCATGGTTGTGAAGGATATGGGCATATTAGGTCGAATGTCCCACCTTTCTAAAGAAACAAAGGAAAGGGATGATCACTTGGTCCGATGGTGATTCAGAAGTGAATCGAGGAAGAAGCGACCAAACTTGTCACCGCTCTCTGAGTGTGCAATTGATATGGACTCTAGTGATGAGGAAGTGACATTTGAAGAGCTTGAGACCTACAAGAAGTTGTGTAAGGAGTGGTGAAGTATGTCAAGAAATGAGAAATGTAAGATTGAGAAGTCGAAGTCGAGAATGTGAAGTGGAGGTCGAGAAAAGGAAAACACACCACTATAAATCACCTCAACAATGATATTATAATGTTGAACTCCAAACTTGATCAGATGTCTAAATCTGTCAAAATGTTGACATCTGGTACTGATAAGTTGGAAGAAATCCTTCAGCTTGGACAAAATGCAGGAAATAAGCATGGTCTAGGATATGTGGCTGAATAGAAACCTGTTGGTGACATGAAGAAGAAGAGACATGGGAAACCAATGTCAAAACAAGTGTCACAACATAAAACAGGAAATGTGTCTGGCTCAGGGTATGTGGCTGCAAAGAGATTTGCTAATAACTAGGAGAAGAACAAACCTGGCAAGTCAATGGCAAAAAAGATGTCACATCACAAGACAGGAAATAGGTCTGCCTCAGGATATGAGGAAACTAAGAAATTTGTTGACAACAAAAAGAAGAACAGACCTAATAAACCAATGTCAAAACAGATGTCACAACATTGGGTTCAACATCAAGATCAAAGAAACATGAACAAAAAGTTTCAAAGGTGGAGATGTCATTATTGTGGAAGGTTTGGCCACATAAAACCTTTTTGTTTTAGACTACATGGATATCCTAACCAAGGTTCCTATGTGAAGCCTAAGACCAACAGGGTATCATACACTCAACAGTGGAAGAAGAAGATTGTAGCTTTGGTAGCTCACACTTCTCTTAGAGTGTCTGCCAAGGAAGATTGGTACTTTGACAGTAGGTGTTCTAAGCATATGACTGGAGACAGAAATCTTCTTAATGATGTTAAACCTCATTCTACCAGTTGTGTTACTTTTGGAGATGGAGCTAAAGGAGAAGTCAAAGGTGTTGGAAACTCAAACTGGTCTGGAGTTCCAAACCTAAATGTGGTGTTGCTGGTAGAAGGTTTGACTCCCAATCTCATCAGCATAAGTCAGTTATGTGATATGGGATTCACAGTCAACTTCACTAAGTCTGAATGTCTTGTAATCAATGATGAACAAGAAGTGATTATGAGAGGAGTCAGAACAAAGGACAACTGCTACATGTGGGAATATTGGAACACCACTCTGTCTTCTGTGTGTCCTACAGACAAAGATGAAGAGGAAGTAAAACTGTGGCACCAAGAACTTGGTCATGTACACCTCAGAAGAATGAAAAGGATCAGTTCCATAGAGGGAGTCAGAAGGATACCAAGATTTCACATTGATAAAGGGAGAATCTGTGATAAATATAAGGCTGGACAGGAAACCAGAATGTCACACTCAATGTCTAGACATTTGATCACTTCTAAAGTACTGAATCAAGTTACTAGGTTCTGGTATGAAAGGATAACCAAGCTCCTTACTGTCAAAGGATATAGGAGAGGAGCCTTGGACAAAATCCCCTTTGTCAAGAATGAAGGAGAAAAGATCATGGTGGCTCACATTTATGTTAATGACATAGTATTTGAAGGAATGTCAGACACAATGGCGAGACATTTTGGCAACCAAATGCAAGCTGAATCTGAGGTGAGCCTCATGGGAGAGTTGATTTATTTGCTTGGATTGCAAGTCTCACAGATGAAAGACTCAACATTCCTTCCACAGAGCAAGTATGCAAGGAATTTTGTCAAGAAATTTGGAATGAAGAATGGCTACCATAATAGGTCTCCTGCTCCTACACATTTGAAGTTGTCCAAGAAAACAAGTGGGGAAAGTGTTGATCAAAGCTTGTGTAAAAGCTTTTTGGAAGGATGTTTCTTCTTGAGAAACAATCTTATTTCTTGGTTCAGCAAGAAGCAAAACTGTGTGTCCCTATACAATGTTGAAGCTGAATACATAGCAGCTGGTAGCAATTACTCTCAGATGATCTGGATGAAGCAGATGCTGACTGAGTACAATGTCATACAGGATGTCATGACATTGTACTGTGACATTCTTACTAAAACCCTTGAGGCTAGTCAGTTTAAGTCTTTAAGGGGCAAATTGGGTATTTGTCAATATGAGGAGTTGTAGCAATTAACTGTGCCTACAACAAGGGATGGAAGGGACCTTTTACTTCAATTATTTATAAGTGGGTTATTTAATTATTTTCATCTTATTTTTAAAAGGTCCAAGAATAGGAAGAGACTCCCACATATAATAGTTTCTTCATTTGAAAGTAGCATCACATTTTCTTCATCCAAAAGAAACCTTAAAACCCTCTGCCATTCGCGCTCTCATTCTCTCAAAAGCCATCAGCAAAATATGTCTTCATCATCTTCATCATCTCAAGAATCAGGCTCTTCATCTCCCTCCATGACTGAAGTTAGGGCAAATGCTGAAACCATGCAAGTTGAAGCCCTGAGGGTTACTCCGCTGCGTGCAATGGCCACTGACCCAGAAAAAGTCAAGAAATTACGCACAAGGAATGCAAGAAGGTCACAAGCATCTCCTTCTGGTAAGACTTCTGTACCATCATCTTCGGTTCCTCTAGAAATAGTGAACAAAGAGGGGTCTAGGTCAGTGCATGAAGCCATAGCTAGGATAATGACTAGTATCCTAAATGAGAATCAATCTGTACTTGGGGTGTCAGTTCCTCTGAACCATAAATCTGCTAGCCCTAGTTTAGCAGTTGATCCAGATGTCACTGAGAATGTCAAGACATCTGGGTGATGATGTTGTTTCTCCTGCCAAGAATGATGTAAATCCCTCTGTTCCAGTCCCTGAAGGGTGTAAAGATGATAATGGTATTGAACCCCCTGCTGTTAATGAGAATGAGATGTCTGATGAGATTCTTGAGGAATCCCAAGAACAATGGACCTCTGTTAAATCCCCTGCTTCTTCTGCTGATAATATCTCTGATAGCATCCTTGAAGACTCTCCTGAGAAAAACACTAACCAGAATGTTGATCCCCCTATCATCAATCTAGATGAGGAATTCTCTGATAATGACCTCATAGCCAAAGTTAATCCTAGCATTGCTAGAAGGGTGATGAATAGGAAAGGGAAGCAGAATGCTATTCCAAGTCCTGTTCAGGAGAAGGCTGCTAAAGTTGCTCATAAGAGTCCTAGGGTTGAGAACAAGACAGAAGAAAAATCTGGTAAAGACAAGGCTGAAACTTCCAAAGGGAAGAGTAGGGTGAAGACTGTTGGAGGTATCTCTAGGCCAAAGAGAACCCCAATTATAAAGAAGAGGAAGGCACCTGAACCCTCAAAACAGGATGATGATTCTGATTTTAATGTCGAAGAGAATGTCTCAGACATTCATCCAAGAAAGAAGCCTCTTTGAAATCGTCCAAAGTCCTCAGTGGCAATTGACAACATTTCTTTCCACCACCCTGAGAATGCTAACAGGTGGAAATATGTGTGTTTGAAGAGAATTGCACTTGAAAGGGAACTGAATAAAAGTGCTCTTGAATGCAAGGATGTGATTGATCTGATTAAAGAAGCTGGGTTAATGAAGACTGTGGTGAAGTTCTCACATTGTTATGATGTGTTGGTGAAGGAGTTCATTGTGAACTTATCAAGTGGCTGTGCTGATGGAAGGTCAGCTGATTTCAAGACTGTTTATGTTAGAGGAAGAAGAGTGAAGTTTTCCCCAAGTGTGATCAACAAATATTTGGGAAGATCAGATGATGCTCAACCTGAGCTAGAAGAAACTGATGATCAAATCTGCCACACAATCACTGCTAAACAAGTGAAACATTGGCCAATGAAAGGAAAACTAACTGCCAGCAAACTAAGTGTTAAGTTTGCTATTTTGCACAAAATAGGTGCTGCAAACTGGGTTCCAACAAACCACAAGTCTACCATCTCCATTGGTCTGGGCAGATTCATCTTTGCTGTTGGTACTAAAGCAAAATTTGATTATGGCACTTATATCTTTGGGCAAACCCTTAAACATGCTGAAAGTTATGCAATTAAGGGACCAATAGCCTTTCCCTCCCTCCTGTGTGGAATTATAATTGATCAGTATCTAGACACTCTTGGTGACAGAGATTCAATATGCAAAAGAGCTCCTGCTCTTGGATTTCATTACAAGCTCTTTCAAGGCAAACATGTCCTAGATATTGTCATGACATCTGCTGAGACATCAACTGTCAAAGAAAATTCTCAGAAGGCAAATGTCATTGCTGTGCTAAAAGCAACTTGCAAGGAGCTTGAAGCAAGAAAGCAAAGTCTGGAAGAACTAATCTCTACACTTGAAAAGGAGAAAGACACAGAGGTTGAGGAAGAAGGGCTTGTTGGTGATGATTCTGCTGCACATATGGATGAAGATGCTGATGCTGATCAAGCAACTACTGGTGAAGAAGGTTCTGAAGATGCTTCCTTCCACAGTGCTTCTTCTAGAGAGGAAAACACTTAAGTTGTACTCCTGTGCCTTGTTGCTTCTGTTTGTTGTTTCTTGTTCTGTCTGTTGTTTCCTGTTCCTTGTTCTGTATTTTCCCATTGTTGTTTTTGGATAATTGTAATCTTTTGAAAGAGATGTAACATTTAACAATGCTGGTACTTCATTATATATTGAATGTTTGGGGCACCTGTATTGATTCCTTTGGCCCCTTTGTGGCTAAAAAGGGGGAGAACTACTGTGTGACAGTGGCATTGGGAATTTTGGGAAATTGTATGGAAATTTTTTTGTGGGGAATTGTGGGGAATTTGTTTGGGTAGAATTTATCTTATCTCTAGGTTCTAGTTTCTTTAAGCTTAGGATAGCTTAGAACTAGTTTTTCGTGTGCTGCATAGGTACTCTGATGACTTAAGTAGTTTTAACCAAAAATGTGCCAAAGGGGGAGTTTGTTAGTGTTTTAAGTTGGAATTACTTTTTGGTAAAACTAGGCTATGGCAATGTCTTGATAAATGTCATGACATTCAGAGATTGAAGATAAATCCTACTTGACAAGGATGTTTAAAGTACAACTCAGAACTGGAAGATAAAAGCTGTGCTGGAATTCTGCAGAAAATAGTCTGATGTCATAACAGATGTTATGACATTCAGTGTGACATTCTGTTCTGCAGAATCTGTTTTTCCTGAGACTTTTTAGGAAGTTTGTTGAGCTGCTATATTATGTTTTTTTGTTATTAGAATGCATGCTCACGTGGCTGCTAGGTTAATCTTAGTTAAACCTAAATTGGTTGTTGAAAAGACCATGTTTTTAGGATTAAATTAAGTGAACCCTAGCTATCTTTATGGAAGCCCAAAACTGAAGTTTTAGGACTGCTTCTATAAAAGGAATACAACCCTTACACTGCTGCCACGCCTCTGGAATGTATTGAAGATTTAGTAGGTTGTTATTTGTAATTCTAGTTTCTCTTGTGAGCCAAGCAATTATCAATTGATAAGTGCCTTGGACTAGGATTTGTTTGTAAGGGTAGTTTTATCACTCAAAGCTTTGAAGCACGAGTGTTTGTCTCTTGATTAAAGCTTTGAAGCAAAATCAAGATAGTTTATTGAAGTGTGCCTTCACAATTCAATTATTCAATAGGTTGATATCACTGCTGTGATTGAGGGGGAGTGAGTAGGAACTCAGGTCTAAGTAGGACTTAGATTGAAGTTGCATTGGGTAGATTTTAAGTGAAGGAGATAAACTGGTTGGTTTATTCCTGAATTAATTCTAATATTAGTGAATTTCCTCCCTGGCTTGGTAGCCCCCAGATGTAGGTGTAGTTAGACACTGAACTGGGTAAACAATTTATTGTGTTCTTTACTGCTGTTTAAATTTATTGTGTGAATTGTTAACAGAGTGTCAGATAGTGTGTCATAACATTCTCTGTGACATCACGTATCTGCTGCCAGGAATTTTAGTTGTTATTATCTGTTGATTGGAATTGTTTCTAATTGTTGTCATTGCAATAATTCTCGAATAATTATAAATTAAAGTTTTGATTTAGTCGAATAAAGTTGTATATGACTTATAAAATGCGAAGGCCGAATGCTATGTATCTATATTAAATGAAACACAAGTGTTTGATAATATGTTAAAATGTGACATCTGTTTATGTTTTGAAATTTTGGCACTCTGATTCTATTATAAATGTTGGGTAGAAATGGGTGTTACATTAGGTGTTTTTTAGTCTTATGAAAAGAAAAGTCAAAGTATTATTACATGAATTGAAAGTTTATTAAGAAAATAAGTTTCATGGACCTAAGTTTTTTTTAATGAAAAGTGGTTTGAGTTTTGAAAATAAGAAACGTTTGAAAAAGAGGGAAGATTTTGAAAATTAAAGAATGGGGAGGAGATGAAGAGGCTAACCTAAGGGCATAAAGTAAAAGGTAAGGGTAAAGAAAGATCTAACCGGGTGAGAAGACTCGTACTTGACATCAAGAGCCAATACCATATCCCATCCTTTGGATTACCACATAAACAACAAATAATTGGACAAAAAAAAACAAGCTTCGGATAAGTCAATGCTTTTAGGTGGACTCTTGTCTCTAGAAAATTGGGCAGAGTAACGATTGTATTTTGAGGAAATCCACTCTTAATTGAGTATAACGGAATAACCTGCATACAAAGATAATAACCAGACAAGATAGAATAACACCAAGGGCACAAAAAACTCCAAGTTGAGGTAGGGGTCCTAATCCTAAGTTCAAAGTCAAACTCCGAGCATAGGGATAGTAACCAAGTCCAATTAAAAGGTTTTTATGTTTAGGTTGAATTATTAAGTGTTTTGGAAAAGGAAAAATAAAGCTCAAGTGAGCAAATTCAAAATAACAAAAAAATAAAATGCTCAAGTGAGCAAAGGAAAAATGGCATAGTAAATAAAATGCTCAAGTGAGCAAAGAAAAAATGGCATAGAAATAAATGCTCAAGTGAGCAAAGAAAAATGACATGAAATGTAAATGCTAAAAATAAAGTGCATAAGAATAAAGAGCATAAAAATAAAAGCAGAAAGTAAAGAGCGGAAAATAAAAGGCAATTAATAAATGTTAGCAAGATTACCATCTTGAAACTTGTCAAGTATATCATCGAATTGTTAATTGTTAGTCGTCAGCAAGGTGACCATCTTGAAGCTTACGCATGAAGACTTGCCAGAAACTTGATAGAATCAACGCGGCCACACGACAAGTTTCAATTGATTTTTGTCAAGTATATCACCGGTTCTTGGAATTATCATATCACTTGATCAAATATGATTGAGAATTTCAAATGGAAAAAGTTAGTAGAAACTTGCCAGAAGCTTGATTAGAAATCAACACGACCATACAACAAGCGCCACAAGTGTTGAACAAAGATCAAAGCTCAAGTCATCTTTTGGGGATTATGTTAGAACATTGAAGTTCATGCCACCAATTGATCACTTTTTGATTCGGGACAAAAGAAAAAATAAGATGAAGAATAAGCAATGTAGCGCTATGTTAAGCAATCGCTAAGTGACTTATGTAGAAGCCACCCTACAACGAGGCCGATCAATGGTGATGTATGTGTTGAAAAAGCAAACGAGAATAATGATATATAGATCATCTTATAATGTTTGTCAACACATGTAAAATAAAAAAAGAATGATAGATCAACTTAGATTGTCTTCTCTAATTTCTTCCATCTTTAAGTTCAATCACTCATCTTGGTGGATTAAATCACGAAATATATTGTTGACCCAAAGTACCAAGAATTAATTGTATAATTAATCCTTTGATAGATTTGAATCACCAATACATTTCTCCAACCTCATCAACACCCAAAGTCCATTTAGATTAAAGAGGAATTAGGTGTACAAGACTACAATCCAAGGCAATCATCAAAAGAATGGAGTAAAAGAAGAGTAAAGATCCAAAACAAGTGAAAATCACAATTTACACTCTGTGCAATCGTTTGCAGCAGGATATGTAACACCCCTTCTAAAATACCCCGAATATATTCATTAATATCAATATTAAAATCAGCTTTAATCAGAGTTAACACGGAAAATGCGGGATGTCACAATTAATAAATAAAATAAACTTCAATTAAACAGTAGCCATGCTACACTGAGGATCACTATCCAAATAATTCAATCAATTTAAGACCATGTCTTACACAACGGAAATACCAAAATTGAATAAACCATATTTATTCTCAATGATATCCAAAGAAACAATTGAAAACGATAACTAATTTCTCAACTAAACGTTCCCCAGTGTTACAATCTAATCAGAGCATGACACTGACACGCGGACTTAAAAGATAAGCTCTAGAGCCATCCTCACCAACTCCTCAGCTGCTAACTTTAATCTGAAATTGTAAAGTAAGGGTGAGACTTCTCATAATTAAAGCATATTATAAGCTTCTCAATCAACAGTATATTACAAGCATATTAATCCACCCATTTCAGCATAACTTCAGATTCAATGCACAATTACAATCATATAATCATCATACACAACAATTAACAATCAGAGGATAGTAACACTGAAAGACATCCTAACATGTTACGATTCCATGCAAATAAAATGCAGACTCAATGCATGTGGTACCAACACGTGACCAAGTCACCCAATACTGATCCATCGTCAACCGGATACAATAACCATCGATTCGTCCATAAACACCCGGACACGAATCCAGCCTAACCACCCATCCTCACTCGGGTATCGGTTATCGGCAATCCAAGTCAAATTCCACACAATGGGAATTAACTTCACCAAAACAATGCATATGCACGCACATCACTAGCATGCAACATTAATCAGTCTATGTAACACATCAAATTAACATAACTGAATCAAACCAATCAACATGATATTTCAACCAACCATGCATCCAATTAACAGCATCATAAACATGCTTTACATCCACACAATTCCAATACATCCATCAACACAGGATCTCTGCTACATACACATCAATATGCTACCAAAAGTCACCTATTTCGGAATCCGGCTCATTTTCAAAATAATTACAAGTTTTGGAAAATATTTTCATTTTATAAAATAGAGCATTAAATTTAGTAAATAACGTCCAAAACGGCGCTCAAAACGGACTTACGGTTTGAAAGTTATGAATTTTCAAAGTTTGACATTTTTCAAAAAAATAAAGCAGAACCCGGTTCCTACACATACAGGAACCGGTTCCTGAAAAGTTCCAAAACCTCGCTTCTGGAAAAATGTACGGGAACCCGGTTCCTACCCATACAGGAACCGGTTCCTGAGTGTATTTTTCCAGTTTTTCACAAATTTTTAATGTGGAACCCGGTTCCTCCCCACTGGGAACCGGTTCCCACGTGTTTCACACCCAAACTTACTCATACGAATCCCAACATGGAAAACACTAAAACTCATCCAATTTGCATCACTATCACATCAAACAACATATTTTCATCATTTCTTTTCATTTACTGACACTCTAATTGCTTTCAATACATAATTTGACAAATCTAACACAATTAGGTATACATTCATGGAAACCTAGAAATTCCTAAACATAGATTTCCTAACATGCTATGATCTATACGGTCGAATTAAAACCGATAATACGAAATAAATAATCGAAATCTCCCCTTACCTTGTGGGTTCTTCGATTTCTGACACTTTAGGTCTTCTTCCTTCTTTCTCCTCTTCTCACTTCACGTATTCTTGTTTTCTCCAAAATGACTCTTTTTTCCTCCTTTTCCTTATTTTATTCCTTTTATTCCTTTTAACATAAATGAAATAAATTTTACTTCTCACACCCTCATTTACTCAACACATCTCTAATAATTCCATAATTAACCTCAATAATCCAATATATTAATAAATTATGTTCTCAATTAATTTAATAATTAAAAACCATAATTATTTAATTATCGAATTAATTTGGGGTGTCATAGGATACAAATCGATTGCACACTGTTACTTTTTCAATTTTTTTTAAAACGTGGCCCGTGCAATCGGTTGCAACAGAGTGCAAATTGATTGCACACTGTAAAAACCAGAAAATCACATTTCTAAAGGCCAAATTATTATTCAAAACTTTTCACAAACACCTTGAGTTCCTTGATTCAAGTGAGCACGAAAATTCCAACTAGTTCTTGAGATTTTAACATCAATGGAATTAAAAACAAGTTTGCTCAATGAATCAAACAACAACAATCATCAAGATATCACGTAATGAAAGATGAAGATCAACACTCACCACTTATAGATCTTGAGAGAAATTCGCAAGAGTAACACTTCAAATTGCTTCACTTCAACTTCAAAAATCAGAATCACAAGCCTAGATCTAAGGAATTGAAGAAGAAAAAGAGAGTGGATGAAGGTTTAGCTTAAAGAATTGGAGAATTTCAATGAAGAATTCACCACTATTTTTGAAGAAGAAAGAGCTTTGAGTGAGTTTGGAGAATTGGGAAAAATGAGAGAATGAAGAGAAATTTTGAAAAGGTGTATTTGGCTATCAAAAGCTTGAGATTTGAATGAGATGAGGCCTCTATTTATAAGGTTTTGGCTTGGGAATGAGTGGTGGTTTGGAAATTAGAATTAGGCTTGGAAATTGATTTTGGAGCCAAAATTGAATCAATTAGTAATTAATTTCGAAATTAAAAGACAATAAAAAAAATAAATTGGAGCCCAAGCCCACAAACTTGGAAATTGCCCAATTTTTCAAAATTCTGCACAATGCAATTGATTGCACTCTAGTGCAAATCAATTGCACTAAGTGTATTTTTGAAATCGATTGCTCCAATGTGCAAATCGATTGCACCCTGTTTTTTGTTTTTTGAAAAAATGGTTTTAAATCAAGTTTGGAAAAAAACATCAGAAAAACTTACATTCGCCTAATGTCTTGGATTGATACCTACAAAAATAAAAATATACAACGACAAAAACTAATATTTTTTGGTATTTTAATCAGAGGTCAGCAGATGAAATAAATGCAGATAAATCATGCATGCAAAACACAATAAGGGTGCTTGGTGATTCCTTGAGAGCAAACTTAGGAATAGGACAACCATTAGAGCCCAACCTTGTTTGTGATCTTAATGCATTGTGATGATGAGATGATTTAGGGGCAAAAATTAGGGTACAACAGTTGCCCTTATTTAAGTGTCTTCTATCCGGAGATAAGAAGGGAACCTTCGCTTTGACAGGATAAAAGATACTTAAATATAATATGAGCCCTATTTTTGTCCCTAAGATATCATGCAATGCTTGTTAGAACATAATTTGGTTCTACACCAATCTTAGATGTTTTGATGATAACAAGTACTGTTGATGACTATCATGTTCTGACTATAATAAACAATATTTTGTATGAAACATTGTTGGCTTCTAAGGTTGTTTAAAAGTATGCAGATAAAGTTCTAACCTTGAAAAGAAAAGAAGTTTTTGATCTTATCGAACAGAAGTTCTAATGACGTAGAAAAATAGAAGTTCTGATGAAAGTAGAAGAACATAAGTTCTGATGAAAGAAGAAGAACAAAAGTTCTGATGCAAGAAGAAGAACAGAAGTTCTGATGAAAGAAGAAGAACAGAAGTTCTGATGAAAGTAGAAGAACAAAAGTTCTGATGAAAGTAGAAGAACAGAAGTTCTGATGTCCGTTAGAAGACTCTGATCTAAGCGAAGTTCTAATAGCGTTAGAAGACTCTGATCTAAGAGAAGTTCTGATGTCAGAAGAAGACTCTGAACTGAACATACAGAAGTTTTGACATGTTAGAAGATGTTAACAGATTCACGCTCTAAATGAAGTTCTGATAAACTTCCAAATAGCACCAGACCGCTCTACAAACTCTGATATCCATGTTTTGACTGAAATGCTATGAAGCGTTGCCATTCATTAAATGAATATTCGAAGCAACGGTTAACTTCCAACAAGATCTCGCTTTTATGGAAAGAAAAATCAATTCAAATTATCATCATTCCATATACAACTTAAGATGTCTCCAACAGATATTTTCCATGAACGTCTATATAAAGGATTCATCTATGAAGAGAACGATAACAGATAAACACATGCAAAACAAAAGAAAATTCAAATCGTTCATTAGTTTATAAGTGCTGAAATATTCTTGTGTAAAAATCACAGTTGTGATATAACTTTCTTGAAGCATCATTAAACACATTTTTTGTAATTGTCTGAGAATTGTATTCATTGAGAAACCAAGTTATGGTTTTCTTGAGAAGACTAAAACAATTGTTTTAGTGAATTGTAATTCCTTGAGAAACCAAGGTGTGGTGTTCTTGAGAAGAGTAAGGAAGTGGTCTTAGTGGATTGTAATCAAGTTTTGATTAGTGGATTAAGACCTCGTTGAGAGAGGAAAATCACCTTGACGGGTGGACTGGAGTAGTTTGAGTTCAAACGAACCAGGATAAAAATAGTCGTGTCTATTTTAATTTGATTTCAAAACCCCAATTCAAACCCCCTTTCTTGTGTTTTCACCCTTCAATTGGCATCAGAGCGCCTGGTTCTGGGTGCAAACACTTAACTGTGTCAAAAAAAGATCTAGCTTAAAAAACACTATGGCTGAAAAGGTTCAGAACAACTATGACAACTATGACGACAAAGACAGAGTCAACGGCAGACCTCCAATGTTTGATGGAGAAAACTTTGATTACTAGAAGGACAAAATTGAAAGTTTCTTTTTGGATCATGACGGTGACCTTTGGGACATGGTAACAGATGGCTATACTCATCCTGCTGACGCAAGTGGTCAAAAGATTGAAAGGAAGAAAATGTCAGATCAGTAGATGAAGGAATTTAAAAATCACCACAAGGCCAGAACCATCCTTCTAAGTGCTATCTCATACACTGAGTATGAGAAGATCACAAACAGAGACTCAACTAAGAACATCTTTGATTCCTTAAGAATGACACATGAAGGCAACACGCAGGTCAAAGAAACAAAAGCACTTGCCCTAATTTAGAAGTACGAAGCATTCAAAATGGAAGAAGATGAAATAGTTGAAGCAATGTTCTCAAGGTTTCAAATTTTGGTAGCTGGCTTAAAGGTTCTGGATAAAGGATACTCTGTTGATGACCATGTAAAGAAAGTCATCAGAAGTCTTCCTAAGAAATGGAGACCTATGGTGACAACGCTCAAGCTTACAAAAGATCTCAACAATATCTCTCTGGAAGAACTCATCAGCTTATTAAGAAGTCACGAGATTGAATTAGAAGAAGATGAGCCCCAGAAGAAAGGTAAGACTATTGATCTTAAATCTAACAAAAAACATATGATTATAAAGCTTTTCAGGCAGAAGAAGAAAACTCTGGAGGATCCTCGTCAGAAGATGATGAGCTATCTTTGCTCTCCAGAAGAGTTAAAAAACTCTGGAAGTATAGACAAAGGAAGTTAAAAAATTCCAGAAGATCTAGAAACTCCTCTGATCCATCCTCTAGACACAGAAAGTCCAGAAGAAAAGATGTTGTCTGCTACGAATGTAAGGAACCTGGTCACTATAAAAATGACTGTCCCAAACTTCTGAAAGAAAAGACAAAGAAGAGGTTTGACAAAGAAAAGAAGAAAAGTCTTATGGCAACATGGGATGACTCGTAACATGGGATGACTCAGATTCTTCTGAAGCTTCGTCGGACTCAGAAGATGAAAGAGCAAACTTAGCGTTAATGGCCAACATAGCTGACAGCTCAGACTCCTCTGACTCTGAATCCGACATTGAAGAGGTATTTCTAAATTTTGCTGTTAATTTTTCTAGAACTGAATTAGAAGAAAGCTTATCTGAAATACTTGAAAATTATCAGAAGCTTAAAATCAAATACAAGAATCTGAAACAGAATCCTATATCTGATTCAGAAGATACTAAGAAACTTGAAACAGAAAATTCTGAGCTTAAGAAAATTATTTCAGAACTAAAAATTGAAAACTCTATTTTTAAAGAAAATTTTCAAAAAGCTCAAGTAAAACCTATTTCAGAAGTTTTGAGTAACACTGATAATATTCTGAAAGAATATGATATTGGTTTTCAAGATTTTCTTGCTAAGAGCATAGACAGAAGCAAAATGGCGTCAATGATCTATAAAGTAAGTAGAAATAGAAGAAAAGGCTTAGGGGATGTGCCTTCTAAAGATGACAAACCATATTCTGGAGTAGATGATATGGTCATTAAATACACACCTCTGAAATCACACTTCACCTATGGTCACTCACATGACATAAAATATACTAGTGAATCATATTATACTAAATCTTATGATAAACCTAAGTTCAAATAGAACTTTGAAAAATATAACCAAAAAGGACCCAAAATGATTTGGGTACCTAAGGATAAAATAGTATATGTTGCAGATGTATTTGAAAACAAAGTTAAAACACCAGTCATGGTACCTGGACTCTAGATGCTCTCAACACATGACAGAAATAAAGCAAATGTTCCAAAGTCTGGAACTTAAAGGCAACCAGAAGGGTAAAATTATTGGCTCTGGAACTATTGGTAATGGTTCTTTACCTTCTATTAAAAATGTTCTTTTAGTATATGGATTAATGCATAATCTGTTATCCATAAGTCAATTAAGTGATAACGGTTATGATATTTTCTTTAATCAAAAGTATTGTAAAGATGTTAGTCAGAAAGATGGAACAATCCTCTTTAATGGCAAAAGGAAAAACAACATTTATAAAATCAAACTTTCTGAACTTAAAAGTCAGAATGTTAAATGTCTTATGTCGTGGACAATGAGCAATGGGCCCGGCATGATGGGGCATGTTAGTATGAGAAGAATATCTCAAATTAACAAACTCAATCTAGTCGAGGACTTCCATTTGAAGTTCATTTCGATGCTCGTGTGAAGCTTGTCAAAAGGAAAATTTTCAAAACTTCTTTTAAATCAAAAATGTTGTTTATACCTCTAGGCCATTAGAACTTTCGTGATATTGATCTATTTGGACCAAAGAAAACCGCATCCATCGCTGGCAAGTATGGGTGGTGATCGAGATGACTATAGCGATGGACATGGGTAAAATTCTTAAGACACAAGGATGAGTCACATTCTGTGTTTGCTAATTTCTGTAATGTAGTCCAAAATGAAAAAGAGTTTAGAATAGTAAAAGTCAGAAGTGATCATGGTGGTGAATTTGAAAACAAAGGCTTTGAAAATTTCTTTAATTAAAATGGTATTTCTCATGATTTTTCGTGTCCTAGAACTCCACAACAAAATGGAGTTGTAGAACGTAAAAACAGAACTTTACAAGAAATGGCCATAACCATGATCAATGAGACTAATATTTCTAAAGATTTATGGGAAGAAGTAGAGACCACAGCGTGTTACATCCAGAATAGAATCTCTATAAGACCTATTCTAGAAAAGACTCCTTATGAATTTTGGAAGAATAGAAAGCCCAACATTTCTTATTTCCATCCTTTTTGATGTACTTGTTTTATTCTGAATACCAAAGATTATCTGAATAAATTTGATTCTAAGGAACAAAAGTGTTTAATGTTAGGATATTCTGAACGCTCAAAAGGCTACAGAGTATATAACACTGAAACACGTATTGTAGAAGAATCCATTAATGTCAGATTTGATGATAATATTGGCCCTTAAAAGTCAAAGAAAAAAGACTCTCTTGCAGGAATAGAAATTAAATTTAAAGGATCAGAAGATGGTCCTAACAGAAGTTCTGAAGAAGCAACCAAAGACAGATGTTTTGAAGAATCAACCAAAGATAGAACTTCTGACAGAAGTGCTGAAGCAGTAACCAAAGACAGAACTTCTGAAGAACTCATCCAGAGAAATCCATCCAGAATCATCCTAGCTCATCCTAAAGAAATGATTCTGGGAAAGAAAGATGATCCAATCAGAACCAGATCTACATTCAGAAACTCTGAAGAATCTCTCATGGGTCTTGTATCCTTGATTGAACCAACTTCTGTAGATGAAGCTCTTCAAGATAATAATTGAATCATTCCAATGCAAGAAGAACTAAATCAATTCCCCAGAAATGCCGTATGGGATCTTGTGCCCAAACCAAAAGGTTTCAACATTACTGGAACCAAGTGGGTCTTCAGAAACAAGATGAGTGAACAAGGAGAAGTAGTCAGAAACAAAGCTCGATTGGTAGCACAAGGTTAAAGTCAGCAAGAAGGAATAGACTATACAGAAACCTTTGCTCCAGTTGCCAGGTTAGAATCTATCATAATTTTAATTTCATATGCTGTTAATCACAATATCACACTATATCAGATGGATGTAAAAAGTGCATTCTTAAATGGTTACATTGATGAAGAAGTTTATGTCCATCAAGCCCCTGGTTTTGAAAACTCAAACATCCAGAATTTCTTTACAAACTCAAAAAATATTTGTATGGTCTTAAACAAGCTCCTAGAGCTTGGTATGAAAGACTAAGTAATTTTTAATTAGAAAAAGATTTTACCAGAGGGAAAGTGGACACAACCTTATTTTGTAAGACATTTAAAAATGATATTCTGATATGTCAAATTTATGTTGATGACATACTTTTTGGTTCTACTAAATCCTCCCTTGGGAAAGAGTTTGCTAAGTCTATGCAGGCAGAGTTTGAAATGAGTCTCATGGGCGAACTCAAATTCTTTCTGGGAATTCAAATACATCAGACCTCAGAAGCAACTTACATACATCCGAGTAAGTATGTGTTAGTTGGATATTTCTTGTTGCGTTTGAGAGCACTGATTCTAAGCAAATATAGCTTCTTTGGGAAAGCTTTATAAAGCCATGTTGGAAATACCAGAAAACATGGGTTGATTGAGAAGGTGAACCAGAAAATCAACCAAATCGACCAAGATGCCAAGAGAAATAAACAAAAGATAAACCACATCTACTAGATGGGTGAGGAAAGATTGTTGGTCGACTCAACATATTTTAGTGAAGGAGTTGGTCGAAGGTTAGATGTCGTCGAAGACATAGGCCAAGGGACTTAGGGAATATTATTATTCCTAGGGTATATCGAGGCCAGAGGTAGTTAATCCTTGTGAAGTCACGAAGCGGGAAAGAGTCAAAGCCTAAAGAACGTGGACGATTATTTCAAAGGATCGTGGGTGCAAAGCGCTAAACGAATGGTGAAATCGTGTGTACCAATTTTTATCTTAGTTTCATTATCATCCGTTGATCACTTTCAACGGTTATTCTGTAAAAGCTATAAATAAGTTACTTCATTGTAATTTCGGTGTGTTCACTTGTATTCTCAAATCGCTTACCAAAACTCTGCCCAATTCCGCGCTAAAGGAATAAAGAGTCATTGAGCCTTTGATGTACGTGAATCACCATCCTTACTTTCAATGTAATCAATTTATGTTTAAGTTTTATCTTTACTATTTTGTTTACTTTCGTTTCATTTCGAACAACTTCTATTGAACACTTCAACGTCAATTGTTGGTCACGAGTCACCAATTAGTGATTAGTTGAATCTTATTTATCCAGCGCCTGCTATCGGTTAGCAGGTAGTCAAAATTCTGTGTGGAAAGCCATTGTACTGCTTCCCTTGGTTTCTGAAAACTGTTTCTTGGCCAAGGTCTATTTCTATTGAATCAGTATAACATACCAAATCTTAGCACGTGCCTTAAGATCAAATAGTCGATCTTGCGAGTAACCCTTAGTTTTAGGACCTAGGGAGGACCAGCGCTTGTTTACCATTTTCCACATTAAACAAATTGGCACACCCAGTGGGACTATGTGTTAAGTATTTAGAATTTGTCATTAGCGTTAGAAGTGCATGAAACTTAGAAGTGGGAATTCAGCCAATAAGAAACCACCCACTAGAAAACGTACATCTAAGATGATAAACGCTACTCCCGCGTCAAATGCGTATGAAGTTCCATCACGAACTCTGGGTGTTGCTGACCCAATCATTTCGCAACTTGCATCATTTCCTCCATTAAGGAACACAACTGTCTTAGGGCCGACTTCCTTAGTATCAATCCTTATTCCTCAGACCACACCGATGAGTCCAGGGCCTGTGGTAGCCACAAGCACCATTCCGAACACAATGATACCTCGATTTGGTACTGCTATGAATCCCCTTTATGGAATTTCGTATTCCTTAATGAAGGGATATCAATCGACCCCAAGTGCAGTAATGATGTCTCATAACGCACAAAACACAAATGCTTCTTTGCAAGGATCCGCAATAGGGGAAATAGGGCAGTGTCTGCGCAACACCTAAACACTACTTTTGTGGCAGTGTTAAGGCATCAAATGGATGATAGAAACCATGAGTTGGTTAACATGTTAACTAACCAAATGGGTAATGTGTTTAATCCCATAGTACAAGAGTCAGTTGAGAATAATAGGCATTCCGCTAAAACAAATCGACAGGTGATTGCACAACTAACACGTTTGTGTAACTTCTTAGGGCCCCCAAATGGCTGCCCGACAGGGGCCACTGGTTCGAAAAGCCATACCCATTCATGGGGACATGGGGGAAATAGAAGAAGAAACTGTATACCAGGGCCAGGGTACAACGCCTCAAAGAAATGTTTTGGTCGATCCACTTAGGGTATTGGTTCGTAGACAACAGGAGGCTGACCAAGTCCTTGACCAAATTCGCCAGGAGAAATTAGTTGCCGAAAATAACTTAACCAATATTGTTGAGAGAATTATGGCCCGAAATGGTATGAATACACTGCCAAGGCCAACGTATTCCTCCCCATTATCAGAGTATATTTTATAGACTGAAAACCCTAGAGGATAGAAGATTCCCAAGTACACTAAATTTGGGGGAGAAACGGGCGAGTCGATGGTCGAACACTTCGCTAGATACCTGACTGAGTCGGGAGACATGGAGAATAATGAAGGCCTAAGGGTAAAACATTTCCCTTTGTCCCAGACTAAAGCTGCCTTCACATGGTTTACTACTTTGCCCCCTGATTCTATCGACTCATTGTCGAGGTTGGAAAAACTTTTCCATGAGCAGTTTTACGAGGGGCATTCGAAAATTAGTTTGGTTGAATTATCAAACATTAAGAGAAAATTTGCTGAAACCATAGACGACTATTTGAACAGGTTTAGATCCCTAAAAGCAAGGTGCTTTACCCAAGTACCTGAGCATGAACTTGTTCAAATGGCTGCTGGAGGTTTGGATTACTCCATTAGGAAAAAAATAGATCCAACCTTTGTCAAGAGTATGTCGCAACTAGCTGACAGGGTTAGACACCTTGAGCGCCTTCGACTAGAAAAAGTCAGGCATACTAAAGCTAAGGCTAAGAAAGAGAAAGTAGCTTATGTCGACTATGATGACACAAATCCCATATACGAAGCCGATCACATCTCACCGAATGAGGCTGAGGTAGATGTGGCTGAGTTGAAATCAGGGCCTGCATATGAATGCAAGTCATTGTTTCCTGCCAAAGGAAAAAGCCCTGCTGTCGAAACTAGTTCAAAAATCCCTGCGAAAACTAATACTTTTGATGTTAGTAAATGCGAGGAGATTTTTGATTTATTAGTTAAAGATGGTCGAATTCTAGTACCCCCAAATGCTAAATTACCACCATTAGAACAAAGACAAAAAAGAGGTTTTTTGCAAATATCATAATTATCTTGGTCACACAACCTCTCAATGTTTTCGTGGATCCGTTCAAAATCATCTTCTTTCGTGATGAGCTTCTTCGATATTTCGCCTTGAAAATCACCACTTAGCTCGGGCGTAAATATCCAAGAAGCTCATCACCAGAAAGAAGAAGACTGTTGGCCTCATCAACCTCAGTCAAGGTAGTCAGACAACTTGAGTTCTCAAACAAGAGCGGCGATACTGAAGGAAGCGTCAAAAATAATGAAGGAAGCCATCATGAGTCTGAAAACAAAGAGGAAGACTATATGAGCGAGCAGTATCCTAACAACGAAAAGTACAAGCAACTTGAAGATAGCCTGAATATTGTGAAGAATCTGAAAATGTCAGGCTTAAAATTTGATGATCTGAGTCTGGTTCCCGGAGTGGTAATTCGCCGCAAGTTCAAAGTTCCTACTTTTGCTAAGTATGATGGCATTTCTTGCCCGAAGCTGCATCTGAAGTCCTATGTTCAGAAGATCCATCCTCATACTGAAGATAGGAAGCTGTGGATACATTTCTTTTAAGAAAGTCTATCTGGAGAACAGATAGAGTGGTACTATCAGTTAGAGAATACCCACATTTATACCTGGAATGATTTGGCATGTACTTTCTACAAATAGTACCATTACAATGCTGAATTGGCACCAACCCGTATACAACTACAGAGTATGTCTATGGGCCGTGATGAAAAGTTCAAAGAGTATCCCCAGAAATGGAGAGATCTAGCAGGCAGAGTTCAACCACCCATTCTTCAATCATTTTATTGGAAACTCTTCAGCCGGATTCACCGAGATGATAATGAAAGGAGAACATATTGAAGCTGGAATCAAGAGCGGAAAAATGCAAGTTGAAACATCCTCAAACGCTGTAAAGATATCTTTCTGCCGGAAGAAAGAAGCCAATGTTGTGTATGGTCAAAAGAGCCGTGATAAAACTGTCGCAATTAATCTCTAGAGGCAGTCCTGATCTCCAATCCCACGCCAGTGCAACCTCAACAAGACAACGCGCATGGGAAGAACACGCCAAGAAGATAATTTATGAAGATCAACATGCCATTATCTCAAGCACTACAACACATGCTGAAAATAGAGCTGATTACTTTGAGGGATCCTCCTCAGCACGTCAACACTTCCTCTCCAAAGTACAATCCTAATGCAAGGTGTGCATACCACTCCAAGAGCCCAAGGCACGACACCAACTACTATTGGGCCCTGAAGAACAAGATTTAAGACATGATTGAAGCTCGGGAAATTGAATTCGACCCTCCTATCGAAACTCCAAATGTGATCAACGCACCAATGCTTGACCATGGTAAAAGTGCCAACGCCATTAATAATGACTCCTATGTTTTTTATGTGAATTAGATGAACATTCCCCTAATGAATGTCAAGAAAGATTTGTTGCAAGCCTGTTTATTTCCAGGATGTCCTGACGACTTCCGTTGGTGTGCATCTGAATCAGATGGATGTGCTTGGTTGAAGAGACGTGTTTAACGCATGATGGACAACCGAGAAGTGTTATTCCTAAAACCTCTATTTGTAGAGAGTCTGTGCGAAGATGTTTCTAAAAGTCTAAAGATTGAAGATGTAAACGAAGCCGTACCAGAAGTCTGGGATACCTTGGGGCAGCCAAGTGGAAAGTTTGATTTCATGGTTAAATATACCGCTCCTGATAGCTACAAGATCGCAATTGAAGACGTCAAGGAAATTGGATGGGGAGATGATTGTCCCAAAGAATTTGCTGATGTGAACACAATAAGGATCACCTCTGCCGACCCTGCACCCTGAGTGGAACCTCTCATTATTACCTCACCCAGATCAATTCCATATTCCTCTAACAGAGCTATACCTTGGAATTATGGAGCCGAAGTCTACTATAATGGCGATAAGCAAGAACCATTGACCATTGAAGACAATACAGTTGAAGCTACAAATCTTGACATTGACAATATCACTGGGTCAAGCAAAGTAACCCAAATCGGAAGAGTATTTTCTCCAGATATCTCTCCTCCGAAGGATACTACTACACTAGTTCGCATTCTTGCTATTGAACCAACTCCCGAAGCTCGAGGGAAAGAGAAAGTGACTCAAATTTCTCAGACAGAAGTACCAAAGGAAGTTGTTGAAGACACCTCCAAGCAAGAAATGGAGGAAATTCTGAAGATCATTAAAAAGAGCGACTACAATGTTGTGGAGTAGTTAGGATAGACTCCATCCAAGATTTCCATGCTAGCTCTATTATTATGCTCCGAGGCTCATGCTAAAGCCTTGGTGAAATTTCTAAAGAATGCTCATATACCGCAAGACACTTCTGCTGACCAATTCGAAAGTTATATTACTAGCCTGACTGCCGACAATGGTTTAGGCTTTTCTGATGCTGATCTGACTCCTGCCGGAAGAAAACAAAACAAAGCCTTGCACATATTTATTGAATGCAAGGGCATCACTTTGTCTCACGTATTGGTAGATACTCGCTCTGCTCTGAATGTCCTGCCAAAGAGCGCTCTCGACCGACTTAATGCTGAAGAAGTGGTCATGAAACCTAGCGATGTAATCGTAAGAGCTTTCGATGGTTAGAAAAGAACAGTACTTGAAGAGCTCAATCTGCTGATCAAAGTAGGTTCCCAGAATTTTGAATCTACTTTCTTTGTGATGGACATCCGTCCAGCTTATTCTTGCCTACTTGGACTGTAACGCCTGAATTTAATTAATTGGTTACTTAAATTATTTAAGGATTTGATTATTGGATTTACTCGAAGTTCGAGAATCAATCAGATTTGTCGGTATTATTTTGGGAAACGTATTTGGATTATTAAGTTGAAGTCGAATTTTATTCGGTTAGTCGGAGAATTAATGAAGTTGATTACGTTGAAGAAATAATATTAGAAATAATGTTATTATTAATAATGAACTATTTTATTAAATTGAGTTGGGCTTTAATTGTGGTATCGCAAAGTAATAAGGAGGTGTTATTTGTTAGGCCCATTATGGTAAGTTAGTAAGATATATAAATAAAATAGTATTATTATTATTATTACTAGTGGGTTATAAAAGAAGAAAAGGAAGAGAAATAGAGAGGAGAAGAGAAAGAGGGCTAGGGTTTGGAGAAGAGGCAAGAACAAGGAAAATTGCTAGAGCCAAGTTCCGGAAAGCCGATCAAAGTTTAGAGCTGCCATCAAAGAGGTAAGGGTGAGGTTCTAACTATATAACAGGATACATGATGGATGATATGTGGGATGGGGTTTATAGATTTTCCCTTGTCTTGGTGTCATTTTATTGTTGTTGTTGGAAATCCCAAATTGATGCTTGTTATTTCGTGAAAATTGATGAACAAATTGTGTGTAATTAACCATGATGTGCTGTTAGGGACTGTTGGGGTGTTGGGAATGAGATGTATGGGATTTGGGACTTTAAATCAAAGTTACACATAGAACTGGGTTGCTTAAAACTGATATTTAGGCATTTTTACGCAGTATGCGTCGATACAAGAGGCTATGTATCGATACATGTTATGTTGAGTTTCAAAACAGAAGTTGAAACTCAGTATGTATCGACACATACAGCTATGGGTCGACACATAAGTGTTAATTTTGAGAAAATAGAATTTGGAAGGCTGTATGTATCGACACATACAACTATGAGTCGATAGAAGCTGTTTGAAAAATTGGGAATTTTAAGGTATGAGTCGACACATACGACTTATGTGTCAATACATACTGTTTGAAAAATTGAAAATTTTAAGGTATGAGCCGACACACACGACTGATGCGTCGATATATACTGTACAAAAAATGAAAAATACCATTGAAAACTGTTTTGGTCATATCTTTGCAAGCGTAACTCTAATTTAAGTGTCGTTTGGACCGTTGGAAAGCTAAACTTATGATCTATCTTATAAAAATATTTTCAAGCACAGTAGATGAAATTTTTATGAATCGATGTGGTTTTCCGTGTGTAATGTTGGGTAATTGTTGAACCAGGTGTTCTTGTTGTTGCACGTTGTTACGATTGTTCAGTTGTTGTTATGTTGTTGTTATGTTGTTGTTATGTTGTTATTATAACAAAGTATATAATGCTTCTATGATTTAATAATGGTGCATGACGTTTATGATGTTGATGATGATGTTATTGTATTGCCGATATTTATGAGAAAATATTAAGTTGTAGGTTTTAGTCAAATGTTGAATTGTTACTATGTTGCAGGCCTATGGCCAGTGTCAGATTGAGATTATGTTGATATGTTGATTACGTTGTAGGCCTATGGCCAGTGTTGAATTGGGATTACATTGTTTTTGTGTGTTGTCGTTCGGTTTTCCGTCGTTGATCGAGTTGATGTTGTGGTTGTGGTCGCATACATACATTTGCATATTATGTTGGCCTGGATTTGAAAAACACATTGGCCATTAGGGGAAGAATGATTATGTTGAAGTCTTATGCCTTGCGCCTCGTAAACTGGAAAATGATTGCGTTGGGATTTTTACTCCGATGGTACCACATGCATTCGCATTCGTTGAGTTGCATATCATATCACATAATGATGTTGTTTTGCGATTGAATTGTATTTGTTGCGGATTGGTTGTGAGATTGCAAAGCGGTGATTTTATATAATTCTAACTATATATTATTTATCATGATCTCAATTATATAGTTTGATATCTCACTCTTTCATTTGGTTCGTCGTTTGCCTTTATACTGGTAACATGCAGGTATTCGAGAATTTAGGATTTAGTTGCTGTTAGTCTAAGTCGGTTTAGTTTCTCTGATACGTAGCACTCGGGGGGATGAACGGTTATCGTTTAATTGTTTTTATTGTTTTAGTAAACGAATCTTAAGTTGTTGTTATTAAAGAATCGTTATATTAAAGTTGTTTTGAGTTAGACATAAGGTTATGTAATTATAAGTTGAATTATGTGAAGCCGCTTATTAGTAAAAGTTGTCTTGTTTTCAAAAGAATAAATAAGGTTGTTATCAGTTTATCCGAACCAGTGTTATGTATCTGAATTAGTTGTGGTTATATGAGGTTGTTCTAAGTTAAAAATGTGGCATCTCATATGTTAGTTGAAAATTTTGCACTATATTTTCCTTATAATTACTTGGGATAGAAATGGGGTGTTATATTAGTGGTATCAGAGCAGGTCGGTTGGTCCGACCAGTGTCGTCTAATGTTGTTTATTCCTCTGTACGCGATAAGTGTGTGAAACATTGTAGGTATTTGTTTCATTTCTGATCACTTGTTGCAGGAGTTGGTTTGAACCTAAGTGGGGGAGAAGCTTTGCTTCTCAGATATGTTTCGATTGTAAGATGTTGGTGTCGTATGTTACTAGGGCCGACAATGCAAGTATTGTTTAAGTTGTGTGTTCTTTTTCCCGATGGTGACATGAATTCAAGATTTTGTTTGTGGATCAAATTGGAAGGTCTTGATGGAGCATGATCAGACAATGTTGATGTTTATTTCTTGAAGGATGGGGTGTAGTTTAACGATTGTTGGTATACAAGTAGAATGTGAATTCCTGATGTTTCTCGAGGTGAACTGTTAAGTGATAGGGATAAAACTTTCCGCGGATGGAATTTAGAAAGTTGTGATGTTTTAGCATTGCTGGTGGACTGCGCAGTTGTCAGTTGATGTAGCCTTGCGTAGGATGTCAATGTTGGAATGGTGATAGAGTAATATATTGTCGTAGACAGTGTCGTGGAATTCGTGTGATGATAACTAAGTTGTTATAGAAGGTTGGATTATTTCGTCGTGATATTAAGTTGAATAACCTTGTGGTAATCGTTGTCATAGGTTGTGATAGTTGGTTTTCGATCTAAGATTGAATCGAATGAAAAATATGGCGTTAACGGTGTTGGTGGAATGTTGTTCACGCAACAAAACCTTTCTGTTTTGTTTAGTTCGCGGCGCCAACATGTGGACGTTGTGCCAACTATGTTTTTCTACAAGGATCACGGTGCCAAGGATAGTTCGCGACGCGTACTATGTGATTTTTGCTAAAATTTTCAGAAGTTGATTGTTACCCCTTAGTAATTGGGATGAAGATGTCCTTTAAAGGATGGTGCTTTTAAGAGGAATTAAAGTCGTGGTTATGATTTCAAGGTAGTGGCTTGAGTAAAAGGAGGGTTGGAGAGGTTATAGAATGACGTTGTTGAGATTTTAACTAGTATGAAACGGCGTGAATGTACTGGTGTATAGAAATACTAAACCTTCGTGTGAAAATAAGTGAGTGTAAGGTGGACCTTGTAAATGTTGAATGTTGGTGACTCATTGACAATATCGAATAAGAGAGAAGTTGTGAAGGTATCTGTAGACCACTTTGGAGATTATTAGTGTATGGCATTTAAGTACAAGTTGGAAAAGAACATTATTATGGTTAGTAACGATGGTTTATAATCCATTATGATTGTCGACTATCTATTGACAAATTAAGGAACTGATCATCCTTAATCCCTTGTTGATAGTAGACGAGAATCGTATTGGAGTAGGTAGATTGGAATTGCTATCTCAATAGTGCAATAAGTAATGGATGTTATGTCGTGAAGATAGTTGCTTTCGACTTGATGAGAATTAACAGAGATGTATCCATGGGAAAGTCGAAGAACGTTGAACAAAATTCAGAATAAATGGTTTATGTGCGAGCTAACGTCGCGAAGTGAGAGATTGATGCATGTGAAGGGAGTCTGAAACTTAGTTGAAGCTCGTGAATCTTATAGGTGGATAGGAACTTTGATAAGTACGGCGGATTAAGATGGATCATATGGTTAGTAGTCGAATTATTATTATTAAGTTGGTGTTATAGAATTTTGTTCGGTTGCATGACAATGTTATTGGCTACCGTAGATGATGAGTAATACTCTATGATATGATAAAGTAGATCAAGTGGACTATGTCGATATCACTATAAGAGTGATACGATGAGATTAATAGAGTTATCAGTATTCCGCGGATGAGTGACCTCAGATAAGGAATAAGAAACGTATACATGTTTAAGTGTCGATTATGTTGTGGCGGTAATGATGCGATATTGTATGAGTCAAGTATGAACAAGCGAAGGTTGTTGATATGTTATAAGGTGTTGTTTCAAGAAATCGCCAAAATGGTTGGCGAGTTAGTAGCGGTTATGTTGTATGTGTATTAGATTCAATTCGTTTAGAGATACAATTATATCAGAAAAGTAATGATCAAATTGTCGTCAAGCGAAACTTGAGAATAAGAGGTTGGATGAGGAAGCGATATTAAGGATAGTTGTGTTGGGGCGAATTTTCGAGGACGAAAATACCCTAAGTGGGGGAGAGTTGTAACGCCTGAATTTAATTCATTGGTTAATTAAATTATTTAAGGATTTGATTATCGGATTTACTCGAAGTTCGAGAATCAATATGATTTATCGGTATTACTTTGGGAAACGTATTTGGATTATTAAGTTGAAGTCGAATTTTATTCGGCTAGTCGGAGAATTAATGAAGTTGATTACGTTGAAGAAATAATATTATTATTAATAATGGACTATTTTATTAAATTGATTTGGGATTTAATTGTGGTATCGCAAAGTAATAAGGAGGTGTTATTTGTTAGGCCTATTATGGTAAGTTAGTAAAATATATAAATAAAATAGTATTATTATTATTACTAGTGGGTTATAAAAGAAGAAAAGGAAGTGAAATAGAGAGGAGAAGAGAAAGAGGGCTAGCGTTTGGAGAAAAGAAAAGAACAAGGAAAATTGCTAGAGCCAAGTTCCGAAAAGCCGGTCAATGTTTAGAGTTTCCATCAAAGAGGTAAGGGTGGGGTTCTAACTCTACAACAGGATACATGATGGATGATATGTGGGATGGGGGTTTATAGATTTTCCCTTGTCTTGGTGTCATGTTATTGTTGTTGTTGGAAATCCCAAATTGATACTTGTTATTCCATGAAAATTGATGAACAAATTGTGTGTAATTAACCATGATGTACTATTATGGACTGTTGGGGTGTTGGGAATGAGATGTATGGGATTTGATACTTTAAATCAAAGTTACACATAGAACTTGGTTGCTGAAAACTGATATTTAGGAATTTTTACGCAGTATGCGTCGATACAAGAGGCTATGTATCGATATATGTTGTGTTGAGTTTTAAAACAGAAGTTGAAAATCTGTATGCATCGACACATACAGCTATGGGTCGTTACATACAACTATGGGTCGACATATAAGTTTTAATTTTGAGAAAACAGAGATATGGAAGGTTGTATGTATCGACACATACAACTATGAGTCGATACAAGTTGTTTGAAAAATTGGGAATTTTAAGATATGAGTCGACAGATACGACTTATGCGTCGATACATACTGTTTGAAAAACTGAAAATTTTAAGGTATGAGCCGACACATACGACTGATGCGTCGATACATACTGTACGAAAAATGAAAAATACCTTTGAAAACTATTTTGTTCATATCTTTGCAACTGTAACTCTAATTTAAGTGCCGTTTGGACCGTTGGAAAGCTAAAATTATGATCTATCTTATAAAAATATTTTCAAACACAGTAGATGAATTTTTGATGAATCGATGTGAAAGGCTTATGCCTTGTGCCTCAGGAACTGGCAAATGATTGCGTTGGGAGTTTTACTCCGATGGTACCACATGCATTCGTATTCGTTGAGTTGCATATCATATCACATAATGATGTTGTTTTGCGATTGAATTGTATTTGTTGCGGATTGGTTGTAGGATTGCAAAATGGTGATTTTATATAATTCTAACTATATATCATTTATCATGATCTCAATTATATAGTTTGATATCTCACTCTTTCATTTGTTTCACCGTTGCCTTTATACTGGTCACGTGCAGGTATTCGAGAATTGAGGAGTAAGTTGTTGTTAGTCCAAGTAGGTTTAGTTGCTCTGATACGTAGCACTCGGGTGGATGAACGGTTGTCGTTTAATTGTTTTTTATTTTTATAGTAGTTGAATCTTAAGTTGTTGTTATTAAAGAATCGTTATATTAAAGTTGTTTTGAGTTAGACATGAGGTTATGTCATTATAAGTTGAATTATATGAAGCCTCTTATTAATAAAAGTTGTCTTGTTTTCAAAAGAAAAAATCAGGTTGTTATCAGTTTATCCAAACCAGTGTTATGTATCTGAATTAATTGTTGTTATATGAGGTTGTTCTAAGTTAAAAATGTGGCATCTCATATGTTTGTTGAAAATTTTGCACTTTGATTTCCTTATAATTAGTTGGGATAGAAATGGGGTGTTACATGGACGCCCTTGGATACATGGGACAGGCGTAGTTACCTCTACTCTACATCAGAAACTGAAGTACCCAGTGAAGGGGAAGATTTTTACAGTATGCGGAGAAGAAGATTACATGGTAAGCCACCTGCAGTCATTCTGATACATCAAAATGGAAGGTGAATTTGTTGAAACCCCCTGTCAAGCTTTCAAAGTAATTCCACGAGTCACACTTGTTGACTCTTCTGTTACTCCTAATGTTACTAGAGCTCCACCGAAGATGGCCTCGTTGAAAACCGCCAAAGTTGTGGTTGAAGAAAGAGGTTGCACCGTTTGGGGTCAGCTACCCGATTTTCCATTCAAATCTGACAAGACTGGTTTAGGCTTCACTACCAAAGGTTAGAAGATGAAACGCCACAAACGTGTTGGCGGACCTGCATCAACAAGAATGGAGTTCATGCTATAGAATACGATGATGGTGACCTCGACATCAACAATTGGATCTTCCCGACTCCTGACGATGGACTCAACAATTGGAAGACTGAAGATGTTATACCAATCTCCTTTAGACAGGAGTAATTTCTTTTTTTGTTTTATTCTTTTTGCTTTTACACTTTGAACAATAAACTTTAAGCCTAGTGCCTTGCCCGGGTCACAACAGATCGTTTGTGAAGGTTATTATTTATCATTCGCATATTTTCATTCAATAAATCATTGGACTTTTGCATTCAAATATTATGCTCTTTGTATTTATTTTTTTACTTTATCACCCTTTCAAAGGATATGTCTTCATACACACACCCACATAACACACTGCAGATCCACATTCACTTCAAATCTCGTCGATAACGACTCTGCTATTGCTAAATATGACTTCGATAATCCGACCTACCAAGCCGAAGATGAAGGTGAGGAAGATTGTGAAGTGCCAGGAGAAATTTCCAGACTACTTCAACAGGAAAAAGGGCCACACAGCCACACGAAGAGCCAATCAAGGTTGTGAATCTAGGTACCGACAAAGAAAAAAAAGAAATCAAGATAGGAGCTAGTCTTGAGAACAGTGTCAAAGAGAGATTGATCCAGATGCTGCGAGATTACATTGAGATTTTTGCTTGGTCCTAAGAAGACATTCCAGGTCTAAATATCGACATTGTAGTACACTGATTACCAACGAAGAAGGTTTTCTCCCTGTGAAGTAGAAGGTTCATCGTATGCGTCCTGAGAAGTCCGAGAAAATTAAATCTGAAGTCATGAAGCAATTTAATGTCGGTTTCTTAGCCGTTACTTCTTATCCGCAGTGGGTTGCAAACATGGTGCCCGTACCTAAGAAGGATGGCAAGGTGCGCATGTATGTAGATTACAGAGACCTGAATAAAGCGAGCCTGAAAGACAATTTTCCGCTCCCACATATTGATGTCCTGGTTGACAATACTGCACAGTACAAAGTTTTCTCTTTCATGTATGGTTTCTCTGGTTACAATCAGATCAAGATGGCTCATGAAGACATGGAAAAGACTACTTTCATTACACAGTGGGGCACTTTCTATTACAAGGTCATGCCGTTTGGGTTAAAGAATGATGGCGCCATATATCAGCGAGCTATGGTGGCTTTATTCCATGATATGATTTATCATGAGATAGAGGTCTACGTCGATGACATGATAGCTCGATCACCAAATGAATAAGAACATCTTGATCATTTGCGTAAGCTATTTGATAGACTGAAGAAATACAGACTGAGACTGAACCTGAGAAAATGCACCTTCGGAGTCAGATCCGGCAAAATCCTTGGATTTGTTGTCAGTGGTAAAGGTATCGAAGTTAACCCTGCCAAGGTTAAAACTATTCAATAAATGCCATCTCCCCGTACCGAGAAGGAAGTCATAGGTTTCTTAGGACGACTGAATTACATTGTCAGATGCATTGCACATCTAACTACTACTTGTGAGCCAATCTTCAAGTTACTGAAGAAATATGAAGTAGTGGAATGGAACGATGATTGCCAGACAGCTTTTGACAAAATCAAGGAGTACTTACAGAAACCTCTTATCCTGATGCCACCAGTTAAAGGAAGACCTCGCATCATGTACTTAATAGTATTAGAGAATTCAATGGGGTGTGTGTTGGGCCAACATGACGAGTTTGGTCGAAAATAGTACGCAATATACTACCTCAGCAAAATGTTTGCCGACTGTGAAACAAGATACTCACAGCTCGAGAAAACTTGTAGCGCTTTGGCTTGGTCTTCTCGCCGACTAAGACAGTATATATTAACTCACACTACCTTGTTGATCTCAAAGATGGTTCCGAAAAAATACATATTCGAGAAACCTGCTCTCTCTGGAAGAATAGCAAGATGGCAACTGATCTTGACCGAATACGACATCCAATATACTACTCAGAAAGCGATCAAAGGAAGTATAGTAGCCGATCATTTGGCTCATTAAGCCGTAGATGACTACCAGTATATGCATTTTGAGTTCCCAGACGAGGATATTATGCTAGTCACCGATTACGAAGAACATGGACCAGACGAAGGACCTGAGCCAGGACCCCGATGGACTATGGTCTTCGATGGACTATGGTCAAGATAGATACCACAACATCTAAATTCATACATTATTCATAAAAAGTCATAACATGTGCATTATCATATACTCGCATGCATCATAGTCTGCATAGAACTAATCATATCCTTTCAAGTTAAATTTCCCCCTGCATGTGAAAGTTACTTTCCAGATAGAAGGTCAAAGATTAATACCCGAAACAAGACGGGAAAACTATCTGAACGACCAGAAAAGTTATCAATAGACAGTAGGATACAAATTAATACTCGAAACAAGACGGGAAAGCTATCTACAACCTGACGAATACTCATTTCAAATATAGCCAAGACAAAGGTTTATTCTGACTCTCTCATCACTCCGGAAGGCATCTTTAAGCCCATCTCCGACTACACGTCGATATCTCTCCACTCGTAAAATGCTACATATATGGTTAAAGGAATCTATACATACCAGTAATCTCATTCCAAGATGAGTGCCGAGTCTAACGTACGAATCACTCTCCAGCACCAACTTCTCCAAATGGCATCTATAAGCCCATTCCAATGCATCGTCAACTGACGATCTCATTCCATATACCAACGAGTGCAAATTTTCAGGTGTACTCGAGTGTTCAATCATCTTCTACCTTCAGGTCACGAAAGGCAAGAATACCAATCTAACCCTGTAGGTACAAGAAGATTGAACAGGGACAACTGTTATACCCCAAAATTTCCCCTCCTATTTCTCAAGACAATACACATCTCCATACTCAAGAATTTCTCAAGGGTTGGCCAGGTGAACCCTCTCCTAAGCAATCAATCCAAACTAGGATTTTGATTCTCTCAAGTCAAAGAAGAGTTCTAATACCTCAAGTAGTCATCATACCTCCTCATATGTCTCAAGGGATCATCATGTCAAGTTTCAAGCCTCACAGCTCAAGTTTGTTCAGTCAATTGCTCAGATGGTTGAAAATCAGTTGTATTGGACAAAAAGTCAATTGTGGTCAACATATAGTCAGACTTCATCAATTTTGGTCAACATCAATATTTTGAAGTCACATTAATCATATGATCAAGGTTTGATCATGATTCATCAAGAAAAGTCAAGATTTGATCAAAAGTCAAACTTCCCAAATTAGGGTTTTTGGACAAAAAGTCAACAGAACTTTGACCAGTCAGAACTTTCACATACTTTACTAGAAATTTTCACCTAAGCTCATTTTGAAGGGAATTTAATTCTCTGTAACTTCATTTCTCACAATCTTTGTCTAAAATGCTTCATTTGAGAGTTATCGATTAAGACATTATAGGTCCTTCTAAAAGTCAACAAAAACGCATCTTTTTGCAAACAATTGTACATGAGCATGGAAACTTAAATGGAGATGAAACAAAAAGGAGTGTTTAGAGGTCATATTTATCTTTCTAAAAAGTCCAAGAACACTTAAAAATGTTGAAAATTGAGCAAGATACAAGTTATGCAAGTTTGACATTTTTAAAGAAGTGCATGAAGAGAAATATTTAGAAAATTCAATTTTTTTTCTAAATGGGCCCAAGTTTCTTTGATTCACACTTGCTTCTAACATTGCCAAGGACCTCTCAAGCCCAATAGCACGCCATGTTCTCTTTTATTTTATTTATTTTTGACTTTGTCCAATTTAATTCAATTTTAATTAAAATAAAATGCAAAGGATCAAATCGTTAAGTGTAAGATTGATTTTTTATCATTCTTGAGGTCCAAGCAAGTCACATAAGATGATAATTTCGAAAATCTTGGAGATTGGCAATAGATTGAATGAAATTTGATCAAAAAAGGGAATATTTGGTTTCATTACAAATCAAATCTTTTCTCATTGATTGACATATATTTTCTTCATGATTCTTGACCTAATTCACTCTATTATATATACACAATGATCCCAGACCCTAGAGGACAGAAATTCTAGCCTCAAGAACCCTAACCAAGTTGCAAAAAACCGTGACATTCAAGTTACTTGCAGGCCAGGATTTCCATCGAATCAAGCCATCCAAAGGTGACAATTGATTGCGGGTTACTCTCTGAATCGTTCCAGACCATCACCAAGCATCAACACCTCTAAAAACACGAAAATATGAATCACGGTTTGCACAATTTATTTCAAAATCGATTTCATTGATTCATGCATTTTTAATACAATTTGATTGCATATTTGTGTTTATGATGATGTTTCAAAACTATCTGAACCGTTTGATTGGGTTTTAAGTGCAGGAATCATGAGTCGCCATTGCTAGGGTTCATAGCCTAGAATTGGGGTTTTACGAATTAGGAAAAATTGGAAAGAACCAAGGGCATCATCGTGTTTAGAACATCATTTCCAATTGATCCATGTCCTCAAAACTAATTTATATTGCATATTTCTTGATGTTTGATTTGCAGGTGATGTAGCTACGGACGAAATTCGTTGGTATAGGTTTACCCACGGAAAAGCCGTGGGTAAGCCCGTGGGAAATTCAAAAACGAGGATGACGACCTTCCTTCGTGCGCGTTTTGCTTTTTTTTTTTAAATATATTTTAAAATTATATTTTATTATATATTATTTCTCTTCCATTCCACTAACACCTAGTAAAGGTGGCCCATATGGCAAGCGTGTTTGGTTTCTCACGCTGGGGTACCCAGTTCGATTCCTGGCATCCCCAACCTATTTTTTTTTGCTATTTTCTAACTAACCCAATTTTCTTATTTTCACTTTTTTTCTTCTATTTAATTTTTCTTTTAAATATTTTTTAAAATATCACAAAATCACCAAAAATATTTTCTTTTTACATTTAGGTCAGAAAAATACTTATTTAATTTTTGACACAAAAAAAATCATTTCTTTCCTTTTATTTTAATTAATTGTTAATTAACTATTAAATTAGCATTTAATTATTTTTTCTACATTAAAATTAATTCACAAAATTCCCAAAAAATATTTTCTTCATATAATTAGGTCTACTAAACCTAAAACATTTTTTGACATGAAAATCTATTTTCTACTAACATTATTTTCTCTTATTTACAATTTAGTCCTTCCAGTGATACTTTTTTCGATTATTGTAATTGCTCACAAGTTGTAATAGTTAGGGTTTAAATTCCTCGCATTTTTACTATTATGTAACTGCTCATAGGATGTAATAGCTTAATTAGGGTTTTACTTTCTACACCCCCTATTATGTATCTTGTAACAACACCCCTTCTAATTACCTGCGTTTTTAGAAATAATAATCAGAGTTTTTAATCATAAATCAAGAGGCGTCACAATTTTAATATAATTCAAAATTATAACCAAACAGATGTCATGCTTTCACTGAAGGAACTCATTAAATAATAAACCAAAAGTTATGTTTAACAGCTGAAATGAAACATAACCAATCCTGAATATGTCATCCATAATTATTCCCGGACAATAAATTGAAACATTAATCAAAACTAATATTTAATATCCAAAAGAATCTCAATCAAACGTTTCCCCAGTGTTACATCTACCAGAGCACGCCACTGACACGCGGATTAACTAATGACTCGACTCTAGAAGCTATCCTCACTGATTCCAAGCAGCTAATCACTTCAAATCTGAAATCATCAAAGTAAGGGTGAGATTTCTATCCAATATAAAATGCATTATACGTTTCTAAATACAACAGAATAATTGAATACATTAGTCCATTATCCAAACACATAGTCATAGCCAATTCACAAATGCATTTCACACAATGAACATGCAATATAACAAACAATGGAAATTGCAACACTGGAAACCATCCTAGCATGTTACAATCCCATATGCAATGCAGACTCTATGCATGTGGTACCAAAACGTGAACCGAGTTCACCCACTGCTCCGTTTACATGTGGAAAGACAGCGGAAATCCATGATTCGCCCAGAACACTGAGTCAAGAACCCATGATTCGCCCATAACACTGGGTCAAGAATCTAGCCTCACTACCTCAATCTTGGTAAGTCTATTGGCTCTGCCAGTTCACCTCCACACAATGGGAATGAACCAATAACAATGCTTATGCATGCACCATAAAAGCATGCAACATCAATTCAACGGAATATGATCACAAAATAATTCCACATAATGCCAACATCAACGAGTATCACATGATAACAACATAATCATGAAATAAATTATCACAAAGCATAACTATGCCAAACGCTTACTCTTCAATTACTAAGACTAACACCAGTATATACAACAATAACAACTGAGATCAACAACCATCACGAATACACAACATCGACAATAACACATGATATCAATACAATCATGAATAGACAACAAGGAAACCAACAACATAAGCGTCAATCTTCGTTCACCCTGTCAGAACAATCTAAACCAATTCACAGATGATGATCTCAACATAATTCACTTAATGCCAATCACCAATGTATCGCATTCAATCATAATGAATAATCAACACAACATTGTAAGCATTAGTTCCCATCCGATAACTCAGACCATTCATAATAATTTCTCATTATCCTTAACTATCCACACTTTTTCAAAAATCGGAAGCTCGACTATTTTTAAAATAATTTTAGCAAAATAATATTTTTCTCTTTTTAAAAGATAGTATTTTAAATTTAAGAAATAATGCCGAAAACGACACTCGAATCGGAGTTACGGTTTAGAAAATATGAATTTTTGAAGTTTAAGCATTTTTGAAAAATTACACATGGAACCCGGTTCCGACATATACAGGAACCGGTTCCTGAGTGCAAAATTCCCCAGTTTTGAAATTTGAACACTGGGAACCCGGTTCCTCCCCACAGGGAACCGGTTCCCACGACCTGCAGAACCAAAATTCTGCTATTTGACAGCATTTATGCATTTCAAACCATTCCCAATCATTCCTATACGAATTATAACTTCGGGAACACCAACATACAACCATTATACATCATTACAACATCATATATCATTATTTCGTCATGCCTATTATTTATTCGACACACTAATGATCTTAATTCTATAATCCGACACAAAATAGGGTTTAATCCTACAAACCTATATTCATCCAAAAATCAAACTTCCTAACATACCCAATCATCCATTTAATTTCCAAAACCCATAAGGCATAAAAATCGAATGAAATCACCCCTTACCTCGCGATGATCTTCGATTTCCTCGCCGTTGGCTTTTTCCTCTCTTCTCTTCTCTTCTCCAATTCTACGTGAAAATAACTTTTTCCAAAAAGACTCCTTTTTCCTTCTTTTCCTTTTTATAATCCTTTTAATACTCCTTTATTATTTCCAAATAAATTCATAAATAATAATTAGTAAAAGTAGAGTGATTTACTCCTCACACCCACTATTTACTCTTCACACCACCAACCATTCTTTCTCCAATTAATCCAATTAAATCCAAAAATATTAATACCTCAGTCTTTAATTAAATAAATAATTAAATTCCTTATTATTTAATATTTGAATTAAATCGGGGTGTCACATATCTGCCCCAAAGCCATGTAATAGCGTAGGATTTATATTTCCGCACTTTTACTTTCTACACTTTTACTTTCCAAATTTTACTTTACTGTACATATTTAACTGCTAGTAACTAGGATTGCATGGTAAGACTAAAATCAGCCCTAGATAACTTCTAATCTCAAGATAAATGTTTGAATCAAACACACTCATCACACTTGCACCCCCTTAGGGTATCTTCTCTTGTTGCCTTTCGGATTAATACAATGGTCATGTCCTTCGAACATAGGGATACCATTAGCGAAGTTGCCTACGAATAACATCATCATAGTCCCTTCGATACAAAGAGCATAGTCCCTCGATGACCCTCGATGTTGCCTACGAATATATGATCTCGTCCCTCGATTGTTGCCTACGAAAAAGTGATGGTCGTCCCTACGAATTGCTAAGGGTATCCTTACATGTTGCCTTCTATGACCATACGATGACCCTTCGATTATCCCTTCACATCCAAACGAATAAAGTTACCTGCCAACTAATGGTATGGATAGACTTATTCTAAAGGAGAAGGAAAATACATGGAAACTGTAACGCCCAAATATTTAATTATTTTCTTTAATTAAATATTTAGCAATTTATTTGTGAATTATTGGTTGATATTGTTGTTGCGGAGAATTAAGTTGGCTGGTCGTAAAATAATACTAGAAACGATGTTATAGCTATAAGGTTAGTGTTAGTGGGCTTAAGTTGTGGCGATAGTAGTAGTAGTGATGAGGGTGCAATGTTTAAGCCCAAAACTAATTATAAGGATTATTATTTAATTAAAAATAAAGAGAAATTAGTTTAATTGGCTGTTAGTAGAGAAAAAGGAAGAAAACAAGGGTTTTGAGAAAAAGGAACAGAACATACGTAGAGATTGCAGAGAAGAGAGAAACGTTGGAACGATCAAGAATTCTTAGAGCAACCTTCAATCTAAGGTAAGGGTGGGGGTTCTTGCTCTATAATTGGGGATATGATGGGCGATAGGTAATTTGGAATGTATGATTCGCTAGGTTGTGTCATGTCGATGTGGTTAACCGTAGAAAATCCCAAATGAAATATATAATTTTGTTGTTCTATGATAAATTGTTGTTGTTGATTGAATAGAATGTGTAATTCTGCTGTTAGATGCTATGTTTCTGTTGCTGATTGAAAACAATCCCAATTGGATCGTAATATTTTTAGAAGAACTGGTTTTTGGGTGAACTTGCGCAACATGAGCCGATTCATAGGATTATGTATCGATACAAGCTTCTGTGATTTTGAAAACCAAAGACTTGAAAACAGCTTGCATCGATACAAGTAGCCTTGGGGGTGTGTCCCTCGGTACATCCACCCCACCAACATGTGTTATTCGGCACTATATGCATGCCCCTCGACGCAGTCTTATATTTTCACACAGACTCCTCTATTTCATCTTCCATTTCAACCCAAAATCTCAAAATAATTTCATCCATCAAGGATTTCAGGCCACAACAACATGACAATTATATCAATCATGGGATAGTTCCCAACATCGAATTCATCGATTGAATTACTGCAGTGTTAGCAACAAAATACAACAGTGCCAATATCAATTCAGAATAATAACAATTTACACCCAACAACAATCATAAATACAAAGATACTTTTATAGAATCTAATCCCCACATAAAATTCATCATAAACCCCATTATAGAGTCAGAACCCCACTCTTACGTTGGATTTAAGATCACTCTAACTCTCATATTCAAAACCTAGCTTTGTGCCTCTTTTCCTTATTTCTCTTCTCTATAACTTCTACGATCAGTTCCAAGATTTTTATTATTTTCTAATTAACCTAATTTCTTATTATATTAACTTAACTTTATTAATTTCTATTGTTCCAATTGGGCCTAACTCTCATACCCCCACTTTTACTACTTACAACCACATAATTAAGCCCAACTAATAATCTTATATCTATATTAATATATTACTATTATTAATCAACTAATCAATCAAAATCACATAGTAACCTATATCAACAACTCACAACATTTCAACAAATAATTCGTAAATAATTTAATTAAATAATTATTTAAATATCAGGCGTTACAAAGGGAAATCCAATACAAATCACATTGTCATTATGTTATAAAAGAAACCCCAGTGAAGAATAACCCAATACAAATCACAGAAATGAAGAACAACCCATTACCACAGTAAAAGAGAACAAGAAATAAACACAGCATGGTAACATACCTAGAAATGAATGAAGATTTTGATTTTAAAAAAAATTCAAGATATTTGTTTCCAGAAATAAATGAGGGTGTTGAAGATTTCATTATTGATGTCATGTGAAAAAATACCCATGTATGTTATGAACGAAATAAATTTTCTATTATATTTTTATTAAGTAGAACAAATTTCACAACGATTGCAGGAATAAGTGTGGTGAAATATGGAACACATAATTGCAGATTATTGAAACAATTGTGGTCGTTAAACTACACTTTTTTTATATAACACTATGTTAAGGGTCAAACACTTATAATTTTTGAAAAATTGAAAAAATGTTTAAATGGAGACATAGAACATTAAAATACATTTATTTAAATAAAAATAATTTTTTTTATATTATCATATTTTACAACATATTCAATCACTACATTAATTATTATTAAAACAATTAAATTACATGCTTTTATTAAACTCGTGCAACACACAAAAAACTTATGTAATTATAATTTTGATTTATTAAGTTTATACGAAGAATTTGGAGGAAACATTGTACATCCAAAACTAATAAGATATAAAAAAAATTACATTATAATAATTTTTGTTGTGTTTTTCATTTTATTGTCGGTATTTTAGAGAACAAAGTCATAATTTCAAAGTATATCTTACTAATGAAATATTCTATTATCATAAGATAGTATTATTCATAGTGTTTTATTTTATATTTCTTCCTTATAAAACCAAAAGGAATGCACACCGGTTTTGAACGCACATGATTTGGGCATCAAACTTAATCTCGCTAATATACACCTCTTCACAATCTTCAGAAGTTTTACATGGATCTGTAATGAAAAATAGAACGAACAATGTTAATAAAATATGATAAAAGATTATGTAAAAACTACAAAATAAAAATAAAATATAGCATAAATATTTATTTAAGGGAAAACAATTACTTACAGGTAGCTTTCACCGAAAGAAAGAATAGGGACAAAAACAAAACTATAGTATAAAGAAATTTGAGAATTTTAGCCATATATTCTTATTTTTTAATTTTTCAAATGAATCGAAATATATTCAGCATATATTAATACTAAAATACATAATATATTTTAAAATATTTTATTGCCCTTTATGCACATTTAAAAAATGCCTCTTCAGCATATTTTAAAAAGAGGTAACATAAAAATACTTTATAATCTTTAAATCTAATTTTTTAAAACCTTTTCATTCTTTGGTGATTGAAAGTAGACATGTGTTTTTATAAAAATTTGTCAAACTGTTTGTTTAAGTTTATCCATATAATAATGTAGAGTTACGAGACATAACTTTTATATATAAGTTAAGCATAAGTATTAGGAATGATAATTTGTATTAATGGACACGTCTACTACATTTTTGTTATCTGTTTTATTAGATAAATATAATATTTGTATTTATCTATAGCATAAAGAAATTTGAGAATTTTAATTATATATTTTTATCTTTTAATTTTGCAAATGAATCGAGATATATTTAGTGTATATTAGTATTAAAATATATAATATATAAAATATTTCAAAAAGAGGTAGCATAAAAATATTTTATAATTTTTAAATCTATTTTTTTAGAACCTATTCATACTTCCAGATCTGTAGCATTAATGACACCAAAGTCATTAATTGGATCTGCACTAGATTAAAATTAATCTTTCAATCTGAAGCAAAGAAACACCGTACGAAAACGTGAAAATAAAATACCCCGCACAAAGACAAGAAATCAAAATACACCAAAAAAAAAAGAAATCAAAATAAACAATTGTTGGATTAATTATTTAATTAATCAATTTTGGATTAACAATAATCAATTATTGTTAATTATTATTAATATAAATTATGGTCTATTGTTATTAAGCATTTATTTATGAATTATTTAATTGAGTTATTGTCTCTGAATAGACCATGATGGGTTGGACCATTTAGTTAAGACGAATGAGAGGTCCATCACTACTAGAAATACTAGAATTTCCTGCGAAAAATATCCGTAGGAATATCTGCAGATTTTCCTGCGACTTTATTAATTATAAAAACAATTCCTGTAAAACACGATTTCGCAGAAAATTCCGCAGGTATACCTGCGGATTTTACTGCAGATTTTAAGTTTGGGTAAATAAATATTTTCCATTAAAGAATCGTAGGTAATTTCATAGGAATTTTTGTTGCGGATTTTGTTGCGGATTGTTTTGTAATTTGTTTAATATATTTTAATTTTTCATAAAACAAATTATTTTTCTCAAGACATATTTTACAAATTTAAGTATTTTATAAAAATAACAATTGTTTTGTTTAAATTTTACAAAAAATTATTGATCTTTTTTTTATTAATTATTTTGATGGTGTTTTTTATTTAGTTTTAAATTTTGATTTTTAATCCTTATTTTTTTTTCTTCATATTTATAAAATTTAACTGAAATGTTTAATCTTTATTGTTTTATTTAATTCAAAAGTTTTACAGTGTTTTTATTTAGTTTTTAATTTTAATTTCAATCTTAATTTTTTTATAAAATAAAAGGTATGAAAAGTTTCATACATATGTTTATTATATAATGTCAAAAACCTAAATAATTTTTTAATAATAAGTTGACTTACAGTAAGAATTTGTTTCTAGTTAATCAAAAAATAAGAATAACTATAATTAATTTATAATTAAAGAATCTAAAAAAATTTAAATGAATGAATTAGAGAAAACCTAAAGAGGGTCATTTGATTGTGATAAGATGGCTATGATTGTGTGTGACCATAATAAGGTCATGGGATAAGCTACACAAGATTGCTTCTTATAATTTAAACTAACAACCAATTAAAAACTAACATATTGCAATATAACTGCAATTAAAAAAAAGAACGAGAAAGAGAAGGGATTGAAAGCTATATCGTGAAAACAAAAGCGAAAATAATCCGCGGTAGCGCATAAGCGCTTTTTCACAAGCGATTCCTTTATCTCGCGGCGTAACCACAAACCATTCGTGATTCAAGATTCATGCAAAATACCAACCGACAATCGCTCAGACTCAGCTTCGTTTTGATGCTTTCGATTAAGCTTTTGGTTTATGCTTCGTTTTGATGTTCAATTTGTGTTTTAGACTAGTTTTGCTTTTGGATTCAACTTTGTTCAGGTTTAATTTACGTTTCTTGCAGTTTATATATCCAAATTAAATAATGATAGAACGTTGAATCCAACAGCTAGCATAGGGTTTCTATTCAGTGCATCACACACAACAACGTAGTAACCATTGTTATGTATTTGAGTAGAGATGACACATAGTTTTGTTAAAGACTTTAGTTTTTCTCTTTGGCATCAAAAATCAAACTGGACACCTAATTGTTGTACTACTTAGTTTTGAACTATTTTGATGTTAGAGGTTTAAAAGCTCAATTTGTGTTTTAGGTGCGTTTTAAAAAATTGCTACTCGGTGGTGAGAAGTATGCGCATCTAAGAGCTGGAGTGGTGGCAGGAGAAAATAATATATTATGTTCAAAGGCTTTGGCTTACCATTGGTACACGTTTTGAAATTCGTAAAGGAATGAAAAGGAAAGTGATCAAAAAACAGGAAAAATGTGTTCTCAATTGGGTGGTAATGGAATGAAGAGTAGTGCCATTTATAATGTAGTACAAGAAGTGTAAAGCTAGTATTTTTTATGTATACATTTTTTTGTTGATAATTTTTTGAGGTTTTAGTATTTATGAGAAAGTTAGGTTAGGTTTGTTATTGCATGGCATGCAATAATGTGAAATGGGCTTAGTCATTAATCCAATCAAAGTTGTCCTTCTCTAGTGGAATACTAAAATGATATAGGATAATGTAGTACAAGAAATGTAAAGGTAGTACAGAATAATGTTGCTTGATTAAGAAGAAGAAAAAGTTGTAGTAGTACGTAGTACTTGACATTTGAGTATGAATTCCAATATTTGTGTCGTGGTAGACACGTAGTAAATTTTTTTCAATAAAGCACAAATGTTTGAAAGAAAAGAAAGGAGCACGAAAAAAAGAGCCATCAAACTAAAGCTTCTCAAAGTGAAATATTTTCTAAGAATTTGAAAAAATTGCTTAATTTTTAGAAAATTGTGTGTCTTTGTGTTAAGAGAAAATTTCTTAAGTCTTACTACATTGTTAAGTTTTTATCCTTTGGTTAGTTTACTTCTTTGGGATTTTTAGATTTTATTCTAAAATATATTAAATTAATTTTACTTCATTGGTTTAGTTTACTTTATTGGCAATAGTGTTATGTATGCGACATCTTATCTATATTCATCTTAGGATTAACGACATTGCCGGTATGGTTTGGTATATATCCTCCTATTTTTTTGTTATTCTTTGAAAGCAACTTCTTTTTGACTGTCATCAATGTCTTCTATGTATTTTTTATCCTGGACTTGATGAACTTGTTCATATAATTTTGGTTTCTTATGACAAGATGCTGATTTGATTATGTATTTCCATTTACTTTTGTGTATCTGTGCTAACTTAATTCAAAGATTATTCTGATGGTTGTGTTATGTCCTATAGGCCAGGGAGATATGCAATTGAGTTGTTTCTGGATCAAGTTTTATCACATGGTTTCTTCCATGTTGGCCCTGTGAGTTTTCTTTTTTGGAATTGAAATCAAATTTCTCTTTATATGATATGTCATATATTTGGATTGGCCATATGGTAAACTTTTTATTAAAGCCAAAATGTTAACTGCCTTTTACTGCTCTTAATTAATAGATTATAAATCAATACTTAAGTATTCAGATAACTCAAATATAATGTCAACAACATGCATCTAAGTTTCAAATTGTAAAAATTAAGTTGCTGTCATGACTTAGAATTCTAAAATTAAGTTTGTGGAATTCGAGATTCCGTTCCCATTTAATAATGTGAAACACGTGACTTGTTGAATAACTAGTTGCTTTAATAGAATGAAAAGACAAAATACGGAATGAATATGATTATGTTGGCAGCTGCGTTTTTAGACAATTACTTACATTGATTATTTTGTTACAGAAAATGTTTACATGGCCACCAGAACATAATATTACGGTACGACGTAACTTTGAAAAAAGAGGTGCAGCTAAGATGTCCCAATTACTTACATTTTTTGAATGAATCGTTTGAACCAACTAATGAAAGTGATCAATATGAAGATGACGTCGAAGAACCATATAATGAAAGTGATCAATATGAAGATGGCGTCGAAGAATCACATGAAGAAGACGTTAGTAATGAATTATGATATTTAAGTTAGCGAGACAAATGAATTGTTGGAGTCATTTTTACTAATGTGACTATGTAAGAATTTATTACAAACTTTGTAGTTTATAAATTGTTGTTTTATGAATTTGTTTTATTTAAAATTAAAGCATTTAAAATTAAATTTTTAATTTTTGTAGTTTATAAATTTTTGTTCTACAAGTTTGTCTTCTTTAAAATCAAAGCATTTTAAATTAAATCTTTATCTTTATATTATGGTTATTTTAATATATATTTTAAAATAAGTTTTAAAAAAATGAGATAGATATTTCCTGCGAATTTTCCTGCGTATTTATTGCAGATTTACTTGCTGTTATTTCCTGCGGATTTTCCTGCAGATTTTTCTGTAAATTCTCCTGCAAAAATTATTATCCACTAAGGTATTAGCTGGAGATCGTAAACCATGAGAAAATCCGCAGGAAACACGTTTCCTGCAGATGTTTTACTCAAATCCGTAGGAAATTCCTGTTTTTCTAGTAGTGCATGTCCTCAGTTGTTTAGCTATTTAAGCGTTGCCCCATTAAACGATTAACACAGTCTAAATGATTAAAACAGTCTGAAACCCTAAATGACAGTTAGGATAGTAATCATCTCATACTCTGACGATAATCTCTATAATCTTAAAAGGTATATCGACAATCTTTAGAATCTTATAAGGTACACCATTTATATTATTCTTGATTATTCTTTGATATATAATATACTATAATTTATATCTATCTATCGATTTATTTAAATCTATTAATTGGTATCAGAGGCATACTAGATACATATTATAGCTATTATAAAATATATGAATTTCGTTTTATGAAATCAACCTTTGACCAAATCAAATAGATGAATTCACATGTAGAATTTGAAATTGATTTGTGATTTTTGTTTTCATTTATTCATCCTAGAAGCAAGACTCCATAATTATGATATATCATTATTATTATTTATTTATTTTCAAAGGAATCACATATTATAATCTCATTCTAGATGGTGCACTTCTTAAATTATAAATTGCATTTTTTTATGTTTTTTTATTGTTATCAAAGGCATTAATTTTTGTTATGTTCGTTGCCGATGAATTAAGATTGACTCTAATATTCACATTGATAGAAAATTTGTTATGATTTTAAAATTTTGTAAAATAATTCTTCATTACTAGGTATCACGATCAAAAGGTTTTAAAATCATCGTGTTTTATTTAATATGTTAATATATTGAATCAGACCATCTAGCGGATCCCAAATTTGTTTTGGCTAACAAAATTAAAGGAGACAATTACATAATTTGGGTCAATTTGTTTCAACTTTAAAAAATAGATTCTTTTTTGTATTTTTAAAAATATATTTTACGAAACTGTGTTTTAAAATATTATAATTTTTTTTATATTTATTTTTTTAAAATTGTGAGACAAGTTTTGACATTCTATAACATAAACATACATTATTAAAGATCATAACATAGTCAAAATCACAATTTTTAAAAAAAATTATATTTTAAAAATGCTTTTTATAAAAAGCTATTTGAAGTAGCTTCAAAATTAAGTGATTTTTTGAAATTTTAATGTTAAACTTTTTTTCACTAAAATGATGAATCATCTATAATAACATTTTAAGAATAATTATTAAATAAAAATTTCATTTGAAATTTTTATAAAAAATTTCTTTATAAACTTTTTTCCTTGGCTAAATGTATTTAATTTTGAACAAATGGAATATAATACCCCTATGGATTAATTTTGAATTTCATAATGGATTCATGATTGTCATCCTTGCCTTCAATAAAATGTATTAATAATTTAATATTCTTTTTTTTTTTTTTGGGAATATCGTGATTTGCCCACACATTTTACAAGGAATTATTTGGGAATCACTTATAATTTTGACTATAATATTCTTTAATTTTGTCTTCAATATCTTAAATGATATTCCTGATTTAATGGTTGGTGATACTTAGATTAATAAATTGATTTTATTCCGTAATCAATTGATAATGGTTTTTTTTTTTAATTTATAAAATAAATAAAATGAGATTGTTATTTCATTTATTTATGGTCTAATGGCTTAAATATATTTGCTATTATGTAAAATAATGTGAAATTTATATAAATATTATATGTTAATTAAATTGAAAATTGTGCACTATTTTATATGATATATTTTTAATATTTTAGTATAAAATATTTAGTGTAGAATTTCTTTTGATAGTAACACTATTCTTAATCATTCTAATAAAGTGTTATTTTAAATTTATTTTAGACTCAATTTTATTGATTTAGACACTAAATATATTTTATAATTTTGAATTTAAAATTATTAGTAAATTATACATTTCTTGTTATTTTGAGTAATTCTTAAGACAATGGAAAAGTATATCATCATTGCAATATATTATTTTAGAATATTTTATTTGTTATAATTGTTTGCTAAGATTTTGAAGATACTCTTGTTCTATTGAAATCCTTACTATTAGAAACAGTTTTCCGTGAATAAGGGGACAAGTATAAAAGTTTTTCACACTATGGTTCGACCGACTGACTGATAACTTGTGACCGACTGAAGGTGTTCATACGAAATATGACTCAATAATCTAACTGACTGGTGACTCGTGACCGACAAAGAATATTGAATTGTTTATGCAACGTAGAAAATAACGTAAAGAGTTTGCTCAAAAGAAAATAGAAAGCAAGTAAAATACTCAAAGAAGACAATTGAAAAGTAAAAGATTTGCATTGAAATATAAATGGTGATTCACATACATCAAGCACTTCTTCACTCTTTGGTTCCTAACGCTCAGAATGACAAAGTTTTGGCAAGTGATTTTAGTACAAGTGAACACCCGAAAAAACTACACTGAATCTACTTATTTATAGTAATTACAAGGTAACTGCCTAGATATAATCTATGAACATATTTGAAACTTAAGGCATCTGCTTCACTAGATGTTGCCACCTATTTGACACTCAATCAGCACATGAACTACTGGTAACTGCTTGTTGATTTCGAAATTTGAATCTTCCTGCTTCCAGCTTGCTTCGACGATACCTTTTGGCAAGACTAAATCATTAGAAATCTTCTAAGTCTTGAACTCCCTTTGGTCATAAGACCAAATTCGACTATTTTCTTTGTCTTTCAACTTTTGGTCAACTAGACCAATTTTCTAGCACTTGTCATTTGATATTTTTTTCTCCTTTTGGTCAACAAAGCCCAACTTCGACATTTTGGCTTGATATACCTATTGGCCATATAATTCTTCAGTCCGACAAAGCCAAATTCCAAATACTTTAGCTATAATCTCCTAAAAAACCCTTATTTTATGTGAATATCTTCATTAACTACACGTGCTTGAATACCTTAAGATTTTTCAAGGCAACAAAATGCCCCCCCAGAGATGCCATTTTCGAATTTGACTCACAGGAGATAATGGCATCTTTGAAGCGTCAACTTCACCATTCGACCAAATTGTTTCTACTTCTTCTTTAGTGGACGTTACTGTTCCGTTTTTACCGTGACGTAATGTCGCCATGGTAACGTATCACGCCTTCGATTCTTGAGATGTGCAACATTAAATTTCTCCATCATTGCACCTTTTTAGTGGGAGACATGGCCCACAACCCCACTTCGATCGTGCTACACGTGTCTTCTAAAGTGACATGATTAGACTTAGAAAACCACAAAAATATTTTCCTCATTATTTCTCTCTTTTCTAGGGTTTATAAAAACCCTTTTTCTCCACTTTCTTTTCGCTGTCTTCTTCAAACTCCCTTGTTTCTGTAAACGAAAACACAATTTTTCTTACTATTCATCATCTTCAACCTCCTTCAATGTCCCCAATGACTGGCGCTGACAACCAAACTTCTTCTCCTGCAACACCCCTTCAACTACGCCTCGTCGACGACAAAGAGTACGTTCCAGAACCTCCATTTGCTAAAGAGAAAACCAAAATCTGGCAATCTCAGGTACTGATCCCTTTTTCTCTTGAAGAAAAACCTCTAGCATTTCTAGGTCCCCTTCCAACAGACGTGCCTTCAGAAATCTACGTAGATGACAAAGAAGCGTTTTTTCCCACCAGTGGTGTCACCAAACCTATAATTTCTTCTTCAGAACCTATTTGGCTCTGATACATAGAAAGAAATTTTAGAACTGCCCCACCCTTGAATTTCCCTAAATTCAGTGCTTGGATGGAACGCTTAGAAATAGAAAAAAGGGTTTAATGGAAAGAATTAGGCATTTACACCTTATTAGAGCTTTCTCGTTGTGGCCAACCTTATTCTTGTGGCAAGTTGATGGCTTCCATTCATTTTTGGGAAGGGTCGACTAACAATTTCCACACAAAGTGTGGTATGATTACTCCCAACTTGTTCGACGTTGCGGCTATCACAAGTTTGAAACCGTCTGGGAAAGTATTTAATTACAGGGACACTGCTCCTATACCTTTGTAGCTCGACGTTGGTGAAGCCTGTAAACCAACTTATAATGACTTTATCGACCACCATGCTCAAACATCTGGCCCTATTACTGTTGAGGAGCATGTGGCGTTTTTAACTCTATGGCTGTCCCGCTTTACTTTCTGCTCCAGGTCGATGCAGGTGGCCAAGCAAATTTCTTTTCTGGCTACCCAATTGCATAAGGGTAAAAATATTATTTTGGGCTAGCTAATATTGGCCTCTCTATATGAATCTTTAACTGATGCTGCTAGTCAGATAAAGCTTTTCGACACCACCAATCCAAAAAAGAAAAATGTCTTGGTCCATGGTCCTTTTTGGCTCTTGAAATTGTGGCTAAATGTCACTTTTTCTGAGGAAATCAGGCCCTTCAGAAGTAGAAAGGTGGCGTGCCCTCCAACTCAAACTCACGTTGTCTGGAAACGCCTGCTACCATTAACTCCTATCGATAAGGGTTCTCCAAATGTCGAAGTTTCAAATTGTTGTTCAACACCATGCTGTCAAGAGTCGACTTTAAACCTTCTATGACCCCATTTCATGATAGACAAGATGGCCCTGATTGGTTTACTAGGGCTTCCCCCTACAAGTGAAGAAGATAAGGCCACCTCTTTAATTATCTAGAGACATTTTTTTACTCTCCAATTTTTATCTGTTGTGATTGTCGGTGCAAATCTAGGCATAGTCGCTTATCAGCCTAATTTGGTGGCTCGACAATTTGGGCTTTGTCAACTGGTCCCTAAGTATTTGTTCCATTCTAAAACAACCAGCCAAAAATCATCAAAGAGTATATCTATATAATCAATGAAGTCGCCACCGGCCGTTTTTTATCCCACCAAGAGGGAAAGGTAAACATCGAGTAAACCTGAAACGAAGAAATCACAGTCTTGCGATCGAGAGATCAGGTAAGGAAGTCTGTAACGCGAGGGGAAGGTATTAGCACCCCAATCGCCCGTATTACTCTACGGTATCCTCTTTTACTTTTTATCTAATGAGTGTAAAGGTCTAACTATATCTGTATATGAGGTATAATATATGCAAGAAGAAATTAAGAATAAAGAAATAAAGAAAAGAATAAAAGCAAGAAAACACAGGGAAAAGAAGAAAATATTTACAAAGGTTGCTCGATCAAGCCCCGCGACAGGATGCCTACGTATTCCCTCGTGTAATGGGAAAGTAAGAGCGTCGTAGTTTGACTCACTTATTTTGGTTTGTTTGTGTTTGTTAGATTAGAATACGAAACAACAAACAACGATGACAAAACACCTCCCTGATGACGAAACATCAGCTATAGACGGGATGATGACACGTCAGCAACAGACGGGGTGATGAAACATCAACAACAAACAGGACGACGAAACATCCTAAGACTAATTGGTTTGTATCTTTTACTTTGGAAAAGTTTCATATTATTAAGGTATCTTAATGCACTTGACAAAACAAGATTTTAATTTTAAGGATACAAAAGGATAAAGGTAAAATATCTAGGGGAAACTAACTTATTTCTAATCCTAATTATGATCATACAAAGTTGTTCCTAGGTTATGGGGTATGTACAAGGGAAACTCCCTAGATTTTCTACCTAATGTTATCATGCATGGATAGCAAACCTAAGGTCTATTTAGTTCAAACTTGGAGAATAGTGAACTAAAGTTCCTAAAGGGAACATGGAAGTCTCGTAAAAGAGATAAAGAAGCAAGCAATCACACTTAGAATGAATGATAAAACATGTATAGATGATGAAACATCTAACATGGATGGAAAAACATCATGTAAGAAAGATAAAATATGCATGGATGATGAAACATCAGGTATGGATGGAAAAACATCATGTAAGAAAGATAAAATATGCATGGATGACGAAACATCAGGCACCGATGACAAAACATCAAGATAACAGGCGTGGATGGAAAAACATCATGTAAGAATAATAAAACATGCATGCAAATGATGGTGAAACATCATATATAAAGAAGGCGACGATGATACCTAACAGAGAAAGTCTGTTGCCTCTTCAATGCGCACGAGATAAGCCAACTTTGCTGAAAGCGTCTTTAAAGCTCCTATTCTTAAAGGCTTACAAATGTCATCATCGACCATCCGAGTATGCCCAAGTTGTGCCAACAAACAGTCACGAACTCTTGGCAACAATATCAACAAAATGATTAGTATCGTAAAAAGAATACATGGAGTGCTTTGTGTATAGATGGAGGGTTTAATCGGGTTATGATTAACTAAGGGAAATAATTGATTAACCTTGTGAGAGTAGGTGCTCCTACCCCTAACCATGATACCATTTTGCATGGAACACTTGGTATATAGACCAAGGTGATCAGTTTGGGTTATGATTAACCAAGGTCGAAACTTGATTAACCTTGTGAGAATGGCCATGCCCAAACTCAACTATGAAACCCTTTAAAGGAACTTGGTATAAGAGCCAAGAGGTCAAGAGATGGAAATCAAGCGAGCCCATAAAAGGTGGCCATATGTATGCTCCTAAAAAGTGGGAATAGCGTGACACTAGTATTCTAAACGACCAATTGGAACAATTAATCAAATAGTTGTCACTATAGGAAAGCCCATGATCAAACTATGAATATGTGCGAGTGTGAACTGCATATGTATATCTGTTCATTGATGAGGAGCCCAAGAGGAGGCTATATGTTCTAATTGAATGACAATCGCGTAAGTAAGCAATAATTGAAACACACAAGGAAATAAAATCCTAAACTATTACAAACCATATGGGAATGGGGATACAATTTTATGAATGGGGATGTATAGAATCAAAAGTTCGAATAAAAAGTATAAATAATACAACCCAATCGAAATAAATTAATAAATAACTCAAAATAAAGAACTTCATCGCATGGTGCGAGAAATCGCCTTAGGTGCACTTCAAGAAGTCGGATAAAGCTTCACGCATCAGATGAATGTCAGATAAAAATCCCTTGGCTACTCAACAGACGGGTTAGAAATAACAAGATAGAGTGATAAGATACTAAACTAAATATGACGATACATCAAGAATATACTGGATGATGGCAACACATCACAAACGATAGCACAATAGCTAATCACAAAGAAAATGGGGAAGAAAATGAAGTGGAAAGAAGTGGATGAGAAATCATGCAACGTGTCATGTGAAGTGAGGTCAGTAGACACAACATATATATACAAAGTTTATACAAACCATTAACAAACATCAAACATCACTATGAAGACATACATGCGAAGTTAGTACACAAGCTAGGTCATAACTAGTCCTAAAAGCATACAGAAAGCAAATTACATGAGATTTTAAGCATAGATGAGATGAAGGGATAATTAAAAGATAAAATGACATAAAATTCAGTAGCTAACATGTTAATATTTCAGTTACATCATGAAAACAAAGCCATAAAAATTCATGAACAAAAATTCTACAAGAGTGCGTAAACATGCAACAATCGTGCGTGGTGAAGTGAGTATAGGTGGGTGACATACATAACATGCAAAGAAGGTGTCAATATGAAGTGATTAAATTAGAAACATCACATAAAATAATTCACAATCAACTCACAAAGAAAATATCACAAGGGTACAATTACAAAACTAGTACAAAAACTAGTCGAAACCTTGACCTAGAAAACGTTTACAAGTCAAAAGAAGCCAAGAAAAGGAAAAGATGAAAATAAATGAACCATGCAATGTCAAGATAGATATAATACAGTATAAAAAATATAAATACATCAATCGAATAATACAAACATGCATAAGAATGATTCACAAACAAATCATTTAAGGAAAACACATTCAATCCATACAAGTGCGGGCAAAAGTGTATGCGTATGTGTGCTTGAGCATACTTGTGTTAAGTGTCACATAAGAGTGAGATAAGAAGAAAAAATGATGAGGCAAGACTCATGTTAGACACAAACAAGTTACAAGAAACTCAAAAGAGCACCTACACGACACTAATACAAAAACTAGTCAAGAACTTGGCCTAGAATGCATCTAAGAATCAAATGAAGCATAGTGGTGCATAAATGAAGATAAATGAGCTTTTATAATATATCAAGACATGAAATTAAGTGGCTATAATGGTAAGAACACATTCATATCATATACACAATCATCATAAAAATTCACAAACAACTTATCATAAAAGATATAAACATGCATCCCAAAAGTGTGTGATGAAGTGTGTGCAGGTGTGTGTTCAAGCGTGCTTGTGCTAAATGTTACATAAGATTGAGGTCAGTGATGAACACATAGAGATAGTATTTATACAAATCACAAGAGCAATTAGCATGCATCAATACCACAAATAACACACAACTATCAAAGGAAGAATTCATGATTCCACCCTAAAAGTTTACTTAAAAAAGAATTTACAAATCAAGAAGCTAATCATGGCCAAGAAACAAAGTGAATAAGTAATAAATCATGAAAGGTCATTAGCTTAGGTAATATAAGCAAAACATGTAAACAAAATTCATCCAAAGCTCATACACAAAGCACTTAACTAGCTAGAGCAAAACTAGCACAAGCAAACAAAAACAAGCCTTTTAAAGGAAAAACAAAAACAAACCAAGCACCTATGAATAGAGGTTAAGGATAAATGATGTTAGCACATACAATTTCAGTATATTAAGAGCTAAAAAAATCACAAACAAAAGTATCTCAAGCAAAGAAGGCTTGTATTCAAAGGCACACAAAAGTAGGGTTTGAAAACATCAAAGCTTATTAAATTTCAAAGCAATTGATAAAGATTAAACAAAATGGTCTTAATTATATAATTAAGACATGTGTGACTTGCATAATAAGATAACTCAAGATGAGACTCATGAGCAACAAATGTAGAAGACAAAACTTCAATACACAAAACAAGTCACCTAATTGATTATTAACATCACAAGAGATGGAAAACACTTATCTAAATCAATGATGGATGATATGAGTCAAGTGTGAAAAGAAGAATTGATACTTATAATTCCAAGGGAAGTGAAATCTCCCTATTATAAGTATCTACCATGATCTTACAAAGAACTTCAAGCAATGTTATCAAATTAACAAGTTAAAGTGTCATGACAAAATATAAAAATATAGTCTCTAATGCATAAAGGCAAAGGTGATCATGAAGGATCAAAATTAGGGTTCTCAAATGTTATGTACTATAGACAACACTAAGTAAACATTGAGTAACCATAAATAGACATATCACAAAAGATCATGAGCAAACATTAAGGAATTAAGCTCAAAAAAGAAACAACAACAAAAGAGACCAATTTAGCTTCTCACATAATACCAAAAATAGATGACAATGAAATGTCACTTTAGGGTTAAAAGAAGCATAATAAGTAATATGAAAGAGAGACATGGAAACAAGACTCAAACACCAAAAGTAAATGGACATGAAAGTCCTCAAGCAATCCCACACATGCAATTAGGTCAAAACTAAAAGATGTGACTCCTAACTTGTCACCATGATGGGTGGACAATGAAATGTCAAACAAGCATAATTGGAGCATGAGAAATAAAATTAAAGAGAGGTATGAAAGAAGGTTCAAATATAAAAATAAATGGACATGAAAGTCCTCAAGCAATCATACACATACCATTAGGCCAAAACTAAAGATGTGACTCCTAACTTGTCACCATGATGGGTGGACAGAGAAATGTCGAATAAGTATCATTGGAACATTATATGATAGCAATCTAATCACAAAATATCATAACCAAAATAGGTCATATTTGAAAAAAGCTTCACATGAGGTTTTTAAAGTGGTGCACAAAAGCTACCTTCTAAACCTTGATCATGAGCATCTACCATATAAAGATGACAATAGATTGGAAAATTGTAATCACTTGAATGGTTCAATAATGAACTCAAGTCTTAAAAATCAAATGAGGATGAAGAAAAGAAGAACATATCCCTCGTGGATTGCACAATTGCATTCCTTATATCCAGAATCTAAACAAAGCATTAATGTATGCACAAAAGGTAATTGGACAAAGAAATAGAAGCATAGGTTATAAAATTAGAACAAAAATGTTACAAGTCCTTTAGGATGTCAACAAGTCAGCAACCCAAGCTTGGCACAAATATTAATATCACTCATGTTGAAAAAAAATCAAACAAGTTAGTATAACTTAGAAAGGTCACTAATTAGGAACCCTAATTTGACTTAAATGGGAAAAATAGTAAACCTACTCCTAAAAATTTAATAAAATCAGTTATAAGACCCTAGGGTACTACATTATCATATTCTAAACAAAAATGGTCTAAAAAATTAAGGGAAGTTAGTCAAGCAATTGTAACTTCTAACCTAAGCAACCAACATTGACTAAATTTAGATAAATCAATCAAAAATAGGAAAATAACCTATAAAAAATAAACAAAATTGTCTTAAAATACTTACGACCTATAAAAGTCAGAATCAATCAATTTGGATCCTTGAATGTTTAAAAAGATGGAAGTAGAAATTCACCTTTCAAAATTAGTTGAGATGAAGCTCAAACTTGACATGCTTTGCAAAGTATTTTGGAAAAAATAGAAAGTCAATTGATAAATTCAAATAAAATTTATTTTAATGAACTCAGGACATTCAAGGATCCAAATCAAAAATAAAATGACATTTGCAAGTTCTAAATGATCACCAAATGATACAAGACTTGTGATGCAAGTAACCAAAAACCCTAAGAAGGCAATTACAAACCTAAAATTCAAAATTAATTATGAACAATGATATAAATCACAAACAAAATTCTAAAATCAATACAAGACTAAGAGGACCTCAAAACGTATTTTTTGGATTTTTTATGTTCAAGACAAATGATAGAAATAATAAAAATGCAAAATATGATATGCAAATTGAATATTGAATGCAAAAAATATTTAATTATGCCACAAAAATGAAAAATTATAAAATAAAATTAAGAATTGCAATGTATATGAATCGGATGATTCAAAATATTTTTTATGCAATTTTGGTATGGAGAAAAATAATTTTAATGATGATTAAAATGCATGAAATGCCATATAATACAAGAAAATTATTTAATTATGCAAAAAATGCAAAACTATGGAATAAAATTCAGAAATGAAAATTATATGGATATGATGACTCAAAATATTTTTTATACAATATATGCATGGGGGAAATTATTTTTAATAATAATTAAAATGCATGAAATGCAATATAATGGAAAAAAATTTAATTATGCAAAAATTAGAAAACAATTGAATAAAAATCAATGACTCATCACAAACCAATCAAAGGGCTCAGAATAATGTTTGTGGAATTTTTTATGATGGAAAAACATTTTTTGAAGAATTTACAATAAAAACTAATTCAAATAAAATTAATTAATCTCAGAATTTATTTGACCAATCAAAGCATTTTTAAAAATTCCAGAAAAATTCCATAAAATATTAGACGTTGACAAGAGCCCACGGTATTGTTTTTATAATTTTTGAAAATCTTTTGAGCACAAAATAAAATGAATGAAAACTCAATTATAAAGAATTAAAAAAAGAGAGATAAAATGCAAGCTAGCCAATCAGATCGCGCCACCTAGTCATCTTCTACCTCCAGACTGTGCCCTAACACGCGTTTGTAATTAGACCATGCACCCATGTTCGGAACATCATATCTTGCTTTATTTCTAACCATTTTTCATGATTAAAGCACAAAATGAAGACAACATAGCAAGGAACAAGTAGCAACTCATAGATTTCAAAAAGAACAACCATACATCAAGAAATCAAGCCACGAAAATCATCCAAAAGCAAAATTTTAGAACTTCATATTATGCAACATGCTTCACAAACAAGCAAAGATATACTTCAAACCTATTGTTTGGCCAGCTATACTCACGCATGCATGCTTTATCTCATCAAAAACCAACTGAAAATGAATATTCAAGTTTTGAAACTTACCTCTTGAGTTGAGAAATAAACTCAACTAGTGCCTCTAAACAATAAGAAAGCCACTCCTCTTGATCTTCTTAGCTTCAATGAAAAGGAATCAGCGAAGAAACAAGCTTTGGAGATGAAGATTCAAAGAAAAATTTCCAAGTGGAGAAAAGTTCAGATCTGACTTTCTAAGGAAGGAGGTGTCTAGGGCAAGAATGAGTGAGTTTATGAGCTTATATAGAGTGATGAGAATGAGGGTATAATGGTCTCAGCCTTAGAAATTCGTTGGAGAGAATATTTACAAAAAATCAGAAAAATAATGTGTGAGTTGTGTTATGCATTTTGCTTGCCTTACAGCTCAAGTTTGTGGCGTTTTGGCCTTGTACTATTGAGCAAAAGTGGGGTACAGGATCAAAGAATAATGAGTTGGCTTGAATTATGACATAGGATGGAATTTGCAAAAATTAGAAAATTGCCTTAAATGACAATATTTGAGGGAATGCAGTACAATGAAATTGGCGTGCATGCTTGGATTTATTAGGTTAGCAAAATATGAAAGCAAATTGTGCAAATCATGTGAACTAAAGACCTGAAACAATCCCAAAATAAAACATGCAAAAATATGGAAAATGCAAGCATCCATGGATTCCTTTGGTCATCTCACTTAATGCTTGGGCCAAGCAAAATTTACTTGTGCGTTCTCTCTTTTTCCTTGAGCCAAATGAAGATCACCTCTTGAGCTTAAGTGTGAGTTTTGAATCATGAAAAATAGTGGAGGAATGAATGAGTTTCTAAGATTAGGATTTGAGAAAAATGGTGGATATGTCTTACGCGTGAGAAAATTCAAGAAACTTCATGGATCAAATTCTCCTACACCTCTCGTGCGTTTTGTGGCTTTCTTTAAGCCAAATAAAGATCTCTTCATGTAGGTCATGATAGGGCTTGGAATTTTTCAAATGATGAAGTTTTTATGGAGAAATAAGGTTTAGGTTTTGAACCACTGTGTGTGTGATCTTGCATGAAGTTAGGTTTTGACATGAATTTCCAATAACCATATCTTGATCAAAGCTTGGCCAATTAAGATGGTTCAAAGTTTATTACAAAGCTCTCCAAGTCACCTTCAAAATGCACGAAGAACATTTTCAAAATTGGACTTAAATTAGGAGAAATAATCCCTTACATTATGCACACCATGTGTTTGTCAAAAATACGCACGCAGGATGACCAAGAGAAGGCAAGCTTGCATGTTTTGTGCATGGAAGTTCTAACTCAAATATCTTTCAAATGATGCATTTTTGAGAAATTTTACACAATGAAAAACTTGTATCATTTTTTCCAAGCTTTCCAAAAATGTATGGTATGCAACCATTGAATAAAAATTGAGAAAGTTATGGCATGTCAAAGTTCTATAGGGTGGATACTTAGAAAATTTTCAAACTTCAAATAATTTCAAGAACAAGTTAACCCTAATTTCTTCAATTCTCTTGATTTAATGGTGAATTTGATCATGAAATATGAAAATAGGATATTTGATTGATGGTTGACCAAAAGTCCACTTGGTCAACTTCTGACTTTGACTGATTTTGACCAAAATGACCATTTAACCCCTTGTGATCAATTGACTTGCTTCCAATCAAAATTGAACCTCAATCTTTCAACCATGGATGCCCAACAACATATAGAAACACATGAAATCAAGTTTGAGTGAAAAATATGAAGAAATCCTGATTATATCCAAAACCCTAATTTTGCATCTTGTGTTAGGAGATAGCCAACCAAAGTTTAAGACCTCAAATCTTTTGAATGTATTAAGTAATTATTTGAACCATGATAAATTAAATGATAATAGGAATATGATACTTCAAGAAATTAACTTAGCTAAACTGCAAACTTCACAATGAGCTAAGACCTTAATTTCATCAAATGAATGCCATAGATGAATTCCTCATTAATTCTTTGCAAAACTTCAACTCTTGAGGAATAAATGAGACAAAGACATGAAAGATCTAAAGACATGAAAGCATGAGACTCCCTTAGAACAAAATGCTAACATAATCAACTCCATTGTCTATAGAGGACTTGAGAATCCAAAGAACTTTGATCATATCAAAATGTATGAATGCAATGCAATATGATGTTTATGATGAAACATAAGCCTAAATCAAGAGGGTAAATTTTGGGGTGCAACATCTGCCCCTATAAAATCTTCTTAAACTTGATAAGCGAGAACTGGTGGAAACCTTCGAGTGTTCAAAGTGAAAGAGGATTGAATACAAAAGAACCCGAAAATTTACACTTTTGAGAAAAAGAGTGAAACTTTCCAAAAGGATCCAGAGAATGTTGGACTTAAAGAATACCAAATGAAATTGGTTTATAAAGAAAAGCCAAATAACACTGAACTTCAACAAGTGAGAGGGCCTAATGAGTATTAGCCTTCCAAAGACATACGTCAAGATGAAACTGTAACACAGACTAAAATAAAGATGAGATAAAACTCAAACCCAAAGAGAATAGCCAAAAATAAATTTCCAAACAGATGTATCGGGACAGAACTAGATCATAGAGGTGGTGAGATAAAAATCAAACCAAAAAGAATGGGCGAAACTAAACTCCGAAAAGAACGTGTCAGGATAAAACCAGACCACAGAAAGGTGGTGAGATAAAACCCGAATCAGAAGACTAGATAAGACTAGACTCTGAAAAGTACACAATAGGACAACTATGAAAAGGGTCCTATAAGCAAGGTGACTAGAGTGCACGATTCTAGGGACACCTGCTAGTCTCAACCGGGGTTAAATAATGAAAACTATGACAAACCGAAGGTATAAAAAAGACTAGTCAACCAAGGATAGACAATAGACGAAGCTGAACAAATCCAAGGAGTGACATAAAATGAGATAAAACTCGACTCGACAATACTAGAAGATCAAAACTTTCTAGAAGCGAGCACCAAGACAAAACTAGATTTTCACGCACGGGAAATGAGACAAGACTCGACCCATAGCAAAGTGGTGAGAGTGCATGTTTCTCAGAGCACTTGCTGATCTCAAACTGGAGGGTAGACAATAAACGAAGTTGAACAAACCCAATAGTTATAAAAGAAACATCCCAACCAAGGATACATAGTAGACGAAGCTGAACGAATCCAAGGAGTAAAAGGGGAAAGGTTTCAACTCGAGATAGACAATATGACGGAATTGAAAGAATCTCAAGAGTAAGAAACAAAACGAGATAAAACTCGACTCATGAAGACTATCTAGGCAAAACAAACTAGATGAGTACCAGTACGATAACTGGATTTCATGCACAGACGACGAGACAAAACTCGACCCAAAGCAAAGTGATTAAAGCGTACTTCTAAAACTTGCTGAAACGATCATCAAGATAAATTGACGTTCAAAAGGTATGTTGATAGACATGGAACTGAACCAACAAAGGTAGTATAGACTAAACCGATGAAATTGCACCAGAGAGAAACTGGGCTACAACCAAAAACTTTGAGTAGACACTCAACCAAATCAAATGACTAACATAATACTTGTGCGGATGAAAACTGAGATACTGAGGATAGAGACCTCGATGGGGATAAGACCCGAAGTTAGAAAATTCACTAGGGAACATAGTGGCAATAAAGGCTTATGTTTTGATGCATGTTTGAACTATTATTTTATGGAGTAAAGTTCCCAAAGATAATGGAAAAATTACACTTTGAGGGTGCAATGTAATGATTCATGATTAAATGTGTCACCGGGGAATGACTAATCAAGAAGCCAATCAAACACCAAGCCAAAACTTTGTAAGACTTGCAAAAATAAATTGCAAAATCCAATGGGAAGAAACCTTCAAAGAAATGAAACTCTGTGGGGAGCAATAAATTGTGTAACCAGTAGAAATGGGCTACAATAACTGAGAAGAGTTGCAAAAATACATTGCAAACTTTGTTGGAGAAATAAATCAAGATAAAACTGTAGATTCCGATATGAAACACCAAATGAAGATCGGACGATGCTGAAGAAGATACCAAACAACATTGGATCTAACAGGAATAAAGAAACCTCTGACTTCATGGGGAGCGACCAACCTTTGATCAATGATAGGAGAAAATCTGTACAGAACTCTTGCAGAGAGTAGATAACTAGGACTTTAAGATGCTCAACTGGAGAATCGCAGATAATCTTTGACAAGAAAATTCCTCACCGGGGATAAAAGGGATGTGGGATAGGAACCCACAATAGCATACGTCTTGAGCGACACAACTCTTATCATCAATCCACAAGATCGAATTTACTGGGGAGATGGGAGAGTTCTTGGAATAGAAATCCAAGTCAAACAGTTCATCTGGGCATGAACAAATGAGATATCTCATATAACACAAAACACCACTAGGGAAATGAGAAATATTTGGCCACAATCTTGAAAGAAAATTTCTTTGCTGGGGAGAGGAGAAACCTTGGATAAGAAATCTCAAATGAATAGCTGATACACTGGGGAAGGGGGAGAATTCTTGAATAAGAACTTCCAAATAAAATGACTTGACTGGGGAATTAAAGAAGTCATCAATAACCACTCCGCCTCAGGAAATGAGCATTCTTTTATTGACACAACAGTAACAGAACTCCACTGGGGGTACACATCCTTAATCAAGAAATCTCATCAATCACAATTTATCAGGCAAAAATTCTCCATCCGACGATACTGGGGAGCAGACAACCTTCAGGTAAAACCGGGGAAACATCTGGCCATAATCCCTTAAATTTGGGAGACTTACTGGGGAGAAGTAGAAACTTAGGTTTTGTGGGGTATGCCCCAAGCTGGAGATATTTCATATAACCAAACCTGCCAATTCAATCAAACCAAATCTGCCCCAAGTCTAACATAAAGAAAACTCACTGGGGAAAATCCTTGTAGAAACACAGATAAAGATGATCCGAGATAAGATACTGTTGTACATCGCCAATTCTTTGAAAAGGTTAGATTTTGATTCCATAGGGTCAAGACCCTCTTATTTGACAAGATTAAATTCTTCATTGACGTTCATTATGCAAAACTCACTTGATATCAAGCACTTGTTTCGCATATAGAAGGATGCTAATTATGAGAATGAAAATTCTAATGCAACATTTATGTAAGTCTTGAAGTTTTTATATGAAAGTGTTATCGCGGTTTCTTGTGACCAAAACACTTTTAGAATGAAACCCTTTTAAAAAAATTCCTTTTCAAAATGACTAGACAAACATATGATACCAACACACACTTTTGGAGTCAAGGAAATACTAGCTCTTCGTAGTATGTTTTCGAATTAACCCATGCTTCAGTTAGGACTTTTAAGGGTTGTAACGTGGTCTGGTTCACGGTTTTAAAAAAAAGAGTTTTAGGCTCAAAATATTTAGTGCCCACCCCTTAGTGATATTCTCCAATCCTAAATTTAGTCAACTTGAAACGAGCATTCAACTCTCAAAAGAGTTTGGTATGGAAACTTTTGCTGGGGATTTCTTGGACATGCGCGATGAACCCACAAGCTTTATGGACACGAAAACCCTTCACTTTCAATTTTGGTGTCTGATCACGTGACTTTGTTCATTTACTAAGAACCTTTCTAGTTTTCTAAAAATTTACCCTCTTTTTTTGCCTAAGCGACTTATTGCCAAGTTCGACTTAGCGGTCTTTCTGCTCTCTTTTTTTTCATCATTTTTTCCTTTCTTTTTTATAGAACAAATCGGGTTATCCCTACACCATTTTCAATTTTTTGTGGATGATTGTGACTGTCTGAGTCTTTGATAGATGAAGGATTCCATGTTGACAGACGAAGGTTGACCGTTGCAATTTGGACATTCCTCAGCCTTTGGAGAACAATCATTGTTGTATCCTTTGATTGCACACTCTTGAGGAGTTTTGAATGCTCGATCAGAATAACTAAACACTCCCCTGAGAGGTTTTCTAAATAGAAAATAAACTCTTACTTTAAGGCTCAAGGGGGTTGACGAGGGTCTATCTCCCTTATATCTCCAGTGTTTGGGAATTGAAACAAGGTCTGTGCATTATCAATAGGGTTCTACTCGAAAAGTATACAAACCGAAGATTAGCATTTTAGTATCGTCATCCTCCCTCCAATCTTTGCCTAAGCAAAAGACTTGGTGAAGTTGGCATCAATATGCAAGAAAGTCATTTTATGAGTGATAATGAATGGATCGAGTGTGAACAAATAAACTACTTCAAGACCAAACATACTTGTTACCTAGTGGGAGAACTTACTTGTTTATTTTGCATTTTACCTCAAATGTTTCGGATAGCAAGAGTTGTCACCGAATTTTCTTTTATCCAATAAACGGAAGGTGAAAAGAACAAGAAAAGACCTTTGTTAGATTTTGAGTACGGGAGGCAGTTATGAAAAGGGAAGGTATTAGCACCCTTTCCATCCGTAGTTATCTACGGGCTCTTAGTTGCTTAGCTCACTTTGAAAAATTTGCTTTCTGTGTTTGTGTAGTTGGAAAAGTATTTTGAAAAGACATTTCACTTTGACTTCGTAATAATTCTCGTTGGAATGTATACGAAGTGTTCGGAAATGCTTGTTTGGAAAATGTTTAACTTTGTAATGATTCTCGCTGGAATGTATACAAAGTGTTTGAAAAGATAGTTTTTGAAAAGTGTGAGGTGTGAAAAGTATTTTGATTGAAGCAAGCAAATAGGAGTCTATTACCTACTCAGAATAGTCGTTTCCATGTTATTTTCCTTCTCCTTTAGAATAAGGCTATCCATACCATTAGTTGGTAGGTAACTTTATTTGTTTGGATGCGAAGGGACAATCGAAGGGTCATCATTTGGTCATAGAAGGCAACATGTAAGGATACCTTATCAATTTCGTAGGGATGATCATCACTTTTCGTAGGCAACAATCGAGGGGAGAGATCATGTATTTGTAGGAAACATCGAGGGTCATCGAGGGACTATGATCTTTGTATCGAATGAACTATGATGATGTTATTCGTAGGGAGCTTTGCTTATGGTATCCCTACGTTCGAGGGACATGACCATTGTTTATTCGTAAGGCAACAAGAGAGGATACCCTAAGGGGTGTGCAAGTGTGAAAGAGTGTGTTGTATTCAGATATATTATCTTGAGATTAGAAGTGATCTAAGGGTTGATTTTATCTTTTTATACAAACCCTAGTTACTAGCAGTTAAATATGTACAAGAATTAAGAGGTGTGAAAAGTAAAATTGCGGAAAGTAAATCCTACGCTATTACATGGCTTTGGGGAAGATACATAATAGAAGTGCGGAAATTAAAGGTAAAAAATGTAAATATACGCTGTTACAGAATACAAACTTTGCGACCTATACATCTTTTCTAGAATTGTAAATGCGAAATAATCAGAATAATAAGAAAAATGTTTGTGGAAAAAATATTTTTATGTTAAAAAAATGTTTTAGGGTTAGTAAACCTAATTATATGAAGAGAAATGTTTTTTGGGAATTTTTTGGATTAATTTTAATGTGGAAAAGTAATTAAAAGCTAGTTTCTGATTAATTAACAATTAATTAAAATAAAAATGAAAAATATGATTTTTAAATGTCAAAAATTAAATAAGTATTTTTCTGACCTAAATGCAAAAAGAAAATATTTTTTAAATTTTTATAATATTTTAGAAAAATGTTTGAAAGAAAATTAAATTGAAAAGAAAATATTGAAAAATAATGAAAATATGAAGAAATTGGTTAGTCTGGAGAAAGACCAAAAACAATATGCAGGGCCAGGGATCGAACCGAAGTCCCTTTCCTCACACACGCGCACTTTTGCCAACTAAACCAAGTGTGCAAGCTGTTAGTGGAATGAGTGAAATATATTATAAGAGAAAATAATTTTCAAAAATCAATTAAAACAAAAAAAATGCACGCCAAGGGTCACCGTCCCCAATTTTGAATTTGCCACGGCCTTGTCCACGGCTTTTCCGTGGGTAAACCTGTACCGACGACCTTCATCCGTAGCTATAGGACCTGCAACTTTGAAAAATTCAATATAAGCAACATAAATTCATGGTGAGGGCATGGATCGATCCAGTTTGACCTCGTGAGCACGATGGTACCACTAGTTGCTTCCAATTTTACCTATTTTGAGAAACCCTAATTCGAGCTCATGAATCCTAACAATGGCACATCTCGATTCTTGCTTCTAAACTCAAATCGAATTATACAGAAACGTTCCAAACATCAAAGCAAACATGAATATGGAGTTAAATTATATTTATAATGCGTGAAACATAGGAATCGAATTTGGAAGAAAGTTGTGCAAACTGTGACTTCTTGAGGTCGACTTGGCCTGTTCCAAGCTTGTATAATGATTGGAAATCGTTCCTGGGACGTTGAGGATGCTTAATCAATCCTCAGAACTTCTTGAATTGGCCTCCAAGGTTGAAATCGAAATTGCTTTTTTCACATGTTTTTTTAAGACTTTTTTAGGGTTCTTGAGGCAAGAATTCCGTGTGCATGAGAGGCTGGGATCATTGTATATATATAATAGAGCGAATTAGGACAAGAATCATGAAGAAAATATATGACAATCAATGAGAAAATATTTTATTTGGAATGAAATCAAATATTACCTTTTTTGATCAAATCTCATTCAATCTCTTGCCAATCTCAATGATTTTTGAAATTGACAGCTTGTATGGCTTACTTGGACCTCAAGAATGATAAAAAAATCAACCTTGTATTTAATGATTTGATTTTTTGCATTTCATTTTAATTAAAATTGAACTAAATTGGATTAATTCAAAAATAAATAAAATAAAAGAGAACATGGCGTGTTATTGTGCTTGATAGGTCCTTGGCAATGTTACAAGCAAGTATGAATCAAAGAAACTTAGGCCCATTTAGAAAACATTTAAATTTTCTAAGTGTAACACGGTGGAAGAACTGACTTGTTTGTTTTGCATTTTATCGCAAATGTTGCGGATAGCAAAAGTCTCCACCGACTTTTCTTTTATCCAATTAAGGGAAGGCGAAAAGAACAGGAAAAGACCTTCGTTAAATTCTGAGTACGGGAGACGGTTATGAAAAGGGAAGGTGTTAGCACCCTTTCTATCCTTAGTTATCTACGGGCTCTTAATTGCTTTAGCTCACTTTATAAATTGCTTTTTGTGTGTGTGTTTGAAAAGGGCATTTCGCTTTGACTTCGTAATGATTCACGCTGGAATGTATACGAAGTGTTTGGAAATGTTTTGTTTTGGAAAAGAACTTTGTAATGATTCACACTGGAATGTATACAAAGTGTTTTGAAAAGTTTTGAAAGTGTGAGGTGTGAAAAGTATTTTGATTGAGCAAGCAAAAGAGACTTATTACCTACACAGAACGGTCGTTTCCGTGTTATTTTGCTTTCCTTTAGAATAAAGCTATCCATACCATTGGTTGATAGGTAACCTTATTCGTTAGATGTAAAGGGACATTCGAAGGGACATCGGATGGTCATAGAAGGCAACTTGTAGGGATACCTTAGCACATTCGTAGGGACGATCATCACTTTTCGTAGGCAACAATCGAGAGACGCGATCATGTATTCATAGGCAACATCGAGGGTCATTGAGGGACTATGATCTTTGTATCGAAGGGACTATGGTGATATGTTTGAAAGCAACTGTGCTAAGATATCCCCACGTTCGAGGGACTTGACCATTGTATTCGTAAGGCAACAAGAGAGGATACCCTAAGGGGGTGCATGTGTGAAAAGTGGGTTGTGTTCAGATATTTATCTTGTGATTAGTGATCTAGATTGATTAAGTTAATCTTGCCATACACGCCTAATTACTAGCAGTTAATAGGTGCAGAAAGTAAATTGCGGAAATGTAAAGGTTCTACGCTATTACATGTCTTTGGGGCAGATACATAATATGAGAGTGCAGAAAGTAAAGGCAGGAATGTAAAGTCCGGAAAGTAAATCCTACGCTATTATATGATAAAATTTTTGCAACCTATACAACCTTTCTAGAATTTAAATACGGAATAATAAATAATGAGAAAATGTGAAAATGTTAGTGAAAAATGTTCTGGAAATTAGTAAAAAAAAGAGTTTAGTTAGAAACCCTAATTACTAAAAGAATTATCTCTTTTTTTGAGTTTTTTGTGATTGATTTTAATAATAAAAAAAACTAATTCTGATTAATGCAAAGAAAATGCTTTTTTTTTTAAAAAACATTAAATAAAGTTGTTCTGAACCTAAATCCTAAAGTTAGACATTTTTTAGGTTTTTTTAGAAAAAATAATTTTAAAGAAAATTGCAAGGAAGATAAATCAGTTAGAAGCAAAATAAATAAAAAGATTTCCATTAGAGCTTCTGACGGAATTTCCCTCCAAAACCTCTGGAAACCTGTTTTCTAGAGCTTCTGGAGGCTGGCACGGAAGTTGTCTCTTTCTGGCATGAAAATTGCTTTTTTTTCTGGCACGGAAGCTGCTTTCTTCTGGCACGAAAGTTGCTTCCTTCTGGCACGGAAGTTGCTTCCTTCTGGACCTTCTGTTGGTGTTCCTTCTGGAGATGTAACTTTTGGGAATCCAGAAGTTGAAGCTTTTGGAGATATGACTTTTGCAGATCCAGAAGTTGGAACTTCTGGAGATGTAACTTCTGGGGATCCAGAAGTTGGAACTTCTAGAGATGTAACTTCTAGGGATCCAGAAGTTGACCTGTAGTCAAAGACGTCGAGAGAGAAGCTCCAATCATCTTCTCCGGTCACCAAATTTTGCAAAACCTGCAAAATCAAATAGAAAAACAAAAACAAAATGTCCAAATTCAATAATTAGACCCTTGCGATAACGATGGTGGGGTTCGTTTATCCTAAAACAGCCTGTAACCATGGTTTTGAAACTCAACAACTTGCTTTCCATAACCATGGCTTTTTTCTATTTGGCCACCAAACCTTGCAAACGATGAGTCTATCCTGCTCCATTGAACCTTAGGAACACATTAGTATGGTTAGTTTAAATTGAAACACGTTAAAAGTCAAAACACGAAATCAAGCAAAAGTATGAAAACAGATGTTCATGTATGGTATGATTCAACGTGTTATGGCCATGGTTCTGGGCATATACTTACTCAAACTTACCTCAGGAGCACGAATAAATGGATGGAATGGTTTGGAAGTGGATGGAAATAGGGTGTCGAACTTTGCAAGTTTCTTGGATTTTTTTGTAAGAATGAGGATTGTTCTTGAGGCTAGGGTTTTCTCTTGCAGCCTCCTTGTGATCTGATCTTGTCATGTATTTATAGGAATGTGAATTAGGTCAAGCATAATCGAAAAATACTTTGCCTTGAATGAGAGAATATTTGATTTGGAATTTTTTTATCAAATCTTGTCTTTTTTGAACAAATCTCCATTAAGTCTCTTGCCAATCACTCAATTATGAAATAATCAGATCCTTTGGCTTGCTTGGACCTCAAGAATGAGAGAAAATCAATCTTGTATTAAATATTTGATTTTATATCTTTTTATTTTAATTAAATTGGTTTTAAAAGAATAAAAATCCAAAATAAATAAAAAATAAAAGATAAAAGCGTGGCCTTGGGCTTGGAGGTTCCAATTCAGATGAGGAACAAGTTTGCACAACTTGTATCTTGCTCAATTTTTAACATTCTTGGGTGTTCTTGGACTTTTTAGAAAGCTCAATATGTCCTCTAAACATCCCTTTTGGTTTCACATTCATTGAAGTTTCCATGTTCATGAACACTTCTTTGCAAAAAGATGACTTTTGGTTGACTTTTAAAAGGACCTATAATGTTTTGATCCATAACTTCCAAATGAAGCATTTCTAGCCAAAGCTTGTGAGACATGAAGTTTTAGAGAATTGAATTCCCTTTAAAATAAGCTTTGGTGGAAAAATTTATGGTATTTCTGAATAAAAGCATTCACAAGATCACGCCACGTCCTGGTGTGACTTCTCTCCAGATGCATATACCACTCTAAAGACGCTCCTGTCAAACTCTCTTGAAAAAAGTGCATAAGCAGCCTCTCATCTTCAGTATACACCGCCATCTTGCGGAAACATGCAGTGATATGAGTTTTGGGACAAGTCGCCCCATTGTACTTGTCAAACACTAGGACTTTAAATTTTGGAGGAAGTCTCACTCTAGGTGCCAACCCCAAATCAGATAAGTACAGACCCAACAATTTTTGTCCCTCAACAGCCTTCAACCGCTCCTCAAGCAGACGGTACCGTTGATCATCAACCGGAAAATCAACTTCACTGTCATTCACGCAGTAAGCTTCATCGTTCTGACCAACATCTGGACCCTGAGAATGAGGACGACCCCGAGTACGATGCCCTTGCATCCCATCATCAAAGAAATAAGGCCCGTGAGGCGGAGTAGGCGGTAGAGGTGGAAACCGACCATTGAGATGTAGACTCGGACCATGAAGGTGGTCATTGAAGCCTAAATTAGCATTCTCACGCTCAACATGTGGCTGACCCACAAAAGCATCATCAAACTGATTGTGTCGGTCATCTTCTGGACAAGATCTCTCAACCAAAGCTCTCAACTCTTATTGTCCTCGATTCATATTAGTGATAACCTCCAGGAATTGAGTCATCTGCGCTTCCATCGGCACTTTCATTGCGGCCACTTCTGCTTGAAGTTGTTCCATCTGTCGCCTTTCGTTGCTCCGAGTCAAGTAACGGTGGAAGTTTACAATTTTTTGCTAAATAAAAGCAGAAGCCGAGGATAAGAATTCTGCTCCAAACCTGTTATGCATGACATGTACATATATGAATGTTATGCATGCAATGACATATTTGAATATTTCCAGGATTCTTTAACACTCTGACTCAAGTTTTAGGATTTAACAAGATAATGGATACTGAAAAGTCTAATCATTATTGAACCTTAATCAAAGAAGTTTACAAGAAAATTGCGCGTCCAAACAATTGTTTCGCAAATCGTACCAATAAAAGAAGTAACCCCATCGACAAGCCTGATGGTGATTTCCGCAAAAAGACAAATAAAGCATAAATCTAGACATCAGACATAGGAAATCCTTCAGCACCCTGCACATCCAATCAAATCTTAAGACGTTCCAACTTTCCGACAACAAGGGATAATTTAACTTCCTTCTCTTGGATACGGGCTTCGTACGTCAACTTCTGATTATGCATTTGCTTTTTCAAGCCTTCGATTTGAGCCTTGTACTTCTTTTCCAAACCGGCGACAACTTTCTTGTGATCTTCTATGGGAATGGAGAAATCTTCAACCCTAGGCCGCTTCCTGGTTGAATCAAATGCTTCTCCTTTGAAATACTTGAGCTCGTGAGCCAACTGGTTCTTTGTTTGAGTGGCGACAAGACAATTCACTGCTAATGTCTCCTTTTCTTCAAGCAAAAGGAGATTATGAGCAAGCACTCGCTCATAATCTCCTTTTGAGACAAGATTTGGAGCTGACTCTCGAGAGTAAAAAGCTACAGCCCCGGTAATGGAAGGCCACTAACGGTCACCATTCCTGTCCCTAATCCATTGGATGTAGGAAGCATAGGTCGTGGGATCTTTCTTGCTGAAATATTGGCCTCCTTCAAGACGGATGCTTTTCCATGCTTGAACAACCTTAGCCATCATCCCGGTAACATCAGGCACATCATAATATAGAGTTTTCTGCACGAAACTCGCATCAGGAGGTCCCATCAAAGCATAACCCAGTTGCCTCAAAGCAAGAGTCGGATTGTAATTGATACCCCCCTTATGCCCATAAGAGGGATATTAGGGAAATCTCCGCAACGGGTAATAATCTTCTCACTCTCGGTCTTGGACATCTCACGTCGACTCCAACCAATATCCTGAGACGTGAGACCCATCAACCTTGGAACCCACCTCATGGTATGCTGAGTGTCAACAACAACACCACTTCGAGTAAGAAAACCCTGAAACTAATGGTACAACAAAGACGCGCAACAATTTACAATTCCACCTTTCCATTTGAAGCTTATGGATTATATGGAATGATAAACGTCTCCCAATAGAGTTGGAACAGGATTCCGCTGGATGAAGATGAAGATAGCATTCATGTCAACAAACTTAGGCTCATTTAGAAATAAACACATCTCATAGATGCAACAAGCTAGAATGGCATTGAAACTCTTCCAATCCTTCTTGGAAATTTTGGCATTACCTTCCCGTAGAAATAAACCCAAGTGAAAGCCTCTCACGACACCTTTACTTGCAACACTACGGACACCACATATTTCTCTAAATGAAGAGCTTTGGCGATCTGATCAGCAGTCGGTCTCTCCATAGAGGCGTGGAAAGGCACTTGATGCAAAATAGGAATGTCCATGATGCTAGAATACTCTTCCAATGTAGGCATTAACAAGTAATCAGGGAATACAAAGCACCTCAACTCATGGTCATAGAACTGGAAAAGGGCCTGGAGCCCGTCCTTCTAGTATTCGGTCAAAGGAGATTTTAACCATGTCAACATTCTTCCATAATCCTTGGTAAACGTGACAACATTTTCTGGTGTAGACTTGTTAGCCATCAAGAGGAGATTATCAAGAGCAGGAGTAGGAAATTTGTACACTAGATGACGTCTCTGATTGTTCTTCTTTTCAGTATCCATCTTCCAAAACGAACCCACCAACTAGACTCAAAGGCTAGAGAAATCCTGGAAACAAACAAATATGCATGTTAAAAATATGCAGATTAAACCACTATTTTACTGAAATCATGGGCAAATGTGACAAGGTCTAAAGCTTGCCATCCGATCAAGATATCATGTAGAAACTGAATCTGAATATCACAGGTTCAAAGGTCCGGTGTCAAATTGGAATTCCATAGAAAATACCAACGAAATACCGAGTCAACATCAATAACAAAGTCACCAGAAGTAACAAGTCAACAACAGTCACCAACAGTACCTGTAGTAATGATATCCCGCCCCAACTCACAGGGTGATTCTAGACTCAACGGGGGTCCCTAATGATAAACAGAGTCGATGATCCTTTATCGAGTACTCCGCTGACTACACAATAGGGTGTAGGGCGAAAGCACCGTCAATCGAATCTCGTCTGAATTTGGTACTTAATGCCTCCTCACATGCACCACGGGATGCGGGATTCGACATGAACATCCATCTAGCCTATATGTCACTGGTCGGGGTAGTGGGCCTTTTACCTCAAGTAACACCCACCCAAAGCAAGAGATCAACCAGTACAGCAGCAACTCATATACATAATATATGAAAACAGTAAATATGCCACATAGAATGCAATGCAAAGCATACAAAGGATGATGCGATAAAGCAAGTAAGTAGATAAACACCCAATAGACATGAAAAAGAAAGCTAGGATCAACTCCTGGACAGACCAGCAATAGGTCAACTGTCGCTAGTGGAGTCACCAACTTAAACCACCCGGTTGAACTTCCGACAGATAGGGGTGTATCAATGGAGTCGCCATCGAACGTCTTTTATCTCACGACGGAGAAAGGAAAACATCGAGTAAACTTGAAGGGAGAAATCGCGGTCCTATGATCGAGAGATCAAGAGAACCTAGGTAAGGGAGTTAGTTACTTGAGGGGAAGGGATTAGCACCCCACACGTCCGTAGTACTCTACGGTATGCGCTTCTATTTTCTAGCTAAAAGGTGTGATATATCTATCTATGCTCAATCGCTACAATGCATGCAAAAGAAAAGGAAAATAAAGAAACCACGGGGAAAAGAAGAAAGTATTTACAAAAGATTTGCTCAATTGAGCCCCGTGACAAGATGCCTACGTATTCCCACATGCAATGGGAAAGTCAGAGCGTCGTAGTTCGGGTCACTTGTTTTGGTGGGTTTTGTGTTTTTTTACTTGTGAAAAAGGTTTTAAACACAAAAGAAAAGTGTGCACGAAGGCGAAAAGAGTTAATGTTGGTTGGTTGCTTTTACCTTGAGAAAGGAGTTCAAACCATTATTAAGTGTTTTGTTTTCAAAATGAAAAAAAAACAAGTTTTAGTTTTATTACATGCAAAGATGCAAAAGAAACTAGCAAAACAAGAGGGAGACTAACTAAGTACTAATCCTAATGCTGTCATGCAAAATTGGACCCTTGTTGAGGATGTAAGGGAATCTCTACCTATATTAACATGCAAAGGATGTGAATCCTAATATCTAGGCTCGAGAACCTATCCTAACCTAGCAAACCTGGAGGAAAACCAAACAATCAAGCACAATCCACAAGTAGAATCGCCCTAAACGGGTCTTTAAATAAACCAGAGGGGTTCCTGAACATGCTCCAACTACGGAAGCCACACTATGCATCTCTATTCCTACTTCTCAAGGTAAAAGAAAGCTGTAAAGCCCTACTTCTCATGATATCTAGGAAAGTTGTAAGAGAATGCGATAAATGGCGTAGAAACTACCGAATGGATATAGAATCCGAAGAGCACTGCGAGCTAATGAAATACTCCGGAAAACTTCAAGTATTGCAGCCATGCAATAATAGTAAACTGGTAAGAATGGTTCAAAGCATCAAAAATAAGCGGAATATGTGTCGAAACGCATCCAAAGTGATGACGCCTGCAAGAACAAGATTAGACCGAACAAAACAAGGAGGGATGCACACGTGGGTGTACAAGCGCAAAACACCTGTAAGAAGGGAGTTAGACCCAAAAGGCAAGTACAAGAATGTCTATGTGGGTATACAAACTCAAAACAACGGAGAATTATGTCATATGTATATATAACACAAGCCCCTGCATCAAACACAGCTCACATAGTGGTTAGAAAGACTGGAGCGCTTGTTGTTCGTAGTTAGAATCGAGAAAGAACAGAAAAATAAACCAGTACGGGTCGCGCTAAGCCTGCAATACCGCGCTAAGCGCGACCCAAACAGAAGCCTCCGCGCTTAGCCTTCTCTGGACCGCACTAAGCGCGAACTGCAAAACAAAAGTCAGTACGTTTGGCGCTTAGCGTGCTCCTGGTGGTGCTAAGCGCGGTCTGCAAGCTGCAAAAATGCCTTTTGTTTCCGGATCACCTGTCCATGATGTTCTCAGGCCAAAAATTGATCCATGCAGTTAGGCAATAGTTCCGTAGATTTTAGACGATTATTGAATGCATGAGCATGCGAGGAATGCAAATCGAGGTGATAATTCCAATGCTCATGTGCAAAGACATAATGTATGAACATGCAAGGAATACGAATCAAGATGATAATTCCAATGTTCATTTATGAAACTAAATGCATGAACATGCAAGGAATGCGAATCAAGATGATAATTTCAATGTTCATTTGTGAAACTAAATGCATGAACATGCAAGGAATGCGAATCAAGATGATAATTCCAATGTTCATTTGAAAATACATAATGTATGAGCACATTAAGAATGCAAGTTAAGGCAACAATGCTAATTTCCATAGATAGGGTGATGTATGAACATGCCAAGGATGTAAGTTAAAATAACAATCCTAATGTTCATATGATGATAATCGGTGCATGAACATGCCAAGGATGCAAGTTAGAATAACAATCCTAATGTTCACATGATGATAATCGATGCATGAACATGTCAAGGATGCAAGTCAGAATAACAATCCTAATTTTCACATGATGATAATCGATGCATGAACATGTCAAGGATGCAAGTTAGAATAACAACCCTAATGTTCACATGATGATAATCGATGCATGGACATGCCAAGGATGCTAGTTAGAATAACAATCCTAATTTTCACGTGCAAAGGAACAATGCAAGCGAGTCATACTACCTAGAGGTATTGAAGATCTCATTCAAGTCTAGGTTACGCATTAACACAAACACTTGGAATGCATATGCAATGGAATTATGTACAATGCATTCTATGCCTAATGATCAAAATGCTTTGAAACCTACATGTCGACGCACTTCAAATGCAAGTTATGTTTCAAGTCATCATGAATCAACGTAAATCAATCAAACTAAATGCTTTCTAATGCATGAGCATGTGATAGATGATGCAAGATGCATGAATTTGTGACCTATATGCAAGGAGGATACAAATGTACAAGAGTATATGCATGCTATCTGTGACACCCCAAATAATTCAACTATTAAATAATTAGAAATTTAATTAAAGGTTTAATTATTAGCATTTTTGGATTTATGGATTTAATTAATTAAATAATAGATAGGAGTGTTGGAGGTGTGAAGTGGAATTGAGAGGTGTGTAGAGTAAAAGGCTCTAATTAATCTAATTTATTTATTTCTATTATTTGGAAAGTAAAAAGGAACAAATAAAAGAAAGTGAGGAGAGGAATTAGGATTTCATTCTACGTACTTTGGAGAAGAGAAGAGAAAGAGGAGAAAAAGCCAATCGTCAAAGTTTGAAGATTCATCGCGAGGTAAGGGGTGATTTGATCAGATTATTATGCCTTATGCGTTTTGATGATCAATAGAATAAATTGATCCGTTAGGAATCTCGAATTAGGAATTTTAGGTTGTGCCCTAACGTTATGATCTGACGTAATAATTCAATTGGGAATGATAATAATGATTAATTGTGTAGGATGATTGTAGGATAATTAGAAAGTATAATTCTGATGTTAATTAGGTGTGAAAATACATAAGAATTATTTTTTCTGTTGGGCCATGGCTGTTGGTGGTAAGTGAATCAATGGGAATTGCAAACAGTGAGGACAAAACTGATTTTTAGTGAAAAAAACGCAGTATGGATCGACACATACTGTTATATATCGATACATGTAGCAAAACGTTTGAAAACCAGAAGCTGGAACAAAGCATGTATTGACACAAAACCATTTGTATCAATCCATAGGGCAATTTTGGTAGCTTTGCATCGACACAAAGATGCTATGTATCGACACAAGGGAGTCTTGTATACAGGATGGTTATGGATCGACTCATACTGAAGAAACTTTTAAAAATGGAAAAATTATATACGTATGAGTCGACACATACGCATTTTGGGTCGACACAAGCCATGTATGAGTCGACACATGGAGTTTTGGATCGACTCATACTGTTTGAAAACAGAACATAACTTTCTGAAAACGGTTTCGGTCATATCTTTGCGACCGTAACTCCGATTTAGGCATAGTTGGTATCGTTGGAAAACTTAGAACAAGTATTATCTATTAAAAACAATTTCAAAACCATTAATTGAGATGTTGAAGGATTGTTATGGCTTCCGTAGAAAGAATCCGTTGTAATTCGTGATTGTGTCATTAACTTTGTGGATACTGGCTGGGAGTTAATTCTATGTGTTGTAATTAACGTTATAAATTCATGATTATGTTGTTATCATGTGTTGCTGATGGTGTTGATTATGAATGGAATTATATGGTGTTCATATTCCGTTTATTGAATGTGGCATGCTTTTGGATGTGCATGCATATGCATTCTGGTGGAGTTAATTCCCATTGTGTGGAATTTGGCTCGTATTGCCAATAACCGTACATGGGTGATTATGGGTGATTTGGATTCGTGTCCGGGTGATTGTGGACGAATCGATGTTGGTGACTTGGTCACGTTTTGGTACCACATGCATTTGAGTCTGCATTGCATATGTAATTATAACATGTTAGGATGTTTTCCAGTGTTGTAATTGCATTGATTGTTATTATGTGCATATTGATCTGTGTGATCTGTATTGGTGAAAGGGAATCTGAATATACTAAAGAGGGTGGAATAATTAATTGATTGTTTTATTGTTTTAAAGAAACGTATAATGCATTTTAATTTTTGATGAAATCTCACCCTTACTTTAATGATTTCAGATTGAAGTGATTAGCTGCTCAGGAATTTGGTGAGGATGGCTTATAGAATTATGCTATTTAGATTGTCTGCGTGTCAGTGTCATGCTCTGGTAGTTGTAACACTGGGGAACGATCGTTTCGGAATTTTAAGGAGTTAAACTTGTTTCTTTTGAGTTTATGCTTGGAAAAATTATGATTTGAGTTATTCCGGGATTTATATTATTTCCGCTGTGTAAAACATAATCATTGGTTTGAATTATATTTAATAAGTTCTTCAGTAAATGGATGACTACTGCTTGGTTATTGGTTATTTGGAATTTTTAAATTGTGACGCCCTTTCATTATGTTAAAACTCTGATTAATTATATAATTCGCGGGGAAATTAGAATGGGTGTTACAATAGTGGTATCAGAGCTTAGTCGGTCGTTGTTACTAGTGTCTTAATGTCATTATCCCTTTGTACGCGACAAGTTTGTACAACAGTGTCGGTACTTGTTGCTTTTCTGATTGCTTATTGAAGGAGTAGTGTGAAACTAAGTGGGGAAGAAGAGATGCTTCCCAGATATATTCCGATTGTAATTCATTGGTAAGAGGTACTGCTTGAGAAGACAATGCAAGAGTGGTTAGAGTTATTGGAATCATTTGGATCGTGAGTCATAGTTGGAAGTGCAAAAAGGTGAGTACGATTCTGAGAATAGAAAGTGTTGGTAATGATGATTTATACTCCAGTATGATTATCAGATGTCCATTGACAAATTGAGGACTTGACCACCCTTAATCTCTTGTTGATAGTAGACGGAATCATATTGGATGGTATACAATTGTCTTGCTATCTAAATGGGGCATAAAGTGAGGAATACGAACGAAGTTTGGTAGAAACCTGTGAACCATATGAGTTGACAAAGACTCTAATAAGGACAATGAATTAAGATGGATGAATCAGAGTTGCGTAGTTGTTAATGATGGTGTGGTAGTGTTTATGTTGTATTTTTCGAGGGAGGAGAAAGGAAAAGCTAAGAGTGATGAATTACCTGTGGTGAATGAATTCCCAGAAGTGTTTCCGGAAGATGTTAGTGAATTGCCACTTGAGAGAGAAGTGGAATTTACTATAGATTTGATTCCTGGAACTAGTCGGGTGTCGATGGCGCCTTATCGCGTGTCGGCGTCTGAATTATCTGAATTGAAGAAGCAGTTGGAAGAATTACTTGAGAAAAAGTTTATTCATCCTAGTGTTTCACCGTGGGGTGCTCCTGTGTTGTTGGTTAAAACGAAAGAGGGTTCAATGAGACTGTGTGTTGATTACAGGCAGTTGAACAAAGTTACAATCAAGAATCGGTATCCATTGCCGAGGATTGATGATTTGATGGATCAACTGGTTGGAGCTTGTGTATTTAGTAAGATTGATTTGAGGTCTGGATATCATCAGATTCGTGTGAAGACGGAAGATATTCAGAAGACTGCATTTAGAATGAGGTATGAACATGATGAGTATTCTGTTATGCCGTTTGGAGTAACTAATGCACCTGGTGTTTTCATGGAGTATATGAACAGAATATTTCATCTGTATCTTGATAAATTCGCGGTAGTATTTATTGATGATATTCTGATCTATTCAAAGAATGATGAAGAGCATGCAAAATATCTTAGAGTTGTGTTGGAACTGTTGAAAGAGAAGAAGTTGTATGCGAAGTTGTCTAGGTGTGAATTTTGGTTAAGTGAAGTAAGCTTTCTTGGTCATGTGATTTCCAAGATTGGTATTGCTGTTGATCCTACGAAGGTAGAAGCGGTATCTCAATGGGAAGCGCCGAAGAATGCTTCTGAAATCCGTAGTTTTCTTGGCCTTGCAAGTTACTACAGAAAGTTCATTGAAGGATTTTCGAAATTAGCTTTGCCATTAACTAAGTTGACTAGAAAGAGTCAAGTGTTTGTTTGGGATTCTGAATGTGAGAAAGGATTCCAAGAGTTGAAGAAGAGATTGACTAGTGCTCCGATTCTGATTTTGCCGAATCCGACAGAATCTTTTGTTGTGTATTGTGATGCGTCATTGATGGGATTAGGTGGTGTTTTGATGCAAGATAAGCAGGTAGTAGCTTATGCTTCAAGACAGTTGAAGATTCATGAAAGGAATTATCCGACTCATGATTTAGAATTGGCAGTTGTGGTGTTTGTTCTGAAACTGTGGAGGCATTATTTGTATGGATCTTGATTTGAGGTATTCAGCGATCATAAGAGTCTGAAGTATCTCTTCGATCAGAAAGAGTTGAATATGAGGTAAAGGAGATGGTTGGAATTTCTGAAGGATTATGATTTTGGGTTGAATTACCATCCTGGTAAGGCAAACGTGGTTGCAGATGCATTAAGCAGGAAGTCCTTACATATGTCTATGTTGATGGTGCGTGAATTGGATTTGGTTGAACAATTCAGAGATTTGAGTTTGGTGTGTGAGACTACTCCTGATAGTGTTAAATTGGGAATGTTGAAGTTGACCACTGGTATCCTGGAGGAGATACGAACTGGACAGAAATATGATGTTGGTTTGGTGGATAAGTTGACAATGATCAACCAAGGTCAAGGAGGTGAATTCCGAATTGATGAGAACGGTGTTATGAGGTTTGGTGATAGGGTGTGTGTTCCGGATATTGCAGAACTTCGGAAGAGTATTTTGGAAGAAGGACATCGTAGTGGATTGAGTATTCATCCTGGTGCTACTAAGATGTATCATGACTTGAAAAAGTTATTTTGGTGGCCTGGAATGAAAAAGGAAATTGCTGAGTTTGTTTATGCTTGTTTGGTTTTTCAGAAGTCAAAGATTGAACATCAGAAACCATCAAGATTGATGGAACCGTTGTTTGTTCTGGAGTGGAAATGGGATGGCATTTCTATGGATTTTTTATCTGGTTTGACGAGGATAGCGAAGAATTGTGATTCTATTTGGGTTATTGTTGATCGGTTGACGAAATCTGCTCACTTCATTTCGATAAGAATGGATTATCTTATGGAGAGATTGGCAGAATTGTATGTTGAGAAGATCGTGAGTTTGCACGGTATTCCTTCTAGCATTGTGTTGGATAGAGATCTGCGGTTTACGTCTAAGTTTTGGACGGGGCTGCAAGAAGCTTTGGGTACTAAGTTGAGATTGAGTTCCGCTTATCATCCGCAGACAGATGGTCAGACGGAGAGGACGATTCAGTCATTAGAGGATTTGTTGCGAGCTTGTGTGTTGGAGAAAGGTGGAGCTTGGGATAGTTACTTACCATTGATTGAGTTTACCTACAACAATAGTTTTCATTCGAGTATTGGTATGGCTCCGTTTGAGGCATTGTATGGTAGGAGGTGTCGGACACCGTTGTGTTGGTACGAATTTGGAGAGAGTGCAGTGATTAGGTCGGAGATTGTCCAACAGATTTCAGAAAAGATCAAGATGATTCAGGAGAAGAGGAGAGCTTCTCAGAGTCGTCAGAAGAGTTATCATGATAAAAGGAGGAAGGATATCGAGTTTAGTGAAGGAGATCATGTGTTTATACGAGTTACTCCGATTACTGGTATTGGTCGAGCTTTGAAGTCAAAGAAGTTGACTTCGCGCTTTATTGGTCCGTATCAGATTACCAAGAGGGTTGGAAGAGTTGCTTATCAGATTGCTTTACCGCCGTCACTTGTGAATTTTCATGATGTCTTCCATGTATATCAGTTGAGGAAGTACATTGTTGATCTGTCTCATGAGATTCAGCTAGATGATATACAGGTGCGAGATAATCTGACTGTTGAGGCATTACCTGCGAGAATTGAGGATCGGAAGTTGAAGTAGTTGCGAGTTAAAGAGATAACATTGGTGAAAGTAGCTTGGGGAGGACCAGCAGGTGGAAATGTTACTTGGGAGCTGGAGAGCCAGATGAAGGACTCGTATCCCAAACTTTTTGTCTAAGGTATGTTTTCGAGGACGAAAACTCTTTTAGTAGGGGGGAGTTGTGACACCCCAAATAATTCAACTATTAAATAATTAGAAATTTAACTATTAATTTAATTAAAGGTTTAATTATTAGCAATTTTGGATTTATGGATTTAATTAATTAAATAAAAGATGGGAGTGTTGGAGGTGTGAAGTGGAATTGGGAGGTGTGTAGAGAAAAAGGCTCTAATTAATCTAATTTATTTATTTCTATTATTTGGAAAATATAAAGGAATAAATAAAGGAAAGTGAGGAGAGGAATTAGGATTTCATTCTACGTACTTTGGAGAAGAGAAGAGAAAGAGGAGAAAAAGCCAATCGTCAAAGTTTGAAGATTCATCGCGAGGTAAGGGGTGATTTGATCAGATTATTATGCCTTATAGGTTTTGATGATCCATAGAATGAATTGATCTGTTAGGAATCTCGAATTAGGAATTTTAGGTTGTTCCCTAATGTTATGATCCGACGTAATAATTCAATTGGGAATGATAATAATGATTAATTGTGTAGGATGATTGTAGGATAATTAGAAAGTATAATTCTGATGTTAATTAGGTGTGAAAATACATAAGAATTATTGTTTCTGTTGTGCAATGGCTGTTGGTGGTGAGTGAATTAATGGGAATTGCAAACAGTGAGGACAAAACTGATTTTTAGTGAAAAAAACGCAGTATGGATCGACACATACTGTTATGTATCGATACATGTAGTAAAATGTTTGAAAATTAGAAGCTGGAACAAAGCTTGTATCGACACAAAACCATTTGTATCGATCCATAGGGAAATTTTGGAAGCTTTGCATCGACACAAAGATGCTATGTATCGACACAAGGGAGTCTTGTATCGGCACATGATGGTTATGGATCGACTCATACTGAAGAAACTATTAAAAATGGAAAAATTATGTACGTATGAGTCGACACATACGCATTTTGGGTCGACACATGGATTTGGATCGACTCATACTGTTTGAAAACAGAACATAACTTTCTGAAAACGGTTTCGGTCATATCTTTGCGATCGTAACTCCGATTTAGGCATAGTTGGTATTGTTGGAAAGCCTAGAACGAGTATTATCTATTAAAAACAATTTCAAAAACATAAATTGAGATATTGATGGATTTTTATGGCTTCTGTAGGAAGAATCCGTTGTAATTCGTGATTGTGTCATTAACTTTGTGGATACTGGCTGGGAGTTAATTCTATGTGTTGTAATTAACATTATAAATTCATGATTATGTTGTTATCATGTGTTGTTGATGGTGTTGATTATGTATGGAATTATATGGTGTTCATATTCCGTTTATTGAATGTGGCATGCTTTTGGATGTGCATGCATATGCATTCTGGTGGAGTTAATTCCCATTGTGTGGAATTTGGCTCGTATTGCCAATAACCGTACCCGGGTGATTGTGGGTGGTGAGGCTGGATTCGTGTCCAGGTGATTATGGACGAATCGATGTTGGTGACTTGGTCACGTTTTGGTACCACATGCATTTCAGTATGCATTTCATATGTAATTATAACATGTTAGGATGTTTTCTAGTGTTGTAATTGCATTGATTGTTATTATGTGCATATTGATCTGTGTGATCTATATTGGTGAACGAGAATCTGAATATACTAATGGGAGTGGAATAATTATTTGATTGCTTTATTGTTTTAAAGAAACGTATAATGCATTTTAATTTTTGATGAAATCTCACCCTTACTTTAATGATTTCAGATTGAAGTGATTAGCTGCTCAGGAATTTGGTGAGGATGGCTTATAGAGCTATGCTATTTAGATTGTTTGCGTGTCAGTGTCATGCTCTGGTAATTGTAACACTGGGGAACGATCGTTTTGGAATTTTAAGGATTTAAACTTGTTTCTTTTGAGTTTTTGCGTGGAATAATTATGATTTGAGTTATTCCGGATTTTATATTATTTCCGCTGTGTAAAACATAATCATTGGTTTGAATTATATTTAATAAGTTCTTTAGTAAATGCATGACTACTGGTTGGTTATTTGGTTATTTGGAATTTTTAAATTGTGATGCCCTTTCGTTATGTTAAAACTATGAGTAATTACATAATTCGCGGGGAAATTAGAAGGGGTGTTACACTATCTACAAAAATCCTCACACCGACACGAATAAGGCAGCCAATCCAATTCAAATCGAAGAATTCAAGAGTAAAAGTTTAAGAATCAGAATCTACATTGAATTTGCATGCAATTTCAGTATTCAATTTCCAGAAAAGCTGAAAGTCAATAATAGCTTAAAATAAGTACTTAATTGAACTAAACACTTACTTGAACTTGAAGTTTGAATCAAATTGAAGAGGAATTCCTTGTGCTCTTCAAAGAAAATACCAAATCAGCAGCGAATTGATGAAAGTCTTTGAAGTTAACCTTGAATTCTTGAGGAAAACTTGAAATCTTCAAAGAGGATTGAAGAAAATGAAGAAGAAATCCTTGAATCTTGAAATTGAAGAGGAATCAAGAGCAAACAGTTCCTTCCATGTCAAATTCGAACAGAAGAAGGAGAAGAGGATTGAGATTCAATAAGAGAAGCTGCGATGGAAGAAAACTAGAAATCGCAGGGCGCGCTTAGCGCGGTCTGTAGCTGAGACAGGTGTTAAGCGGAGGTCCGGTGGCGGCCTGTGGTGGTTGCTTGGAGGGAAAGTTGAAGTTTGATATTCGTTTTGAGTTTTTTCTTTGGATTTGAGAGAGAATTAGAGTGTGATTGGTAGTGAAATTATAGCAAATGATTGTGGTGTTGTGATTTGTGAAGAGGAAAATGTATTTATAGTTTTAGGAGTTGGGCCTAAGAGCTATAATCAAGCCTAAATCATGATTATCTAAATAATTTTCGTAATTAATCCAAAACAGCCAAATCTGTGCAGAATTTAAAGTCAGGATGTAAACGAAAAGTGTCCGGAATGCGATTTTTCTTGCATGAAACAAAAGTTTGACTTGATCGGGTGAAAAGTCAATAAATTACGAATTTTTGAAGTTTCAGCACGGTTTTTAGGCAACTGACACATGCAAAATTTTATTTGCGCTCTTCCGAGATAATGCCTCGAACGAGGGTCTTATGATCAGAATTTGAAAATGGATATTTCTGAGACAATCGAAGCTAACGAAATTTGTGAACTTTTGGAATGGGTCCCACCTCGTTTCAATAAAAATCGAACGAGATATGATTTTTCGAACTTCACGCATCAGATGAAAATTGCTCGGTTCAGCCCAAAATCATCTCTAAAGAATAAAATTCTGGTATTGATCGGTGAGGAATCATCTCCCGAGTTGCAAATGAAAGTTGTAGAGGGCTTCGATACGGAACTTTAGAAATTGACCCCGCTCAATTCCGAGTTTCCAGTTGGGAAATAGAGACTATTTAATGGGCAGAACGCACAGTTCAACACTAAATTTCAACTTAATCCACTGGAGAAATCAATTCTTTGGGAACCTTCCTCACAACATCTGCTTCCGGCTTTCAAATGAAAGTCATAATTAATAATGAGAGGAACTTTCGGTCAAAATCATCAAAATAACCCGACGAAATGAGATACGTCAAAACCGAAAATGCTGAAAACTCAAAATCCGCTTTATTGAGAAATAAACGAGTAAACTCTTTTTGTTTTCCATTTGGAATACCTTGAACCTAGTAAACTCATGATCAATGCTTGTGCATATGACTACGTGTATGTTTATGCAATCGAATTATAAGCCAGAAATATAATCAAAGGAGGGTAAATTTTGGGGTACAACTGTTATTATTTGTCATTCATATATTTTCATTCAATAAATCATTGGACTTTTGCATTCAAATATTGTGCTCTCTGTCTTTCTTTTACTTTATCATCCTTTCAAAAGCTATGTGTTCTTACACACACTCACATAATACGTTACAGATCCACATTTACTTTGAATCTCGTCGATAACGACTCTACTATTGCTAAATATGACTTCGATAATCTGATCTACTAGGCCGAAGACGAAGGTGAGGAAGATTGTGAAGTGCCAGGAGAACTTTCCAGACTACTACAACAAGAGGAAATGGCTATACACCCACACGAAAAGTCAATCAAAGTTGTGAATCTAGGTACCGACAAAGACAGAAAAGAAATCAAAATAGGAGCGGGTCTTGAGAACAATGTTAAGGAAAGATTAGTCCAGATGCTGCAAGATTACATCGAGATTTTTGCTTGGTCCTACGAAGACATGTCAGGTCTAGATATTGACATTGTCGTACACTGACTACCAACGAAAGAGGGTTTTCTCACTGTGTAGCAGAAGGTCCGTCTTATGCGTCCTGAGATGTCTGAGAAAATTAAAACCGAAGTTATGAAGCAATTCAATGTCGGTTTCTTAGTCGTTACTTCTTATCCGCAATGGGTTGCAAATGTGGTGCCCATACCTAAGAAGGATGGGAAAGTGCGTATGTGAGTAGATTACAAAGACTTAAATAAAGAGAGTCCGAAATACGATTTTCCGCTTCCACATATTGATGTCCTGGTTGACAATACTGCACATCACAAAGTTTTCTCTTTCATGGATGGTTTCTCCGGTTACAATCAGATCAATATGGCACCCGAAGACATGGAAAAGACTACTTTAATTACACAATGGGGCACTTTCTATTACAAGGTCATGTCGTTTGGGTTGAAAAATGTTGGTGCCATATATCAGCGTGCTATGGTGGATTTATTCCATGACATGATTCATCATAGGATAGAGGTCTACGTCGACGACATGATAACTCGATCACAACCTGAAGAAGAACATCTTGATCATTTGTGAAAGCTGTGTGATAGACTAAAGAAATACAGACTGAGACTAAATCCGAGCAAATGCACCTTTGGAGTCAGATTCAGCAAACTCCTGGGATTCATTGTCAGTGGTAAAGGTATTCAAGAAATGTCAACTCCCTGTACCGAGAAAGAAGTCAGAGGTTTCTTGGGACGATTGAATTATATCGCCAAATTCATTGCACATCTAACTACTACTTGTGAGCCAATTGTCATACCCCAATTTTTGACCTAAGATACCACCCTATATCATTCACATATGCATGATTGCATCACTAACAGTTTCAGAACAGGATCGATCGTGCGTGTGCTCCTGAAGTCAAAGTTAGGGTTTTATCAAAATTTCATCTCTTCAAGATATAATCAATTAGGGTTTGAGTTCCCACTCCCCTCAATTGATCTATCTTAATCAATCATCAACATTTGATCTTCAAATTCCCACTTTTTCTCATGATCTACTTTGAATCGACCAATTAGGGTTTTGATCGAAGATAGTAAATCATTGAGTTTTTGCTTAATGGATGACCTATTTGCTTGAAGATTGATCTTAACATCTTCAATGCAACATCTTGACCTAATTTCTTGGTTCGAAACATTGTAAAATCCATGTTTCTTCATCAGACAAATTCTGAATCATCTAATGAAAATTCATCTGCTCAAAAAAGTCAAACTTTGACTTTTGGTCAACTTTTTCAATCATAAAATCATTTCAAATAATCCATCATGATCATAAAAAATCAAGAAATGTGAAAAAGTCAACAAAAAGTCAAAGTTGGAATTTTTTTCTAACACTTAGAAAAATTTTCAAGTGTTAAGAAACATGGTTTTTCCTTACTTTCATGGCCATTTTTCACCTAGATACATTTTGATTCAAGAAAAACTCAAAACATGAAAGTTGTAGGTCTTGTTACAAGCTTTCTAAAATGTCCCAGAACTTGCAAAAACACTTTGTGTAGCTAGGGTTTTGATTTTGAAACATAGAGCTCCAAAACCATGGATTTCCAAAATCATACATCAAAATTACAAGTCATTTTTGCAACTTCTCCTTCTAAAAGCCTTGTCACCAAATGAGATAGGATTTAAGGGTAAAAAAATCTGATGGGAATGGTTAGGAAAGGATAAAAACACTTGAGTGTTTTTTAACCAATGATTACAAGATTCCATTTGCATTTAATGAAGGAATATTTCTTTCTTAAGACTTAAGCTCCAAATTGCAAGCTCTTCTAATCTTATTTTGCCTTGTCATTCAGAATCCCTTGCCTATAAATAAAGGTTCTCACTTCATTCAAAAACTACACCTAAAACAATCCAAACTTGTGATCTCACTCATTTCTTATTTTGCAAGTTTCTAAGCTTCAAAGAGGTTAGAATTCCAAATTGAAAATCCTGCAAATTCTAACCAAAGGTGTCATTCAAACATCTTCTAAACATCATTTAGAAGTTATTTGGAACTTCAAACCATCAGAAAACAAGCCCAGAGTCAGTTTGCTCAGAAGCCATTTCCAAAAACATAAAAATGCAATTTTGAGCCATAACTTCCAAACTCCAAATCCACTCGTGCTTGTTCTAATTTTTCACTTTAAACACACTTTATACAACATATAGAGACTGTCCAAACACTTAAACAAGTTCTGGAACTGCTCCATCACCATCTTCCATTTCACAACCAACAGCTTGCAACTGGACTTGGGTAGGAAGAATCAGAGACCTTCAAAGCAAGGTAAGTGTTGGAACACATTCAGTAACATCCAAGGAAGCTTCTGGGATCATCAAAATGCATCTGGAAGTCCATATCTGGATTCTGCAAATTCCATCAGGTCATGAGAAATTGGAATTTGTTCAGTTAGGTCAAGTTTGGGAATATCCAAAATTAGAGCTCATTTCTGACTTACAGCTTTAATTATTTACATGGTTGAGTTCGTCTTGAAATTCTGAACATGTTTGGTGTTTAAATTTTCTGAATTGGTTGAGAAATGAAGAAACTCGATTTCAGCCATGGACGTCCGTTTCCACGAAGAAGATGAAGTGGGAAATTCAAAAATTCAAACTTGGTTTATAATATATATTTATGGTTTGAGTTAAGACAATGGATGTATTACCGCCCCAGCGGTTGCCCGCACGCTCTTAAATCTCTTGCCTTACCTCAAGGCCAGGGTTCGAATCCCACTGGGACCTTTTTTTAATAAAAGGCATCATCAACTTCTGATGCCTGCTTCTTCAGAAGCACTTCTGAGGCTCAACCCTTCAAAAGTAATTCTGATGCTTCTACCCCTAGAAGCTTTCAGCTTCTAGGCTCTTCATAAGCACTTCTAGTGCTTCTACCCCCAGAAGCATCAAGCTTCTACCTCCAAGAAGCAGCCAGCTTCTCACCCTCCAGAAGCATCAAGCTTCTAACATTCCTAGAAGCAGGCAGCTTCTAATGCATCCAGAAGTAGCATGCCTCCACACGCTCCAGAAGCAACATGCTTCTAGGCTTCCTTCAGAAGCAGCTAGCTTCTGATCCCCCTTCCCCCAGAAGCAGCCAGCTTCTGATCCCTTCAGAACTCCAACTTCTGAACATTTTCAAAACTTCATTTTTTCAAAACTCCTTCAAAGCAAGGTGATTAAATGACAACTCAAGCACATGGCTCAGTGGAAAACTCTTCACTTTTAAGCCAAAAGTCCAAGGTTCAAACCTCCTTAGGACCAAAAACTCTTTTTTATCACTAATTTCTCAAGTTTCTAACAAACTTCAACATTTTCAAAAAAACTATTCAAAACTTCTCATTTTGAGATGATTTTTTGCATACTTGTCATTTAATATACCTATTTTATAATTATGTCAAAAAAATCCAAAAATATTTTCTTTTCGATTATATTTTTATTAAGTTAAAAATGAGGCATTTTAAGTATTTTTAATACTTTTCAAAAATGTTTTCTTTCCAATTTTCAAACTCTAATCTTTTTCAAAACTTCTTGTGAATATCCTTCACTTTTCAAAATCATTTTCAAAACCTTTTCAAAAACCTTTTAATAAACTTACACACCTTTTTTCCATGATCAATTAAATTTAAAGATAAACCAAACCAGGTTTCTCCTTGAATTTCTTAATTGATCATGGGCCTCCCTCACGGTGTAAGTCCCAACCCTCCTATGTACATATTCATTTCCTTGTACATATTCACCCTTTCGTGTACATATTCATTTCCTTGTACACATTCAATCGTCTTTGTAAATATTCAAGCATAAACAGACTTCGTTCATTTGTTTTCATCCGCTTGTTTATACACCGATTCCATTGGTATTAAGAGAAGCATTATTCCAGGTGAAACTGCTCTTAAAACCATTGGGCCTCCCTTAAGGTGTAAGTCCCAAACCTTGTATATATTCAAGTTCCACTTGCTTTAATTACTTGTTTTATACACTTGTTTATATATTTCCTTCATAAACTCCTGTGAATACACATCACACACGTGTTCATATAACTGTTCAGTTATAACATAACAACTGGCCTAACAACTAGGTTCCCCTTTAGCCTCCTCTTAGGCTTCGTATAAGATAACTTATTTATTGAGTTAGCCTCCTCTTAGGCTTCGTATAAGACAACTCACACGTTGAGTTTGGCCTCCTCTTAGGCTTCATATAAGAAAACTCCCCTGCTGAGTTAGCCTCCTCTCGGGCTTCGGTCAAAAGAACTCCCTCGTTGAGTTTAGCCTTCTCTTGGGCATCAAACAAGAAAGAGACCTGGAAATCTCTTAACAGCCTCCTATTGGGCTTCCAATACAAAGAATCACCCGCGCTAGAATAGAACCCTGAGAGTATGATTTCACGGTGAAATCACTCTTGAATCCTAAGAGGATGGTTTCCCGGTGAAATCACTCTTAAAGCCAAAGCCATCCATACCCTATAGCTTCCTCTTGAGCTTCATACAAGGACCCTCGATGACCCTCGGAATGCCTTCTCTTGGGCTTACAATACAAGGACCCTCGATGACCCTCAGAATGCCTCCTCTTGGGCTTACAATACAAGGACCCACAGGCTTCTTAAAAGTACCCCCCTAATCCAATCAATTTCTCCTCGAGATTTAGACATTTATCATCTCTATGGAAGAAGTATCTCATCTATCACATCACATACAATCAAACTCTTTTCAAATCACACTCTTTTCAAATAAAAACATCTTTTAACTGTAAGTGGTAACGCTTGTACACTCGAGCAAAACACCAAAACTTACAATTAAAGATTCAATCATCTTTCAAACATCTTTCTTAACTCGTAAGTGGTAACGCTTGTACACTCAAGAAAAACACCTAATACTTACGATGAAAGATTCAATCAATCAACCCTTCAAAATGTATGTGATGAAATAGATTAGGTATATTTTTCATTAAGATGACATTTGTCTTTGTCTCTTAAATAACACCAGTTGCTTCCACTAGCATAAGTGGGAATTACGATTGCTCTGACTTTCTCAACCTCCCTTTGAGAATACGTAGGCACAAGGTCTCATCCTTGGCGAGAAAACTTCTTTCTCCCTCAAACCAAACAAAACCATAGCTCCCTTAGATCCGAGCTACAAATGCTCTGATTCCCATTAAGGGATATGTATGCAGAAGATCCCAATGATCTTTGCGAGCACAATAATAACAAAACCTAGGATCCCACATAACCTACCCTTCTTAAAATCCAAAGGAGAAACTTTCCCAAGAATAGAATAGCAAATTAAAATACACAAACATATCCAAAATATTCACATATATATATATATATATATATATATATAAGGCTATAGATAACTATATATATTTAGGGTGCCACATCTATTCCCTTTATATAACAAACCCTCTTGCTCAGATCTCTCCCCAATGCGTTGCGTCTAGTTCACGCTAGTCGCACCGCATATCATTATTTATTGAGGGTATTGCAGCTTTCCCCTTTTTCATCTCATTTTTCTTGTTTTGGAAACAATAAAGCTTGATGCTCGCGGCATCTTTAAAAACAAATCAAAAGAGTAAATAGTTTTGAGCCAGAGATTCGAATTCCGATTCGATTCCCTCGTTCGTAACTTTTTAACGCGAACACCAATCTTCAAGTTACTGAATAAAGATCATGTGGTAAAGTGGAACGACAATTGCCAGATATCTTTTGACAAAATCAAGGAGTACTTACAGAAACCACTTATCCTGATGCCACCAGTCAAAGGAAGACCTCTCATCATGTACTTAACAGTATTGGAGAACTCAATGGGGTGTGTGTTGGGCCAACATGATGAGTCTGGTCAAAAAGAGTATGAAATATACTACCTTAGCAAAAAGTTTACCGACTGTGAAACAAGATACTCACAGATCGAGAAGACTTGCAGCGCTTTGGCTTGGGCTGCTCGCTGACTAAGACAATATATGTTGACTCACACTACCTTGTTGATCTCTAAAATGGATCCAATAAAATACATATTCGAGAAACCTGCTCTTTTCGGAAGAATAGCAAGATGACAATGACGTATAAGGATTGGCAAGAAATGTTGCCATTTTTCTCTCCACAGTTATCGCACTTCAGTACAAACATCTACAGGGACAACCCCTTTCTCTCTCGTATATGGTATGGAAGCAGTTCTATCTATCAAAGTTCAGATACCCTCACTCAGAGTACTCAAGAACGTAGAGTTAGACGAAGACGAATGGGTCCAAACTCGACTTGACCATATCAACTTGATTGATGAGAAATGACTTGCAGCCATCTGCCATATACAGATATATCAGAAACGCATGATCAAAGCCTTCAACAAGAAAGTCAAACACCGAGCGTACCAAGTTGGCGATCTAGTAGTCAAGCGCATCATGCTACCACAAGGTGATCCCAGGGGCAAATGGACTCCCACCTATGAGGGACCATTTGTGTTCAAGATAATATTTTTCGCCGGAGCCATGATATTAAGCACTATGGATGAAGCTGACTTCCCGCACCCTGTGAACACAAACATAGTCAAAAAATACTACCTATAAACGAGACCCGCTAGGTCGACTGGCCTAGTAAAAAATAAGGGTGTCTTGGCGAACCAAAAAGGTTGGGGGAAAAATTAGGACATATATACAAAAAAATGTACCCCAGGCAAGTCGAAAACCTACAAAGGCGGCTTGGGAAAAAAAGGGTATCCCGATAGACTGAAAACCCAAAAGGGAGGTGTAGGAAAAAGTTAGGGATTAAAGCGTACGACTATGTCTCGTCAAGATCATCTACTTATAGACTACATCACTATCAGGTTCAAATGGCGCAGATCAGTTCAATCACCTTCTTCTAACAGCAAGGAGATGAGATATTCGAAAATATATGAGCAATAGCATGGTTGAAACCCGACGAGATTGTTTCCACATAGCGTTTACTATTTTCCAAATGTTTTCGACAATTTCCTCTTACTATGATTTTTGTGTCTTTGTACACGAACTTCCTGTCTATAGGCCCTTTTTCAAAATCAATACAATTTCTCTTTTCTAGTTCAAATTTTTTACTTTTATCTGTTTGCATGAAGTCCAATGATTGCTTTGAATGATTATATGCATCTGGCGATAAATATCTATTCACAAACACACGCAAAGCGAACAGAAACAATAATTACTACAGACTCCAGGAATTGAGATGACAACCAAAGTCACCAATACATCAAGTCATTTTTGCCAAAAGAATTCCCACAGAGTCATCTTTACAATCCCCGCAGAGTCATCACTCCTAATAGAAATGGATCTCTCCAGCAGATTACTACTCTATCATCTCCTTTCAGCAGTGTCCAACACTTCTATTCATCACATTAGTCCCAGAGCATTGATCCTATCAACATCATCAGGTCAATCCCCGAGCAGTGATCCAACCAACTTTATCACGTCAGTCCCCGAGCAGTGAACCAACCAACTTTATCACGTCAGTCCCCGAGCAGTGATCCTATCAACATTATCACGTTAGTCCCTGGGCAGTGATCCTATCAACATCATCATGTCAGTCCCCGAGCAGTGATCATCAACTTCATCACATTATTCCCCAAGTAGTGATTATCAACATCATCATGTCAGTCCCCGAGCAGTGACCCAGTCAACATCATCAAATCAGTCCCCGAGTAGTGATCCTATTAACATCATCACGTTAGTCCCCGAGCAGTGGTCCTATCAATATCATCACATTAGTCCCTGAGCAGTGATCTTATCATCACATTATTCCCTGATCAGTGATCCTATCAACCTTATCTACATTCTCAAGTTATCACATTAGTCCCCGAGTAGTGATCATCTACATTGTTACATCAGTCTCTGTGCAGTGAACGTCAACTTTGTTACATTGATCCCCGAGCAGTAACAAATCATCAATCAACTTATTATGTCAGTCTTCAAGCAGTAATAGGTTATTCAAGATCACATCATTCCCCGGAAAGTTTTATATACAAGATATTCATCCCCATATGAGTACCTTTCAAGATTGTCATCCCCCAACAGAGTTAATATCCAGACTTGAAACTTGGTCTGATAGTGCATCGGCGGAATTCACATTCCTATTATTGCCCAGCCCGGGTCGCCAACCACTACATCCCCAAGAAGAAATCAAAGATCCCCAGCAGAAAGTTTCTATCCTCTTCAAGATAGATACCACAACATCTACATTCATACATTATTCATAAAAAGTCATAACATGTGCATTATCATATACTTGCATGCATCATAATTTGCATATAACTAATCATATCTGTTCAAGTTTAATTTTCCCCCGCAGGTGAAAATTACTTTCTAGACAGAAGGTCAAAGATTAATACCCGAAACAAGACAGGAAAATCATCTGAACGACCAGAAAAGTTATCACCAAACAGCAGGACATAGATTAATACCCGAAACAAGACGGGAAAGGTATCTACAACTTGACGAATACTTATTTCAGATACAGCCAAGACAAAGAATCATTATGAATTTCTCTTATCATCAACTACTCCATATGGCATCTTTAAGCCTATCCCCGACCACATATGGTCATCTCTCAACCTACAGAATGTTGCATATCCGGTTAAAAAAATAGTATATATTGGTAATCTTATTATTCCAAGACAAGCGTAGAGTCTAACGTACGACTCACTTTCCAGCATCAAATTCTCCAAATGGAATCTATATGCCCATTCCAGTGCATCGTCAACTGAAGATATCATTCCATATACCAGCGAGTGCAAATTTTCAGGTGTACTCGAGTGTTCAATCATCTTCTACCTTCAGGTCACGAATGGAAAGCATAATAATCTAACCCTTCAGGTACAAGAAGATTGAACAGGGGCAACTGTTATACCCCAAAATTTTCCCTCCTATTTCTTAAGACAATCCACATCTCCATACTCAAGAATTTTTCAAGGGTTGACCAGATGAACTCTCTCCTAAGAATTCAACCCACAACTAGGATTTTGCTTCTCTCAAGACAAAATCAATTTCTATTGCCTCATTTGGTCATCATACCTCCTCATATGTCTCAAGGAATCACTATGTCAAGGTTCAAGTCTTACATCTCAAGTTTGCTCAGTTAATTGCTCAAATGGTTGAAAATCAGTTGTATTGGATAAAAAGTCAATTGTGGACAACATACAATCAAACTTCATCATTTTTGGTCAACATCAATATTTTGAAGTCACATTCATCATATGATTAAGGGTTGATCATGATTCATCAAGAAAAGTCAAGATTTTCTCAAAAGTCAATGTTTCCAAATTAGGGTTTTTGAACAGTCAACAGAACTTTGACAAGGCATACCTTTCACATACTTTATCAGAAATTTTTCCACCAAAGCTCATTTTGAAGATAATTCAATTCTCTACAACTTCATGTCTCACAAGCTTTGGCCAAAAATGCATCATTTGAGAGTTATGGATCAAGACATTATAGGTCCTTCTAAAAGTCAACAAAAAGTCATCTTTTTGCAAAGAAGTATACATGAACATGGAAACTTCAATGAAGATAAAACCAAAAGGAGTGTTTATAGGACATCTTGAGCTTTCTAAAAAGTCCAAGAGCACTTAAAAATATTGAAAATTGAGCAAGATACAAGTTGTGCAAGTTTGACATTTTTGAGGAGGTGCATGAAGAGAAATACTTAGCAAATGCAAATATTTTCCAAATGGGCCTAAGTTTTCATGATCCAAACTTGATCTTGACATTATCCATGATTTCCAAGTCTGTTTACACGCCTCCATATCATTTATTTAATTATTTTTGAATTTAATGATTAAAATTCAATTTTAATTAAATAAAATGAAAAGAGTAAGATAATTACAAGTTGGGCTTGATTTGTACATGTCTTAAGGACCAAGGAAGCCCATGAGGATTGCCAAATTCGTGCAAGAATCTACAAGGCAACAAAAATCTATTTTAGGAAAGATTTGATAAATATTTACAAGAGAATATTTTTGCATTCAAGGCAATATAATTTCTCTTTATTCTTGATCAAATCCTTTGCTCTATAAATATATAACATGATCAGAAGCCAAAAACAACGCCTCCTTGCCTCAAGAACAAACCCTAAAATTCTCAAAATTTCAAAGAAACTTGCAAATTCGTATTCTATTTTCCAGCCACTTTCAAGCACTCCATCTTGCTCTTGAGGTAATACTGAGTAAGTATACATCATTATCCATGGCCATAACACGTTGAATCATGCCATACATGAAGCTCCGATTTCATATTTTTCTCATATTCGAATTTCAAGTTTTATCATGTTTTAATGAAATCTAACCATGTTAATCGTTTCCTGAGGTTCAATAGAACAGATCTGGGCCATCGTTTGCAAAGGTTAACGTCCAAATTGTAACATGCCATTGTTAGGGCATAGAACCTCTGTTGCTTCGTATCTTTATTTGCAGGCACTTTCAAGTCAAGCGGACACCACCACTGAACTCGTAGGGGTCGATTTAGGGGGTAGCCTTAATCCTAAGCCTCGATTTTCATTAGTTTGCAGGTTTGAAAAACGAACTCACCAGAGAAGACGATCGGCGTAGGGTTTCGGCGGTGGACCCAAGCATTGACCGGTTAACTGCATGCGTGGAATTATTCCATCATCTGATTCGTCCATTCAAATATTTGGGACCCACGCGCGTGTGTTTGAAAAAATTCAAAATAGGACAGGTTAACACTTATAAATAAATGGTTGTGTTTTGTTAACAACTAAGCAGCCTGACTCAGTTGGTAAGCGCGCGTATGGTAAACCTAAGGGGTCTTGGGTTTGATCCCTGCTAACCCCTTTCTTTTTCTCACATTTTCCAAACCTTTTCCTTATTTTCTATTTTTTTCTAATTTCTTAACTTTATTTAATTTTCTTTCAAACATTTTTCTAAAATACCATAAAAATCACAAAAAATATTTTCCTTTTGTATTTAGGTCAGAAAAATACTTATTTAATTTTTGACATTAAAAAAATAAGATTTTTCACTTTTTTTTTTTTTTTTTTTTGAAACAAGATATCTTATATTCAAAAAACCAATGAGGTACAAAGGTGATCTAAATGGATCCAACCTACAAACACGACAAAAATTAACACATTAAAAAAGCTATGTGGGGTCTTAGCTTCTTGCTCTCCCACCCTCTATATATAATGTTTCCTATGATTTCATCACTCACATCTGTACAGGTTTTCCTGTGGTTAGTAAAAATTGTATCATTCCTATGCTTCCATATGGCATACACAACGGTGAGGGCCAAGATGCTTCCTTTCCAACCTTTTCTTTTTACACTTCTCCAAATCCAAACACTCTCATCCCTCCAGCTTTTAGGACTATGAGTTTCATGGATCCAATTCAGGACAAGTTGCCAAATGCACTTAGAAACACTGCACTCAAAGAATACATGGTCATGTGTTTCATCCATACTTTACAAACCGCACATTTTGTCATCAATCATACCAAATCGACTTAATCTATCCTTTGTTGCCAACCTACCATGACAAAGTAGCCAAGTCACTATGCCAGCTCTAGGTCTAGCATAGTTCCTGTAAAACAGGTGTGTCCAAGGTATATCGCTACCACTATCTATCATAGCCAAGTACATTTTCCTCATTGAGAACTTGTTCCTGCTATTCATTTGATTCCACAGCTGCTGCATACTAGGCACCTCAGTTCGAAGGTTAAGAATGGTCTTCATCACCCAAGAACTGTTGGAAGGTGCATCCATGTCCATGATATCATGTTGCTTCATATAGTAGGTGTGGATCCACTTGACCCACAAGTTGTCGGATTTTCTACACAGATTCCATAAGCACTTCAGAAGGGCAACTCTATTCCACTCAACAAGATTGGTGATGTTTAGTCCTCCATGTTTCTTTGGTCTGCACACATCTTTCCACGACACTGGGCTCTTCCTGCTAATTACAGTTCCACCAGTCCAGATAAAAGTTCTACAAAGACAGTCTATCTTGTGGATCACATCCTTAGGAATTGGCAAACACTGCATCCAAAACTGGGTGATGGCGGATGCAGTTCACAAGCTGGATTCTACCAGCCATGCTCAGTAATCTAGATGACCAATGTCTAATCTTAGCCATGATCTTATCGATTAGAGGGAGATAGTGATTGACATTCAACTTCTTACTCGACAGAGGGACTCCCAGGTATCTGATAGGGAGCTGGCCCTCTTCAAAAGAAGATAACTCACGAATTTTGTCTTTTGTATCCCTATCAACCCCTCCACAAAAGAACTTACATTTTCTAGAATTTACCACAAGTCCTGTTGCTGCAGCAAAAGAGTTCATTACTTGTAAGAGCATGTCCACAGAGGTTATATCCCCTCTGCTAAAGAGAAGGACGTCATCTGCGAAAGTAAGGTGTGTGATGTTCAGTTTTTCACACTTCGCGTGATGATTAAAATTAGGATCCTGCTGCATTTTGACAAGCAAACGACTAAGGTACTCCATCATCAAGACAAAGAGTAATGGAGAAAGTGGATCTCCCTGTCTTATTCCACGTTTTGCTTGCATAAAATCTGATAGCTCCCCATTTATGTTAAATCTGTATGAAACAGTTTTAACCATAGTGAGAATCCAATCTATGAATTTTCCAGGGATACCAATCTCCTTCAGCACAGTCTCCAAGGCATGCCAATCCACCATGTCATAAGCCTTTTGAAGATCTACTTGAATCATAACCCTGGGAGTTCCTCCTTTCTCTCATAACCTTTGAGCTCACGCAAGCATAATGTGATTATGAATGACTTGGCGGGGACAAAAGCAGCTTGAGATAGACTAATAATACTAGGTAGTACCTTTCCCAATCTAGCAGTGAGAACCTTAGAAATGATTTTGTAAAATGTTGTACAACCTGCAATAGGTCTATAGTCTTTGATAGAGACGCTCTGACTTAGGAATTAAGGTGACAACTGCTTGGTTGAAAGGGCAAAAGACAATTGTTTTCAAAGAATTCCTGGGCAGCTTCCACAACATCATTTTTAACAATATGCCAACATGCTTTGAAAAATTTAGCATTATAGCCATCAGCACCTGGGGCTTTCAAATCACCAATATTCTGCAGAGCTTGTTCAATTTCCTGCACTGTGACTGGACATACCAGCATTTCACATTGGTCATAATTGATTTGACTGCCAGCTCTCATAGCTGCTATGTCAACATGCTGCAAGTGGTTGTTCTTGCTGCCCATAAGATTTCTATAGAAATCATGGACTTCATTAACTATATCAGCTTGAGCAGTTATAATAGTTCCATCAGCTTTTTGAAGCATCTGCATTCTTTTAGCATTGTTCTTTGCTTTGACAAAGGAGTGAAAGTAAGCATTGTTACCATCCCCTCTTTTTATCCATTCAATTTTTGTTCTTTGGTGCCACATCTTTTCCTCCATGTCATTCCAGTGCACAAGCTCCTCTGTCGCCTTTCTCACTTTTTCAATTCTGCTAGGATCCATCTGGCTAACATTCAGATCCATATAGGCATGGTTTAGCTCTTCTCTAGCTTGAGTGATTTTCATTTGTATGTCATTGGTTCCCATTTTTATCTTTAACAGGGCAGGTTTCAATCTCTTTAATTTCTTCCAGAGCTTCTGCATAGGAGTGCCTCTTGTAGGAATGGACCAGCTTCTATGGACTATATTGAGGAAATCAATGTCATCTATCCAACAGTTATTAAACCTGAACTGTTTATGGATCTTCACTTCCCCAGGCCCAGCAATGTGCAGAATTGCATGATCAGAAACATGAGGGTGCATTATGGTTAATGTAGCATCACTATGTGATTGAAACCAGTCAATATTTGCCAGCACTCTATCTATGCGAGAGTAAATTGGATTCTCAGGTTGATTATTGGACCAAGTGAAGAAGTTACCAGCACTGTCCATTTCTCCCAGACCTGTAACATCCAACATATTGTGGAAATCACAATATTCACTTTCAGTGACGATTCTTCCCCCAATTCTATCATTACTGCTAGCCACATTATTGTAATCACCAACAGCACACCATGGCCCTTGTTGATTCCTATGAATACACTCAAGATCATGCCAAAGACTTTTCCTTCTCTCTAATTGATTATGGGAATATATTGCTGTCAACCAAAATCGAAAATTACCATTGCCATCATCAACTCTGCAGTGGATGAACTGGCTAGAACTCTTTTGATGGGTCAGGTTAAGCCTGGTATCATCCCAAGCAATCCAAATCCTACCATTTTCATGATAGCTATAATTGTCCATATACTTTCCTTTAAGCTGTAGCTTTCTTCTCACATTCTCTGCTTTACCAGCTTTGACACGAGTTTCAACTAAGATCACAATAGCAGGCTTCATCTTATGGAGATGGGAGCTAATCTCTCTAAGTTTGCCCACCTTATTAAGCCCCCTAATGTTCCAAGCTACTAACATGGTCCCCTATCAATAGGATCCTGGGAGCCATTCAAAACTTCCAAGACACCAAAACCATTGTTACATTGAATGTTACTAGAGGAATCTCCCACTTCTGGCCTCTTTCCTTTATCTCTCACAGTTCTACTAGCTTTGGTCCAAACACCATCATCTTCTGCCTGCTTTGTCTCAGCTGCTTGAGGTGTTGTCCTGATACTTTGTTGTGGCTCAATAATAGCAGCTGTCCTAGGAGTGCTGCTACTTCCCTGTTGTTGTTTCTCATTATATTCTCTCATAGGTTTAGGTTTCCATGCCTTCTTTTTCTCAGCAAGGTCACATGAGTGCCCTATTTTTTTGCATTTTTCACAGTACTTTGGTCTCCATTCATACTCAACTTGTTGGCTTTTCTCCAGGCCATCGGTATCAATGTAAGTAATTTCATCAAACAGCTTCTGTGTGATGTCAATTTCGACCAAAATCCTGGCATACGATACTCGTAGCTTATGAGTTGTGCACTCATCAGTGATCAAAGGTGCTCCTAGTGCACTACCAATCTTGTTGAGGCTATTCTCCCCCCATAGATGAAGAGGAAGGTTAGGTAGCTTCACCCAAATTGGCAATGTGCGCAGCAAATCTCTCTTGAGATCAAATCCAGGACGCCAGTCACGTAAGAGCACGGGCATATTTCTAAACGTATACGGACCTTGCAACAACACCGCATCCATATCATCACGATTCTTGAATCTTAGAATGAAGTATCCATCGTCATGATAGTTCATAGCAGGAAGTTGAACAAAGTTCCAGTTCTTCTGCATGAAATTTCGCAAAGAGTGCATGCTGATTTCATCTCCAAGCACATAAAAAATTAGCGCATTCTCCCAAAATTTCATCTCCGATTCAACATCCTCCTTGTCAATCACAATTCCTATCTTTCCGTTTACCAGCGACGGCGCCACATACTTCATCGCCCTGCCCTTCGCCGGATTTCTGTTTCCGCTAATGACATCCACCCAGAGTTTCGGATCCGCCATTAGGTTTTCATCCTCTTTCGCGATCGCATCCAAATTCGTACAAACACCGTCTTCCTCATTTGCTTGCGATGAAGGCGCCGCCGCTGCCGGCGTCGCCGTCGGTGGTGTAGGGTTTGTTGATGACGAGGTCGCCGATTTGCGTGGCCTCCCCCGTGATCTCCTTGTTCCCGCCACAACCGCATCCATTTGTTAACATATAATACAATTTTAGATTTTTCACTTTTACTTTACTTAATTGTTAATTAATCATAAATTAGCTTTTAATTACTTTTTCCACATTTAAATTAATCCAGAAAATTCCCAAAAAATATTTTCTTCTAGTAATTAGGTTTACTAACCCTAAAAGCATTTTTCTACAAAATTCTAAAACATTTTCACTAACATATTTCTTACTATCCTGATTATTTATTTGCTATTCTGCATTTACAATTCTACAAAAGTTGTATAGGTCACAAAGTTTTATTCTGTAATAGCGTAGATTTACATTTTCTGCCTTTACTTTCTGCACCTCCTATTATGTATCTTCCCCAAAGCCATGTAATAGCGTAGGATTTACGTTTACGCGCTTTTACTTTCCGCACCTTTAATTTTTGTACATATATCTAACTGCTCGTAATTAGGGTTTGCATGTTAAGACTAAAAACAACCCTAGATCATTTCTAATCTCAAGATAAATATTCGAATCGAACACACTCATCACACTTGCACCCCCTTAGGGTATCCTCTCTTGTTTCCTTACGAATAAACAATGGTCATGTCCCTCGAACGTAGGGATACCATTAGCAAAGACGCTTACGAATAACATCATCATAGTCCGTTCGATACAAAGATCATAGTCCCTTGATGACCCTCGATGTTGCCTACGAATATATGATCTCATCCCTCGATTGTTGCCTACGAAAGGTGATGATCGTCCCTACGAATTGCTAAGGTATCCATACATGTTGCCTTCTATGACCAAACGACGACCCTTCGATTGTCCCTTCACATCCAAACGAATAAAGTTACCTACAAACTAATGGTATGGATAGCCTTATTCTAAAGGAGAATGAAAAATAACATGGAAACGACCATTCTGAGTAGGTAATAAGACTTTGTTGCTTGCTCGAATCAAAATACTTTTCACACCTCACACTTTTCAAAAACGTTTCAAACACTTTGTATACATTCCAGTGTGAATCATTACAAAGTTAAGCATCTTTCAAACAAACTTTTCGAACACTTCGTATACATTCCAACGAGAATCATTACAAAGTCAAAGAGAAATGTACTTTCAAGATACATTTTCAAACTACACAAACACAGAAAGCAAATTTTTCAAAAGTGAGCTAAGCAACTAAGAGCCCGTAGATAACTACGGATGGAAAGGGTGCTAATACCTCCCCTTTTCATAACTGCCTCCCGTACTCAGAATCTAACGAAGGTCTTTTCCTGTTCTTTTCACCTTCCCTTTATTGGATAAAAGAAAATTCGGTGGCGACTCTTGCTATCCGCAACATTTGTGATAAAACGCAAAACAAACAAGTCAATTTTCCCACCGTGTTACAAGTTACCTTATCAATATCTTCACTCCCGCATGAAGGTTTTGACAATTTTTCTATTTTGCTAAATATAAACTAAACAGTGATCTTTATATTAATCCAAGGTCTTCACTCCCATATGAAGCCTGTGACTTTAAAATTCTTATGTTCCAATTTCATCATCTTCTTTTATCAAGAAGGTACAATCGTTCTGGTTAGGTTTGTCTTTAATACACATTAGTCTTCCACATATAGGTTTGTAACGCCCCGAATTTAATTAATTATTTAATTAAATTATTTAAGGAATTATTTATTGGAATAGACAAAGTCGGAAATTATTGGAATTATTATAAGAGGCATTATTGGATTAATATGTTGGTTGAGCGGTTAAGTTGATAGTTGAGTAATAGTCAATTTAATTGGAAAAATAATATTAGAAATAATATTATTATATTGGATTATTATTTGATTAAAAATTGGATTTAGCGGTGGTGTGAGAAATAATATTGGAGGTGTTAATTAGTTGGTCCATTAGATCAAATAATAGTATTATTATTATTATATTGCTAGTTGAAATAAAAAGGAAGTAGTAGTAAAAGAAGAATTAGGTTTTGTGGAAAAAAGAAAAGAACCAGTACATGAGAAAAGGAAGAAAAAGAGGAATAACTTTTATGGAATTATCCGCCGGAAGAGGAATTTCAGACCGGAAAGTCAAACCGGAATTCGATCGAAAATTATGGAGAGACCGTCAATCCAAGGTAAGGGTGGAGTTCAATCTCTATAACTAGGTTCATAATAAATTGTATGTGGGATTATGGTGTATGAATTCTTGCCATGGATTAATTGTTGTGTGTGGATTGTGTTGATGAAATTAATTCGTTGTTGTGTGATTGTTGTTGCTATATTGATTTTGTGAAAAATAATTGTTGAGGCGTCGATTTCCATTACTGTGTTGATTACGAGTACGAGTAGAAATTAATTGGTGTGATAATGAATCTCTATAAAAACAAGAATGTGTTTCCCTTTTAAGAAGAATTGGATCGAAGTTGTTTACAGTGAATTGCAATTGAAAAAGAAAATGCATTAAGGGAAAATTTGGTGGCTCTCGTTGGAAGCCCTGCCGAACGGCAAGGATGGTGATGAAGGACATGTGTTGATCGACACATGTATTATGGGGAGAGGGATGTCGTTCGGAAGCCTTATGACTAGGGAGTATTATAATATTCTTTTTGTCTGTCCTGTCACTTTTTGGTTGTTCTACATATTTCTCCATTGTTTGTTTGTATTCGAACAGGTAGTGGCAAGTGGATCGAAGTAATTAGTATCAGGTAAGTAGTAAGCTTTGTCCTGAGGATTAAATTAATTTATAGTACATATAAGTATGAAAACTGATAGTAGTAAACTAATACTAGTAGTATTGCAGAAAACTATTATTGACATGAAGTTGATTAAATAAGTTAACCGGTGGTCAGGGGAGTTTGTAACAGTAATGTAAAATAAGTATTAGAATCAGTAGTAGTATGCTTAATAGCAGGATATAAGAGTTGGTAAATTTTAGCAGAAGAAATTATGTTAAGTAGCAGTAAGACTGATGGTGCAATGTGTTTATTAGCAAAGATGTAGTTTAGTAGTAATTGAGGATTAATGACAACGAATGAAATAAAAAGGAACAATGGAATTAATAGTAAGTAAAGTCAATGAATTTATTACCGAATCGTAGTATTAGTAACTTTAAGCGGTAAAATTAATTAACCGGAATTAGATGAATTTGTCAGGGTAATTCGTATATGCGTGTAGTTATGTTTGGTTGGTTGATGAGTTGGAAACGGTGTCAAACGTGTTGAACATAGCAGGTATTTTAGTAATGAAAAATTAAGTAGTTGAATGAATTAAACGAATTAGTAGGTAAAGCTTAGTAATCAAATAGTGGTGGTAAATAAAATGTTTTAGACGTAGATTTGTAACTATTAAGTTGTTTAGTATTTATCGTAGTTGCTTGCTTGAATTGTTGTTGTTAATAAATTGTTGTTGTTAATAAATTATTATTGATATGTTGATGAATTTGTAGGCCTATGGCCAATGTTGAATAAATTGAATTGTCCCGATTTATGGACATGTTTAAGTTGTAGGTCGAATGACCAGTGTTGATCTAAGTTGATGCCATTGATGCATATTTTAAGTTGTTGTTGTATGTTGTTGTTGTTGCATTATTGTGTGTTTCTTGTTGAAGTTGATGTCGTATGGCATACATTGCATTATTAAGTTGGAATTTATGGAACCACGTTGAAAGTTGAAGGGTTATGCCTTAGCCTTGATGGCACCATGTTGAAGGCTTATGCCTTGTTAATGCCTCAATAAACTGGCATATGTTTAAGTTGGGAGTTCTGATCCAAATGGTACCACATGCATTTGCATAGTTGAGTCGCATATTGAGTCGCGTGTTAAAGTTGTTGTTATTATTTAATTGTTTGTTGATTGATAAGTTATTGTTGTTATGAGTTGTTGTTGTTATAAGTTGTTGTTATAAGTGTTGTTGTTATAAGTTGATGTTGTTATAAGTTGTTGTTTTTATGAGTTGTTGTTGTTATAAGTTGTCGTTGTTATTAAATTGTGTAGATTTAAGTTGTTATATTGATTAAATAAAGTGTCTTGTTGTTGTTTAATTACATTGTTATTATGTTGTCGTTGTACTCGATTTGTTGTCGTGTTGTTGAACTATGATGAAGTATGTCATTGAAGTGGTGATTTTGTATGCTTAAATTCTAATATATGGTTTATCATACACTTGTTTATATTGGTTTCTATCTCACCTCCCTTATGTTGTGATGTTTCCTCTACGTGGGTAATGTGCAGGTATTAGAAGAACGAAGATTTAGTCGCTGTTAGTTCGAGTCGGGTTGTCGCTCTGATACGTAACACTCGGGGGATGAACGTTAGTTATTTTGTTTCTTGGTTTTTATTGTTGAATAACTATGTCGATACATGAAAAGTATTTGTTGATTTTAAATTGTTTTAAGTTGAGAAAGATGTTATGTCATCCAAGTTGAATAATGTAGTTCCGCTGCTTAGTATTAATAAAGTTAAATTCATGTTGTTTCGGTTCATCCGAGTTTATGTGTTATGTACCTGTGATAGCATGAAGTTGTTGAAAGTTGAATTGTAATAATAAAATTGTTTATTGAAAAGAATTTTATAACACTGATTTTCTTAATAATTGTCGTGGGAGAATTGGGGTGTTACAAGGTTCATCCTCCACTTCAAGGAACCATACAATATTAACTATCCTTGTTCAGACAATTTTTCAGTACAAATCTACTACCTTGTACATAACCAGAAAGTATCCTCCCGAGTATCTCATCTAAAAATAGACAGGATGCCTGCTCTGATACCAATTGAAATTCTGGTGAACCAAACTCAGATGTCCTATAAGGATGTCGAGACATCTGATCTGACATTAATACAAACAAACAAGGTAGAATAAAATAGTGTAGGGAAAAACATAAAGAAAACAGATAATTTTCACCCAGTTCAATGCTACACACCTACATCTAGAGGCTTCCAAGCCAGGGATGAAATCCACTATCAGTAGTATTAATTCAAAGCTAAACAACCCCGTTTACAGCTCCTCACTTAATCACTACCCAATGCAATTTCTACCTAAGAACTCCTTTGATATGAGAAACCCCTCCCCCTCAATCACACGCGGTGATTATAACAACTAACAAATACTTGAAGACACCCTTCAAACACACATGATCAGAAGCTATACTTCTGTCACAAATTACCTAAGACTAAAAGCAACATGCTTATAATTTAGAACACATCTTGGAGTTGCTTCATAGCTTCCTCCAAGAAAAATAACTCAACTCATTACTTCACAACTTTTGAGTGAGTACAATTATCCTCTTGCATACGGGCTTTAAGGTACAATTCAGTGACCATCCCATAATCCGGGTGGTTCACACACGGCTATACCTAATGATTACATCCTTACTGTAATTGGCTAGCTTACTAAACTAGGTTACAAACTCCTTATTTATAACCTTTTCCCAAACTATACTTGAGCCTTCAAAGCAACATCATATCAGCTGTAACAAACTGCAGTAATAAACTGCAGAAAACAAACTGCAGAAAAATTCTGCTACAATCAAGGTCTCCAATCTTAAGTCTGCTGATTTTTATATTTAGCTTCTGATTGAATCTTTTGTACCTTCACATATGCATTCAATAACACGCCACATATGTTGCATAATATTCCCTGAATATTCTGCATAACTTGAAACAGAACTATAACTGATTTAACATTTTAGCAGGCGTGATGTCTGATGTCTGATGTTACGACATCTCCTTCGACATGTTTTTCCAGTTGTTAATTTAATTCAACACAAAATGTTCAGGCATTCCAATAGGACTTTTGTTGTATCTGTTATGTTATGTCCTATTGTGCATTACATTATTGCTGTTGTTATTTGGTTTACTAAAATTAATTCCAATCCTTAAAAACAAGGAACTTACAGGATTTATAAGAGAGACGACTAATTTACCTAACATCTTAAGAGTTTTGGTTGAGATTTAGTGTCTCACTCTCTTGTGGTTTTGGATCATTGGTCCCATTGGTGCTCCCAAACACCATTAAATATCACATTATTATAATTATATTCCCAAAATTTTACTAACGCACAAAATGGAGAAGGGTAAAAATGAAGAAGATATTGAGTCTATGTGTTGTACCCCAAAATTTACCTTCTTAATTTCAACCTTATTTTGCTTTTAGTTTCATCATCATGAGCATGCATTCATATCATTGGTTTCATGGTTATGAGATCAAGGTATCTGTTCTCCAATTTGGCAAGTTTTTGGGAGATGGTTATCTCACTAATAGATGTACTCAAAGCATTCTCTGGACTTTTGTTAGTGGATTGTACAATTATTTATGCCTCAAGCTGGTACATGATCAGAGGTATCTCAAATTACGGGAGAAACCAGACGTTTCAGCCAGTTTGGACTATTTTGAATCATAAATCGATATTTCGCGGTTCGAGTGCATAATTCACAACTTCTGGTCAGAAGTTTGTCTTGGGTCGGAGACTAATTGTGTGAAGAAGGTCTTCGAAAATTTATTTTTCAAGAGAATTAAACTGATTTTTTTGGATGAACTGTGTTCACGGAGGCATTAAAAAAATTCATAACTTTTGACTGGAACATCGAAATTGAGTATTTTCGACTTTCGTTCTCGGGCCGAAAGTTGATTCCTTACGGATACAAACCAGAATTTTAATCTTTGAAAGGGTATTTATGCTGAACCGAACATCGGTTTCTCTGACGCACAATATTCAAAAAGTCATATCTCACTCGATTTTTATCCGATCGCGGTAGGAATGGTGCCAAAAGTTCAAAAATTTCATTAGCTTCGATCTTCGTTTATATACTGAGTTCAGATTTTGATCACAAGATCGTTGTTCGAAGCGTTTTCCCCAGGCTGCGTAGTTAAAATTCTGCACGTGTCAGATGTTCTCAATGTCAACTGAAACTTCAAAAATTTGTATCTCCTTCACCGTTTGTCCAATTGAGATGAAATTTGTCTACATCACATGAAATTTCATTTTGGATATTTTCCGTGTTGGGCCCGATTTTGAATTTGGCACAATTTCCGATGACCTTGTGAGGTGGATGAATTTCGTTCGGATAAAGCCAATTTGGGGCCCACTTGAGTCCAATTCACCTTAGGTCAAATTTTAAAGTATAAATAAATTTTTTCTCTCATAATTTGGGGGGAATCATTTGTCAAGTTTCAACACACAAACACTCTCAAAGATCAAAGAAGCTTTTCTCTCAAGTTTTCTCAAGAACACACAACAACTTCAAGAGCTTGATCAAGAATTGGAAGAAGAATTTTCTTACCTCTCCTCAAGGAAGTAGCGTGCCTCCCTCTCGCCTTCTCAAGCTCTCTGATATTTGATTCGATATCATTAATCTCTTCTCCTCAACCTCCTCTTTGTTTCTATGGTAAATTATCTTGAATTAAGCACTTTTGCATAATTGATTCTTGAATAAACAATTTTCCAGAATTGATAATTGAATCAAGACTTATTTGAGGATTTGAATTGAGATTATGGATTAGATTATGGAATTGTGATTTGATGTGATCATAATGTTGAAATATGGGATTGGATGATCAAAAGCACTTATTGATTAATTGATTTTCATAAGAAAAATGCTTATTCAAGTGTTTAATAATAGATGATATTGAATTGTTGATGTGAAACTTGTTTTGCATGTAAATAGACTTTGATTTTAGCCTTAAATATGCTTGAGCCGTCGTGCCTTGATGTTAGCGCGTGGTTTTTCTTTAATTCTTGAATGCATAAAATCTCATTGCTATGATGATTGTGTAATTGATGTGTATTTTTGCCTTCTATCCGACAAAACATGTTGAAACCTCTAAAAAACAAATGGCAAATTCGCACATCAATTATGCAATCGTTGAGGGAAATTTGTCATTTGATCGCTTGCCGATTTGATTTCCATATCATTCTGTGGATATTATACTATTTTTAAGCTTTTCAACGGTCCTAACGAAGCGCGAAACGATTTCCCAGAGCATGAGTTACAACTTTTCAAAGTTTCAAAATGCTAAAATAATTTAACTCTACTTTAAGGGTAACCAGTTACCTCCCAGTTGTAACTGATTACCATGCATCTACGTTGTCTACTATTTCTATATTACGCGTGGGTAACCGGTTACCCAGTTATTGAATCGGTTATCGGGCTTTGGTTTTGGCTAGTGTTTTAGTGTATTTTTGGGGAACCCGGGTACCCTGTTATGGGAACCGGTTAGCTTGCGTTGGCAGAAACTTAGAATTCCTTGCACTCTCGTGGTAACCGGTTACCACTGAGAGGTAACCGGTTACCTCAGGCCCAAAATTTCAAATTCTTTTCTTGATTGCGACGCTTTCTCCTGCACTTTTTCAAGCATTCAACCATTAATTTAAGCTTATATTTTCCTTGTTATCTTTAACATGTTTGTTAATTGTACAAGGTACATTGGGATAGTTTTCGATCACATAATGATCGCTTGATTATGTGATCGAAAAACTTGTCTGGACCATTATTTTATGGTCTGATTTCGCGTTCGACACACACGTTTTTATTCTTTTGCTCCGTATTTTTGCATAAATCAAATTTTGTGCAGGTACTTTATTATAGATGTGTCGACACACATTCTGTTTTCCATGGTACATTGGTTATTGTATTTTGTGCAGGTAATTTTGTTATACGAATGTGTCGACATACATTCCGTCTTGGTTTTCCATAGTACATTGGTTAATGTACATTGTGCAGGTGTTCTGATTGACTTGGATATGTCCGCCACATATTCCTTATCTTGTGTTCACGTCATTGTGCGCATTATTTGCTTGTATTGCTAGGATGGTTATCCGGTGCAAGTCTTCCATTGATATTTGAATGTGTCCGCCACACATTCTGATCATGCTTATTGATGCTTCGACACACATGCTTACCGAATTTTCTTTGTTGATTCCTGTTGTTTACTAAGTTCTCCGCGTTTCTTTTCTTTTGCTTAGCTGTTACGGATTGATATTCGTTTGGTATTTTCTCGTACCCTTTTACCGAATTCTATTATCGCTTTCTAAATATCATGAGAATTAGGGGATTTATCGCTTTCCTTTTCACGAGAAGTAGGAATAGAGATGCATGACGGGGATATCCATTGTTGATTATGTCAGGAATCCCTCTGGTTTATTTAAAGACCTGTTTAAGTAAATTCCACATATTGTGTGCTATTTGTGTGTAGTTTGTTTAAAATTCTACCTTGGTTGTAGGTATTTTGCATGTGTGTTTATTTTTGTGCTCAAAGACCTCAGAGAAGGAAATTTTCCGCCTCCCCCATTGAAGTCCTCAATGGAAGGCAAGCGAAAAGGGTCCGCAATCGACCCCCCGCACTTTCGTTCGTGTCATCCTTAGCTTGTGACGCACCACGATGCTTCGGAGTTGTGATTGTTCTTGTTATCGAGTCGTCTCGTGGATAAGGGTCTCAATTTCTGACCCACCATGCTTTGTCTAGAGATCGCGCCGGCACGCGTTGAAACTCTCATTATACTCATTTACTCTTCCTACTTGGTGACATGATACCAAGGCATGGACATTTTCTCCAACCACGCAGCTTGTTTACTTTGACTAAAGCCTTCCTGTGTTCCCCTCTCCCTCCCTGCATATGATTGTGCATTGCATTATTTGTGTGCTTTTGTCAAAGCACTTGTTTATTTTCCCTTAGGATTCACCTAGTTCTTCAACAAAGGTAGACATTAGGATAGTTATCCATGCATGCTAACATCGGTAGATGTTCCCTTTTAATTCTTGACATAGGACCATATTTTCATGATAACATTAGGGATAGAGCTAGATAGTTTCACTTAGATGTTTTTCTTCCCTTTTTTGCATATTAAGACTAAAACTCTTTCTTTATCGAATTCCCAAAACATGCTAATAAAACTTAAATCCTTTCACCACGGTAAAAACAATCCATCAATTGAAAATAATTTTATTTTTGGACCTTTTTCTTTTGAAAACCTTTTTGATAAGGGTATTCCATTTCAAATCCGAGTGAGTTCTAAGTGTGCGAGTGGCTGAGCATGAGTCTTTCGATAAGCTGCAACGCTCAGCACGAATTGCAATCCTAATCGCAAGGATGTGAAATGGCATTACTCATAAATAACATTGTAACCCACCAATTTTTTTGAGGAGAACAACATAGTGCTTTGATCCCTAATTGCACGAATGGGGTACGTAGGCGCTAAAGGTTCGCAACTGCAACAAGTACAATAAAAAACCCTTCTTTTTATACAAATACTTTGCATTCATTCATTTTTCCCTAGTTGTAAGCTATAGATAGAAACCCACACCCTTTAGATAGAAAACAGAAGTGGATGATGTAGAGTACTACAGACGTGAGGGGTGCTAACACCTTTCCCTCGCGTTACTGACTCTTTTACCTGATCTCTCGGTCGTAAGATCGTGACTTCTCCCTCTCAAATTTACTCGATATTTATCTTTCTCTCTATAAAATAAAAGTTCGATGGCGACTTCATTGATTTCACTCGATAATTTCTCTAGTTGTTTCACTATGGTTAAACATCCCAATTCTAAACATTATATTATTGGCTTCCAAAGACATCCCAATCTTAAAACCAAAAGTGTTATGGGATTATTGCGTAAGTTATGTGAAGTGTGAACACGTCCTAGTGGTTGACAAACAAGTCTCTAGTACCATAAATCTTACCATAAGTACGACCCTATGCATACTTGACAATCAACCTCTTGAAAACCATCTCAATCTATATTACCAATCTATTAAGTCTTTTTAATTTTATATCGCATGGATGATAAGTTTATTCTACTAATAATATCGAATAATTTTTGTGTCATATTATGTGTTGAAATTTTTTTACTCACTTATATTTTTTGGATTTAATCCATATATTTGTAAGGTAAAAATATTATACACAATTAATCAATGACAATCAATAAATCATTAAAAATATTTAATTTTGATCATAACTACCTACAAAATGTACGTTCATTAATAATACATTTAAAAAAAAAATACATTTATATTACAAACTATAAAATTATAATATAAATAAAATTGACACATATGTTAAATAATAAATTCAAAGTTAAATAGAAAATATTAATAAAAAATATTATATTAAAATCATATTTCAATATAGATAAACACAAATACAATACATTTACATTTAAACTTTTAATAATTAAGTTGTATTCTTTTGGGTAATGCTGAGCATTTAGGACACATGTTAATAAATTTATAATTAGAAAATTTAATTTTAAAACAATTTAAAAGATAAATTATATATTCGTAATCAATTCAAGACACAAATATTTTTTGAATAAATAAAATATAATAATTTAATTAAAAAAAAAGTTAATACAAAAGTGATCTCAAGGGATCCAACCACACAAACTAATTATACCATAAGCTTTGCTATCCCAACTAATTATACCATAAGCTTTGCTATCCCTATATTTGCTATTATACCAACCCCTATATTTGCTACTATACCAACCTCTATCTTTAGTATTCTCAAAACAAACATCATTCAATACACTATTTTTAAAATAGGTATTTCTTTATTTAGCTCTTATCATATATTCTAATATTATCTTTTTTTTTTAATCAAAAACAAACTATTATAAATAAAGGTGGTGTTTCTCTCCCATAGCTATTGAAGGAGGTTTTATAGATATGGAGGAAGGAGAGATACAAAATTGGAAGGAGACCACGAACAAAACTCTCAAAGAAAGAAAAATATCATGGAGACGTGATAACTCACTCTCTATAGAAGCGGAAAAAGTATCTGAAGTACTTGATCACTCCTCTAAGGTTTCTCTCTATTTTGTTTTTTGAATTTGACATTTTTTCATTGGTTCCACACACATGCATAACGTTTACAGTGGATTGTTCCTATAATAATTGGCAATATTTATGGTTGTAACTAGGAGTGACAAACAAACATGTCCACTTCATTTAAATTGTCTTGCTAAAGCCCATAAAAGATGGAGCGGGCCAGACAAAGTATAGGGGTGGCTAAAAATGGTGGTTCGACAAAAATTGGGGCGAGACGTGACGGTTCTGACAAGATTTTCTACCTCTAAAGCTTAAAAGTCACAAAATTCATGTTTTCTCCATTTAAGTTCTAGTCATCAAAACTTACCAAAATGTGGGTAGGGGAAAGTAGAGGGGCGGGGGAAACCTTGAAAAACTTGAAAAATGGAGCATGTGGAGGATGTATAGGGGGTGAGTTGGAAACTTTGATTGGGCTCCCAAAAACAGGACTGGGCGTTACGGGTTCAAAGGACCTTACCGTCTCTAAAGCCTAAAAATGACAAATAGTCATGTATGTTTAAGCGAATAGGACGATTAAAGTAGAGAGGTGATGCTAAAACCTTGACTTGCCCGTCAAAAAGGCCCAATCCATTTTGTCACATCTCTTTATTTAATGTATTATAACAATTTAAATATCAAACTCGTGTTATATGACCAAGTTATAATACCAATTTATCATAAAACTTAATGCATTGTATTTTTTTGTGATATGCAATTAAATTTATAATTACTTGTTTAATGAATGTTGAGTATTAACAGATGAGTTGGATAGCTACTCTTTCATTGGCATTTCAAAGTTTGGGAGTTGTATATGGTGATCTTGGTACATCTCCCCTATATGTTTTGACAAGTACTTTCCCAAATGGTATTAATCATAAGGATGACATTCTTGGATCCTTATCTATCATTTATTACACTATTTTGATCTTCCCATTGCTCAAATATGTTTTTATTGTACTTCAAGCTAACGACAATGGCAATGGTAAGATAAATCAATTTTATTTTTATTTTCATATTTATTTCATTGTTTAATCAAATATTCATATAAGTTTTAAAGGATTTATAAATTGTCCATTTAAAAGTTAAATAATGATATTGTTTTGTATAGGTGGTGCTTTTGCACTATATTCATTGTTATGTAGACATGCCAAAGTGAGTTTGATTCCAAATGAACAACCAGAGGACATGGAGCTTTCTAATTACAAATTAGAATCACCATCAAATAAGCAAAAGCTTGAGAATAGTTATTTTGCACGTGTTTTTCTATTATTTATGACTATATTGGGAACTACCATGATTATAGGTGATGGAATTTTCACTCCACCTATGACAGGTTAAGAACTAACTTTCATTTTCTTATCTTCATTTATATTTTCTATAAAATTTTACTATTGATCACAAGTATTATATGTGCAGTTATTTCTGCAGTAAACGGGATTAGTGCTAAATTGAGTCAAGGTATTTAATTTAAGATGGTTTCAATTTTTATTTTTTATTTTTTCGTAACTATAATTATATATGATACTGAATATAATTTTACTTATTCATTACTTTCAGATTATGTGGTGGGTATCACTATATTGATATTGATATTCCTTTTTGGTGTGCAAAGATTTGGTACTGACAAAGTAGGATTTTCATTTGCTCCGATTTTAACTGTTTGGTTTATATTAATCGGAGGAACGGGTGTTTATAATTTATTCAAATATGATTTTGGAGTATTGCGTGCTGTTAATCCAAAATATATTATCGATTACTTTCAACGCGATGGGAAAAAAGCATGGATGTCTTTAGGCGGAGTATTTCTATGTATCTCGGGTATAATTCACGTCTGAACTTCAATATTTTTGTACAAGTTATATTATTTTGTAAATAAATTATTGATATTTAAAAATCAACAATTACAAAAATATTTTGTTACTATTCTCTAATAAGGTTTTTCATGCATAATTTTAGGCTGTGAGGCTATGTTTGCTGATTTGGGCCACTTCAACGTTCGAGCTATTCAAGTAAGTAATGATTAAACTGAGGTTGTTTTAATCTATAATGCAAAATCACATGATTTTATTATCGTGTAAAAACTAGTACAAAGTAATATAAACTAAACATTAGTGATTTATTGGTTTGTAATATATTCGTTGCAGATTAGCTTCTCTTTTATTACACTTCCAGCCATATTGGCAGCATATAGTGGACAAGCAGCGTATCTTCGAAAGTTCCCTCACACTGTGTCGAATATTTTCTATGAATGCATACCTGGTATAATAATATTTTGTTTTCTCCTTTTTTCATCGTACAGACTCAAAGTTATTTATTTTTTCTCTTTGTTTCTATGTAGGTCCCTTGTATTGGCCAACATTTGTTTGTGCTGTTGTTGCTTCCATCATAGGAAGCCAAGCAATAATTTCAGCAGCATTTTCAATTGTATCTCAGGCTATGAGTATGAATTGTTTTCCAAGATTAAAGGTTAAACACACATCAACTATACATAAAGGCCAAGTTTATATTCCTGAAATCAACTATATTCTCATGGTTGCATGTATTCTAATTACTGCTATCTTTAGAAGCTCAGCAAAACTTAGTAATGCTTATGGTACGTATGCTTCCATATGTCTCCCTCTCTCTCCATATCTCTCTCTCTCTCTCTCACACACACACACACACATACATACACACATATTCACTCACACACACACATACACATAATCGTATCACTAATTCACAATATATAATGACAACATCTAGAGTTGTCTTAGGTTTTTGGAGGTTAACAATAAATTAGTCACAAGTCAATCATAGCAAAATAAATAGGGGGCCATATTTTGTCATTGTTTACCTCCAACAAGCCTATTATTAGGCCTAAATTAGCTACAATTTAATCTTGGTAAATTTGAGGCCCTGTATTGTAGTTCATCTTGCACACCCTATAAGAAGATCGTGATAACACCTAATCTAATGTTATGTTTGATACAGGGGTTGCAATAGTTTGTGATATGGCAATCACAACATTCTTGGTTTCTGTTGTAATGTTGATTGTATGGAAGAAAAACATATGGCAAATAACTCTCTTTGTCGTATCGTTTGGTAGCATAGAACTTGTTTATTTATCGGCGCAAATGATAAAGTTCAAAGAAGGCGGTTTTCTTCCTCTGTTATCCGCAGTCATCTTCACCGTTATTATGGGAATATGGTTTCATGCACAAAAAGAAAGGTACATGTTTGAACTCAACAACAGAATTTCCTCTGAAAATTTAATAAAATTGGTTAATGAACTAAACACAAATCGCATACCTGGAATTGGAGTTTTGTATTCTGAGCTTGTACAAGGAATTCCTCCAATATTTCATCACTTCATTGCCAACATACCTTCCATTCATTCCATTGTTATCTTTGTTTCCATTAAGACCATTCCAATTAGTAGAATTGTATTGAATGAGAGATTTCTATTTCGACACTTGGGACCGAGAAAATGCAATTTCTTCCGTTGCATTATAAGACATGGTTATAACGATCTAATCGAAGATTATATAGAGTTTGAGTTTCAATTGATAAAACATCTAAAGGAATTTATTATCCAAGAAAGTAATTATATGCTTGAGGTTAAAGAAACGACAGTGTGTGAACAAGTAGATAGTCATAAAGAAGAACAAGATTCAATTGAAGCCCTGAATGGGGTTGAAGGAGTTGAGAATGAGATAAAATTTGTAGATAATGCTTTTGAGAAAGGTATTGTGTATATGCTAGGGGAAACAGAGGTGGTGGCAGATCCAAATTCGTCAATCATCAATAAAGTTATAGTCAATGCATACAACGTCATGAGAAGAAACTTTCAACAAAAACATGAATTGATGGCTATCCCTCATAAGAAACTTATTAAAGTTGGAATGACGTATGAAATTTGATGAACAAGAAGAAGATATAGAATAATCTAGTAGTTAATTAAATAATAAGTTATAGACTTATAGTTACATTTTTTTTTGTCTTTGAGCTTATTATTACAATTATGTAAGTTTAGTTTTTGATTTTCAATTTCACGTATCAAATGCAGACAATATTATGTAGTATAAAATTATTTTTTATTCAATTAAATGCTATTTGTATTTCAAACATCAATATAAATTGCTAACTATGTTGGCTATCCTAAATCTAGTATTTAATGATTATCTTTTAATCCATTGTTTAAAAGAGATCCAAGTATAATCGCCTATAGTGACTCACATTGATTAAAAGTAATTTGATTTAAATTTTAATTTATTTTATTACTCAAGTAAAATTTAAAATATGTATTAAAATATTTAACTTTAAGGGAAATATCAATTAATATGTGTAGAGATAAAAATTTGAGACTAAGCCATTATTGACCTAACTCGCACAATAAACAAACCACTGTCGCGCTTTATTGTTTCCAAGGTAATGAGAAAAAAGCGAATAAACCAAATTATATAAGAGGTTAATGTAAGGATCATTGATTATTATGAAAAGAGAAGATTTTAAGTACCATAAACATCTACGGCACTCTGCAGGAACCTCTTTGAAAATCTACGTATTTTGGCTAAAAGAAATATGTACAAAATAGATTGTGGAGATGAGAAAAGAAGTTTATTTTACAAATTTTGATTTGATAAATCTTATAATGAGCTCTAGGCCTACATAACAACAATGTGCAATGTTTAAATCCAAACTCATGCAGTCCAGGTAAAAATACCAAAGTTGGTGTATTGGTTAGTTTTAAGGAAAATGTTTTAAAGTAAAAAGTGCACCAAGGCAAAAAAAACCTTGAATGTGGTTAATGACTTTTAGTCTTTCAAAAAAAGTGCCAGTATGATTAAGTTAATTAAGGAGTGTGGATTAAGAAAAGGAGTTTGAAAATACATGGACCTAAGTCCAACTTTATTATGAAAGTGGTTCAAGTTAGAAAACAATAATCCTTTCAAACAAAGGGAGAAGATTTTGAAAATAAAAGAAGATGGGAGGTGATGAAGAGATTATCCTAAAGTATAAAGTAAAATATAGAGTAAGGGAAAGTCTAACCAAACAATAAATCAACACTTGATACAATGAAGTCAATATAAAATTCTCTTCATTTGAATTAAAGCCATAAGTTCCAAATAGACCAAGAGCATATCAATCATCACAAGTAAGGAGGTATCAAAGAAATCCAAGGTTTTAAAACCTCAAAGAAATGTCTTCAATATTAAGTCATGTACCATTTAGATCACTTAAATTTATTAGAACAACACCTGCACACAGAAGATTTCCAAATACACAACAACATAATAACAAGGCAACATCAAGTCAAAAGGTCTCAAGGTCTCAAAGTATCAAGGCTTCTAATCCTAAGTTCAAGAAGTTCACAAATCCATAATGTCAAGGATAGTAATGAATAATACATAAAAGAATTAAGTCTTTTAATGTTTAAGTTGATTATTAAGTATCTTTAAAGAAAAAGAAAAAGAAATCTCAAATGAGCAAAGATAAAATGACATAAAGGTAAAATACTCAAGTGAGCAAAAGTCAAATAGCATGATATGTAAATACTAAAGATAAAGTACTCAAAGTAAAAACATAATGAGTTATAAATTAGTAGTTATTAGTCAATGATTACATGGATGATCCATAATGATTGAATGATGACCATGACCGAGCTTAACGAAAGTCATTAGAGGATTGATAAAATCAAAGCCTCATAACAACAAGTTTCAAAGGTAATAGACCTATAATAATCGATCAACCATCCTTGGACAATAAGATATAAACTTGTGCCACTAAGAATCATCATAATTATAAAAATAAAAAAAAAGAATCTATAATAAGTGATCAATGATGATTGAATATTGAACTTAGGCCAAGGTTGATGAAGACTTATAGAGGATTGATAAAATCAAAGCCTCTTAACAATAAGCTTAAAAGATTTTGAACCATGGTTCAATAATCAATCATACTTGGACAATTTCAAACATAAAGTTTAGGCCACTAATTATCACTTAAAAGAAAAGAAGAATAAGAGGATAAAATAAAGAGGGAAAGGGGTTATGTCTACACATTACCAAGTCAGAACCAATAAAAAAAAAGTGATATATTACATAAATCCTTTTTTAAAATGGTTAATTAATTGGAATGTATTGATGAAATACACCAAGTGTATCAAAACACCAAACAAAAATCCCAAAAAATTACTTGAATTCAAACTCAAGTCAAGAAGTATTGACAATTTTTTTTAGAATTTTTAAAGATCAGAACCTAATTTTTAAAAATACGTAATTAAGTGAAATAAACAAATAATCACAAAAAATTGAAAAATTACACATAAAAATCAAATGAGGTCACCAACAGTTGTCAAATTAACATTGAATCCTTCCATAATTTTCTTAGAATTTTTAAAGATTTAAAAACATTTAAACAATTAAAAAGAACTCAAATAGTGAGAAAAATCATAAAAATGTCAAATCAGAAAATAAAATTATAAAAAAAAAATTAGAATCAGAAATAGAATATTCCAAAATATTTTTGTGATTTTTCTCATAATTTTTATGTTTGAAATGATTTCTTATGATTTTTTTTAAGTTTAAAACAATTAAAAACAAAAACAAGAAAATAAAATAAAAGCCAAAATAACGTGGAGTAATGGATGAATGTGACTAATATAACGTAATCAGATCACACTAGAACACCATGGGTTTTAGTGTAAATAATGCACATAATCACATTTAAATCCAGACAGTGAAAACAAAACAAATGGAGCACTGTCATTGGTTGAAGACTCCATGTCATCGTCTTCAACCTCCAGCTCTCAAAACACCAGTGAAATCGTGATTTTTGGTAAAATCAAGCACTCGTAGTGGTATCATTAGACCCATCTTTTCAAGACGATCCTCATGCCAAATTCATATAAGCGACATCTTAGTCGATTTAGAAAATAACCAGAAGAAAATTGAAAACGAATTTTGAAGTTAAATGCTCAAATCTTAATGAAAACGAAAACCAGAAGAAGCATGAGCTTCAGAGATGAAAAGACTACACCTTAGCAATTTATTTGGAGGAAAATGGTTGCATATCCTACCTGAACGAAGTAAGAAAAACTTGCTCTAAAATTGGACTTGGATAGCTCGATTTAGGCTTGCTCAAGACTTGATTCTTGTTGGAGAAGCTTCAGGGAAGTTCAATGATGCGTATGGATTGAAGAATTTGGGCCGAAAGTTCTCTAAACAAGAATTTGAAGTTTCAAAAAGTGAGGTATGGAGGAATTTGGTAAGAGGTTTTTTATCTCTCTAAAACTTGGGAAATGAATAAGGAAAATCCTTTTTATAGCTAAGAAAAACGGAAGCATTTGATGAGAGAAATGATCGAGTATGAGTAGAATTCGTGTGCACCAGCAATATGGTGAAACTGTGACTTGTAATTGCTCAAAACTCAGCCAAAACATGCATTTCAAGGCTTAAACCATCTTTAGAAACTTTTTTAAACATGTTTAAGCGGAAAACACACATCAATTTGATCATTAGGAACCACATTAACCAATTTGCAATCTGACTGTGTTGAAAAACTCAGTTTCAATGTGCCATCTGCAAATCCATGGTGCAACTTGATCAATAGGCTTAATGACATCATTCTTATTGCATTTGAAAGACCTCATAACAATCTTTACAATGTACCAAGAAAGTTTGCATTTGGGAATCTAAGATGAAAGTTATGTCCTTTTGAAATTAGGAAAATCTCACTGAAATTTATACTTAGAAAAATTTCTAAGTATGGAATCTCAAAGTGACCCATAATGTTCTTCAAAATTACATGGCTTTCCATTAAAAATTATATCTTGATCCTTGAAGATAAAATAAAGTATACTATTCAAATGAAATTTAGAATTAATATAACTAAAAAATAATAAAAATTGAGAGAGTTACAGTCCTTGGAAGTTGATGAATTCTTCATGAGAAATCCACAAATGGCCTATAATGTATCCATCAACTTCATAACTTTCCACACATTTTTAGGTCTTGATCCTTGAATAAAAGTTGTAGTATACATCCTCAACATTTTTGTGAAAAAAAATGAGCTCAAGGAGAAAAAAATTGACCAAGTTATGATCTCTTGAAGTCAGGTCAAAGATTTCAATGATTTTCTCAAAGGACTTGTGTCACACCCTAAATTTCGCCTCAATTTTTTCTTTTTCATTCAGTCGTATTAGTCTCAATCTGTTTACTCATTGTGTCATAAATATTTGTTTTAATTCAATTGCATTAGCTTGCTCCTTTGTACCATGGAGTTTACTTTTAGTCAATCATTCATACATTGTCATTCCATTTGTAAGTTGTTATTCTATGTGAATTTTGTGTTTTTTGTGAACCATTAGTTTAGACAATTTTTTTATTTACATTTTTATTATTAATTAGTTTTTATTATTAATGAATTTTTAATTGACATTCCGTTAGTAATAAAATTAGTTTTTAATTAAGTTTTAAATTTTTGTAATTACATTATGCATCTTTATATCTTTGTAAATCTTAATTTTTATCTTATTAATTGATTTCTATTAATTATATTTTTGTATTTTTACTTTTTAACAAAATAATAAAAAAAATATATGATTGTTGTTGTTTGTATTGCTTTGCACGGTTCTTTCACCCATTCCACTACCATCTTGTATCAAATTGTACTACCTGCAACACAAAAAAACAAATATTAGTACAAGATATAACCATTCCACTCACCATTTCGATTCCACTAATAATTCAAATTTCTCTACTACTTATACCTCCAAACTTCCTCACCAAGTATATCCTTCATCCTTATTCAAATCTCATTCTTACTCTCACTCTCACCTTCTATAAAACTGACCCTTCAACTTTCTCAGAAATAACTCTCCACCTTATTCTTTCAACATTCCATTCCTTCATTGTCTAACCTCACAACTCACCTCAAAACCTCAATACATCATCTTCACCAACAACCCGTAAACCACAAAATCTTCTCAAAAACCCACAACTCGGAACTTCCGTTTCCGCTTCTAATTTCATACGAACAATAACCAGCAAGTGATTTCCTTCCATATAACAACACATAGAACCGCACCGAAGCAGAGCAGCAGAAACAACGCAATATAAAGCATATATTTCGGAATCCGCACAGCCAGTAGCAAGATTCGTGACTCAAGATCCGATAGAAGTAGGAAACGAAGTCGTAAGGTAAAGGGATTGAAACCACATACCTTGGTGTTTATTTTGTTTTCTGCAACTCATTTGTTGTTGTAATATGTAACCGTGAACAATAATATTGGGGTTTGTAGGGATCAAAGGGTTTAAGGGTTTTATTCGTTGTTTTCTTGTTGTGTGATGATTGCTTTTTTCCTTGTGATTGAGAGAATAGAAGCGATGGATTTAACATAGAGAGTAGAGGAAACGTGAGAACTGAGTTTGGAAAAGATGATGGAGCGATAGAGAAAACAGAATGATGACGCAGATAGAAGACAAGTGTCGTGTGAGAGAGAGGACTTTTTTCTTTATTTTTTCTATTAAATTGATAAAAAATAATAATAAGGACAAGTGGCGGCTACACATTGTAGCTCTAGGGTTTTACTGTTAAGTTAGAAATTTGAATTGGACTTATAATTTGACCCAATATGCATAGACCAACGAATTTTTTCATAATACTATCCAGTTTTTTTTCTTCTTTTTTTTATTATTTTATTTAGTGTTTTGTTTTAACTTAGTTTCTACTTTCATTTTTTATTTTTGATCAATTTTTTTCATTTAATAAAAAAGTGTAAAAAATATATTAGAATTAGATTTATTTTACATTTTTTTAGAAAAAAAAGTACAAAAAGATTTTCTTTTAGTTGTTAAAATTTTTTAGAAATAATATTGCTTTTGTTGATTGATACCAGAAATAATATATTTTAGATCTTCAATATAATTTTCGATATATATATATATATATATATATATATATATATATAGTTTTATTTTATTTACTCAAAACTGTATCTTTAAAAAAAGAACATAAGATCTTAGATTTAAAATTTATCTTATTAAATTTATTTTCTTATAAAAAATTCGTTTTTTATATTTTAAAATACTCAAAAAAATATTTTCTTTTAGTTGTTTATCTCTTAAATTTATTTTTGTTAATTGTTGAATTGTTTCTATTCTTACTTGTACATTTATATGGGCTTGTAATTTATTCGATTCACCCCATTTGTAATTTATGTATCCCTATTCCCCATGAGTTTTAATAGTTTTAGTAAATATTTTATTGCTTTATTATTTAATCATTCATCACAATGCACAAACAAAAAACATTTCAAATTAATACTCGTGCGATCCATTTTTCACCATGAGTCGACAAAGCTTAGAAGCGTCGCAACGGACACACTTTTGTGTACACACCACGCTTGCTCTTAGGCTTACAATGAGGCTTTAGTTGGTTAGTTAAACATCATTTAATTATCTAATTAGGTTATTTAAAATTGATTAGTCTATCTAATTAATTTTATTAACCTAACTACTTGATTAAAATTTGTTTAATTAATCGATTAAATGTATTTCACGCATGCACCTACATAATGTAAACTTCCTTATCATTTGTGTTAGCCACCTTGTATGGGTTTTTATCAATTTATTTGCTATACTTTCATGAATGCTCGCAATTACTCACCTATCTTCCATTATCGTGCCTTGGTCCATATACTAAGTTCTCATCCAAAGGGCCTCATGGTAGGGAGTAGACACTTGTCTTTTCTCTCGAGATTAATCAAGCTTTCTTGGTTAATCATAGCCCAAATTAAATCTCATCTTCAAGACCTTTTATAATAAATGTTCAAACCTCGATCCAACTTCGAGTGATTCCGCTCAAAAATATTTCATAATAAATATTCTACTTCCCTCTTCCCAAGCGTAAGGTAGTCAGTCCTGTTTCGACCCTCGATCGTACGCTTTAATTGAATCTAATTAAACGAATTTTGTTTTGCATCACCTTTTCTTAATAAAACTTTTTTGGTAGAAAAAGATGATCATGATGGTTATGTACCTTCATCCGAGTACTTGAGGCGTTAGTCGTTGAACTCTTATGGTCCGATGTTCTTCTCCCACATAAAAATCAATTCAAAATCATCAACCCTTGCCCACGTGCAAGTCATTTTTCAAATATCGCTCACATGCAACACTCATCGCTCACACGCGATCTCCTTTCGCTCACATGCGAATTGCCCTAGCGATGTCTTATCGTTTACGTACGATTAAGCTCCTATTTTCATAAATAAAATCAACCAACCAACAAATGTTCTCGTAACCGAGAACTACGTAAGCTTTGACTTTCCCATCGCACTTGGGGAATACGTAGGCACGGGATTTTAACATCTTGGTGAACACACTTTCAAAAAATTAAAACATGTCTCCTTTCTTTTCTCTTTTTGCACATAGTAATTAGAAGATAACAAATTAACACACTAAACACACAAACACTTAGAACTAAATGGGTCCATTGAGTACGACGGATGTGAGGGGTGCTAATACATTCCCCTTGCATAACCGACTCCCGAACCCGCATCTCTTGGTTGCAATGACCATTTCATTTTAATTTATTGGGTTTTATCTATATTTTTCCTTTCCTCTTTAGGAATAAATAAAGTTAGATGGCGACTTCATTGTTTTGTAATCGAATTAGTAAAAAATTTCGATCAACGTCAATAACTTGTAATCTTTTCAATATTTTGATGATCTTCTTTGCAATCTTTCTTGGATCTTTACATTGTACCAAGAAAGTTTGCATTTCGTAATCTAAGATGAAAGTTATGTCCTTTTGAAATTAGGAAAATCTCACTGAAATCTATACTTAGAACAATTTCTAAGTATGGAATCTCAAAGTGACCCATAATGTTCTTCAAAATTACATGGCTTTCCATTAAAAATTATCTCTTGATCCTTGAAGATAAAATAAAATAGACTATTCAAATGAAATTTTGGAATTAATTTAACTAAAAAATAATAAAAATTGAGAGAGTTACAGTCCTTAGAAGTTGATGAATTCTTCATGAGAAATCCACAATTGACCTATAATGTATCCATCAACTTCATAACTTTCGACACATTTTTAGGTCTTGATCCTTGACTAAAAGTTGTAGTAGACATCATCAACTTTTTTGTGAAAAAAGAATGAGCTCAAGGAGAAAAAAATTGACCAAGTTATGATCTCTTGAAGTCAGGTCAAAGATTTCAATGGTTTTCTCAAAGAAGTTGTAATCTTTTCAATATTTTGATGATCTTCTTTGCACAACTGGATCTTGTCATGTGAAGAGAAGTTATTGTGAATTATGAGAAAACCCATAAAAAATAACCACTTCAAAATATTGAAAATTGAGAGAGTTATGCACGTGTGACCATAGAATCAAGGACTTGTCCATATTAGGTCAAACCACTTGGATCAATTTTGAATCCTTTGAATTTTCCTTACAAATCAAGGCATGATAAATCACATTAGAAATTGAAATGATGTTGTATTGAAGTACATGTGATTATGAGGCTTATATCTCAATGAATCTTGTGAGGTAAGGCATGAAAATAAACACATGAAACTATAAGTTTTCTTGATGATGAAATGACTAGACAAATCATCGGATATCAATGAAGTCACCATCAATATTTTTATCCCGTGAAGGGAAAGGTGAACATCGAGTAAACCTAAGAGGGAGAAATCATGGTCTTACGATCGAGAGATCGGGTAAGGGAGTCGATTACGCGAGGGGGAGATATAAGCACCCCACACATCTGTAGTACTCTACGGGATCCACTTCTGTTTGTTTTAGTCTATAGGGTGTGTAAATATCTATGTCTAAAGCTTAATGCTAAAAGGGAATGCATGAAAAAGAAAATGCAAGGAAAATAAGGAAATATTTACAAAGTTGTGATCGCCTGAGCCTCGCGACCAGATGCCTACGTTTCCCTTTTAAGGAATTAGAGCGTCGTAGTTTGGCTCAAATATTTCTATTTGTTGTGTGTTTTTTTATAAACGATGTTAGCGAAGCATGTCCTTTTTGAAAAAAGGTTTTAAAATGAAAAGCCAAATGTCAAAATGAAGTTTTAATTGGTTGGTATTTTTTACCTTGAAAAAGGATTTTATAATATTAACATGTTTTGAAGTTTGAAGGAAGAAGTTTTAATCTTAATGCAGATGCAAAAGCAAAATCTAAGGGAGTCTAGCAAAATAAACCTAAAGTTGTCATGCAAAGATGGCCCTATAGTTGAGTATAAGAGGGAGATATCTACCTAATATTGTCATGCATGGATAGAGATCCTAAGGTCTTTTTAATTAAAACATAGAGAATAGTGAACTAAAGATTCTATGGGGAGCATACAAAAGGAGAATCAATCAATGAAGGACTAAAGATAATAAGACATCAAGAAACTTAATGATAAAACATCAAGATAAAGGATGATAAGACATCACACAAACACAGAATTAAAGAAATGACCAAAAATAGGCAAGCACACAGAGAATCAAGTAGTGAAAGAATAATTGGAGAATCATGAGTTAACTCAAGATGAGATTCATGAGTAACCAAGGTAGAAGACGAAACTTCATACATAAATCAAGTAACATAATTGATGAAAAACATCATCAAAGATAAATGATACTCGTCTTAAATCAAATGACATTGATAAAGATCAAGCAAGAAGAAAATGATATCTTGTACGTCATGGGGTGATTATAAAACCCTCACAAGATACCAATCACGAACTTAAGGACTCAAGAATTGTCAACAAGATGACATGATCAAGTGTCATGATATATGGAAAAATATAGTCCCTTGGATGCATACAAGCATTATAATAAAAAATAATGTTCTTAGATGTTATGGGCAATAGCCAACATCAAGAGACATTCATGGAACATGGCACAAAAGCACCCGAGGTAATTATAAGAAAATGATGCTCAAAAAACAAGTAGAAAAGAGAATATAGCTTATGTTAGTTCTATTGATTGGCATCAATTTTGGTAAAACATTCTGCTCAGAAAATGCCATGAAGTTTACTGAAGTAGCAGATGTCAATGATGTCCGACATGTGAAGAAGTGCTTTAAGTTCATAATTTTTAGGAAGTCAATTTGTTTGTTATTTGTATGCTTAGATTAAGGAAGCTTGAGAACACCTTCAACAATATACTTGGAGATTTTATGTCCTGCTTTCATGGAGAAATAGTAGGAAGCAGTGAAGACTTGTGAATAAAGCAACCCTAGTTGTTGTTACTCTATTTAAAGGCTGCAAACCTTGTTTTGCAGTTTGACTATTCCAGATTTAGAAACTTAGATTTTATTTGTTGGTTGTTTATTGTTTTAGTTGTTCATTGTCTATTGTGAGTCTCTCTTGTATTTATACTTGAGTATGATGTTTGTTGAGTTGTAAGTTGTCAATCACCATAAGCTTTGAAGCGAGTGTGATTGTGTGTCTTTGAAGAGTGTCTTCTGTTTTTTATTGTTGATATTCACCGCGTGTGAGGTGTTGTACCCCAATTTTGTCCCTAATATTCATTCATACTTCATACCTTTGCATTACACAAAGATCAAACGGTCTCTCTCTCTCTCTCTCTCTCTCTCTCTCTCATCTTTGGGTTTGTCTTTGGAAGATAACCAAGCACCATTAAATGTATGTGATGATTTATGTTTGACTAAAAATAATGTGTGTATTATTCACTCTCCAAATATTGTAGGTGAATGGTGCACAAAATTTTTCTTGTTCAAGGAATAAATAGGCTCATGTGTTTATTTCTATGCCTTCTCTCCTCAATCCCCAAGATTTTGAAAGTATTGTCTCCCATTGAAGATTTATATTGTCATCATCTTTGGTTTCTCATCTTGAGTATATGTTTCATCTTTGAAAGAGATCATCAAATTCAAAGAATTCACCATTCTATGGCCATCTACCTTGAATTAGGGTTTTGGACTTATAAGGACCATATCTTGGTGTTTGTGTGAAGTTTGTGGATAATTTCAAAGTCATTTGATTCTTAATAGGACTTATAATATGAATATGCTTTGATCCAAGGAGTTTGATTGATGAGAAGATTGTTTTAAAAGTCTATGATTTGCCCACTCTCTATATTGATGCTTCATTTATCTTGTATGACTTCAAAGGATCATAACTTGGTCATCCCTTGTCTCCTTGAAATCATTATTATTTCACAATGAACCTAAGGATATCTAACACAACTTAGTTCAATTGGTAGGAAGATAAAATTCTTGGAAATTTTCCTATGAAGTCAAAAGATTACAAGTCCTTGATGAATTTCTCAATTGTTGGTCAATCAACTTCAAAAGATCATATCTTGATCATCATTTGTCACCTTGAGGTAATTATTTTTTCACAACAATTTTGAGGATGTGAAATTTATCTTCATATAAATTTTAAAGATTGAAAGTGTTTGGAAGTTGCTTGAAGAAATCAAAAGATTATAGGTAATTTCGTGAAATTTCATCAACTTCACAAGGCCATAACTTTCTCAATTTTTGGAATTTTTGAGTGATTCTTTTTTCCAAATGTTCCTTGAGTGGTCTACTTCATGTAATCTTTGAAAATCAAGAGAAAAGTTTGAATGGAAGATAGTTTTTGAAAAGGAAAGATTATAGGTCATTTTTAGAAAGTCGCATGCTTGACCAAGGTCTGGCCAGAAAAATCAGTGTTTTTTCAAGAATCCTAAAGGCTACATCTCTCAATTCAAGCATCCATTGGATTTTATTATTTTTTCATTGTGTTATACTCTTTGAATACTTCATTTGTCTCAAAGAAAATCAAAAAACGCACGAGGGAATTGGATTTGACATCAATTCAAAGTTTGTGCAAAAATTTGTTCTAAGCTCACCATCAGATTGTGCATTTGCGCGTGTAACTTGTTTTTGAGTCAAATTAATCCTTGATTTCGTGACTAATTGTGATTAGAAACTTCCCACGATTAATTAGCACATCAAAACGCAAAGAATGATTAAGTTTTGATGCACATGAAGTCACACTTTCTTCCTGACCACGGGTGTGCACGATTTCGCTCCAAATTGCATCATTCACCCTACCTTTAGATCCCATTCACTTCTCCTATAAATAAGCAAGTCATTCCACTCATTTTCTCAAGCTTTGATAGCCATAAAACCCCTGCCAAAATCTCTTTCGAACCAGATTTTCTGCAACTTTGTTTTCTCTCTCAAAGCCATTCCAGTTTGAAATAAACCATTCATTCTTCTTCCTTGAACATCACTGAAGCTAATAGAACAAGAATCGTGCCATGAAGCTTCCTGAATCATGCTATCCAAGTCCAGTTTCAGAGCTTTGAAAGTGAACTTCTTTCAGGTAGGAATCTCAATAAAACCTTGTAAAATATAGCATCATTGCACTCTCCTCATCTCCCTGATCCTTGAGATCTTCACCATTTGTGTTTTCATCAAGTATTGACTGAGAATTTTTGGAAACAAGTGCTTGTTGTTATTTTTGATTTTTCAAAATTATTCTTGGTACGAGTGAAATAAATTCTTCGCGAGGGTACCATTAGAATCTTCTTGAAGAGACGAAGTGAATGACACAGGTCTGAAGAATTTATTTCACAATTTGAGGAACATGTATGGAGGATGGCCGGAGGTTGAAGACGACCTACGTGTCTGTCTTCAACCAAAGAGGGCTTGACATGTAATTTTTTTAAATTGGATCCTGTGATAACATTTTACCATGCGCGCGTCTCCGGAGCCCTTGGATCTGATTACTTTTGTGAGTCATACTCGATGCAATGCGTGACATTATTTCTAATTTTATTTTTTAAAACTTAATTTAAATTGTAATTTGGTGTGAAAACCAAGGAGGTCCATATCAATCACAACGCGTGTGATCCTTTGGATCTGCTTACTCACGCATTTTGACTATGATCAGACGGTCCACATTTTTTTTTGCTTTTATTTTATTTTCTGATTTATAATTTTAAATGCTTTAAACTTCAAAAAATCATATAAAATTCATTTTTGGTCCAAAAATTATGAAAAAATTCACAAAAATATTTTGAAATATTATCTTTATGAATTTTATATTTGAAATTCCTGGCAGCAGATACGTGATGTCACAGAGAATGTTATGACACCGTATCTGACAAACTATTTAACAATTCACGATAATGTAAAAGCGATAAAGAACACATACAATTGTTTACCCGTTCGGTGTGTAACTACACCTACATCAGGGGCTACCAAGCAGGAAGAAATCCACTATAAGCATTATTCGGGAATAAACCAACCGTTTATCTCCTTCACTTAAGACCTACCCAATGCAACTTCAATCTAAGTCCTACTTAGACCGAGTTCTACTCACTCCCCTCAATCAGCGGTGATATCAACCTATTGATTAATTGAATTGTGAAGACACTCTTCAATAAACATACTTGATTTTGTTTCAAAGCTTTAATCAAGAGACACAACACTCATGCTTCAAAGCTTTGAGTGATAAACAACCATAAAATCAAATCCTAGTCAAGGCACTTATCAAATGATAATTGCTTGGCTCACAGGAATAACAAGAACACAATAATAACATACCGCTAAAACCTTCTACACTGTCAAAGGCGCAGCAGCATAATCAGGGTTTCCTTCCTATTATAGAAGCAGTAAAAGTCTTCAACTTGGGCTTCCATAATTTTAGTTAGGGTTAACTTAATTTAACCTAAAGACCTGGTCTTTTTAACAAACCAATTTAGGGTTAAACAAGGTTAACCTCAAAGCCACGTGAGCATGTGATCCAATAACATAATCCATAATAAAACAGCTCAACAGAAATCCTGAAAAGTCTCAGGAAAAGTAAATCTGCAGAACAACAGATGTTGCACAAAATGTCATAACATTGGTCATGACATCAGTAATTCTTCTTGCAGATTTCCAGCATAACGATTAACTCGATCCGAATTGTACTGTTTTATTCTTCTTCCGAATTTATCTTCAACTCTGAATGTCATGACATCAGTCAAGACATTGACATAAACTAGTTTTACCAAAAATTAAGGCCAACATAAAAACACTTACAAACTCCCCATTTGGCAAATTTTTGGCTAAAACAAACTAAGCTATCGAGATCCATGCGCGAAATAAAATAAAGTCTAAGCTAACTAAGCTAAATAACTAAAGATAAATTCAACCCATGATTCCCATAATTTCATCTTCCCCTTTTTAGCCACAAAGGGGCCAAAGGATCCATTACATATTCCCAGAATTCATGAAATATCAAGTAGCGGAAGTAAAAGTTATACAGCCAAGTTATGAAGTACAAAAATCCAGAACAAACAGAAGAAAAATCAACAGAACAAAAACACAACATCGTGCTACAAGTAATCAATTAGGCACTTTCTTCTCTGAAGAAGCAACATGGTAAGTAGCTTCCTCTGGCTGCTTCGACCACCTCTTGTTCTTCATCGACATCCTTATTCAAATCTTCAGCAGCATCCTCATCTAGCCTTTCATCCTCAACCTCAGTGTCTTCTTTTTCCTTCTCCAAGGTAGAGATCAGCTCCTCAAGAGTTTGCTTCCTTGCTTCAAGTTCCCGCAAGTTTCTTTCCAAAGAATGACATCGACCGAGAGTTAGCCTTGACATTTGATGTCTCGGCAGATGTCACGACAATGTCGAGGACATGTTTCCCGAAACAACTTGTAGTGGAAACCAGAGCAGGAGCTCTTTTACACAATCTTTATCTACCGATTCGTGGTATTGGTCGGTTATAATACCACACAAGAGGAGGAAAAGGCTATGGGACCTTTAATTGCATAGTTATGCGCATGCTTCAAGGTTTGCTCAAAGATATAGGTGCCATAATCAAACTTTGTCTTGGTTCCAACAACAAAAATAAATCTTCCTAGACCAATGGAGATGGCGGACTTGTGGTTTGTGGGAACCCAATTGGCTGCACCTATCTTGTGCAGAATGGAAAACTTGACACTTAGTTTGCTAGCAGTCAGCTTTCCCTTCAAGGGCCAATATTTTACTTGCTTGGTGTCATACCCCAAAATTTGCCCTCCATTTACTCAAGAGATTTCATACATCCATACTCAAGGATTCCTCAAGAGTTGATCAGACAAACTCTCTCCTAGACAATCAACCCAAACTAGGGTTTGGTATCTCTCAGGTCAAGATGGACTTCCAATATCTCCAATGGTCTTCATGCCTCCTCATATGTTTCAAATATTCTCCATGTCAAGTTTCAAGCCTCACAAGTCAAGTTTCCTCAGACAATTGCTCAGATGGTTGAAAATCAGTTGTATTGGACAAAAAGTCAACTACGGTCAACATACAGTCAAACTTCATAATTTTTGGTCAACATCCTCATTTTGAAGTTACATTCATCATTTGATCAAGGGTTGATCATAATTCATCAAGAAAACTCAAGATTTGCTCAAAAGTCCAACTTTCTAAATTAGGGTTTCTAGGTGAAAAGTCAACTAAACTTTGACTGATCATAACTTTCTCATAATTTCTCAGAAATTTTTCCACCACCTCTTGTTTTGAAGGAAATTCAATTCTCTACAACTTCATGTCTCACAAGAATGTCCAAAAAATGCTTCATTTGAGAGGTATGGCTCAAAACATTACAGTCATTTTCAAAGTCAACAAAAAGTCAACATTTTGTTTTGAAGATATATTGATCATTGAAACTCCAATTGAGATGAGACCAAAAGTCCAAGAACACTCAAAATGTGAAAAATTGAGCAAGATACACTATTCAGAAGTTGGGCAATTTTGGACAATTGCACAAAAGGACATTTTGGTCAAAATGCAAAATTTTCCAAATGGGCCTAAAATCTTTTGATCCAAACTTGTTCATGACATTATTCTTGATCCATAAATGCTTGGCCTTGGTAATTTTCTATTTTATGATTTATATTTGAATTTTATAACATTTAATTCAAAAATAAATTATATAAAATATGAAAATTAAGTATTTTTTCAAAATGAATGGATTTATATCTTCCTTGAAGTCCAAGAAAGCCCAATATTCATACCAAATTCGTGCTAGCCTTTGCATTCATGAGAAAATCAAATTTTTTCCAAAATTTGATTTGTTTTTAATGGAAAATATTTGCACATTGATGGAGCAATCTTTTTTCACTCCTTTTGCCATCCAAACTTTCTCTATAAATGCTCAGCAAGATCACAAGCCACAGACACGAAACCCTAGCTCAAGCCAAACCCTTATTTTTGCAAAAATTTTCAAGAAACTTGAGAAATTCGAATTCTATTGTGCAGCCACTTTCAGCCATCAAAAACCATCCCATTGTCTTCAGGAGGTAGGTTTGAGTAAGAATACATTATTGGCATTGATCAAACCATCCAGAATCGATGCATATACATACATACATATTCAAAACTTTTTGATTTTTGCATTTGATTATTCTGCTTGTGTTAATCGTTTCTAATGTTTTTTTTGTGTTCATGAGACTCCATAGACTCGATCTGGGCAATCGTTAGCAAGGTTGAACGTATAAATCTCACAATGCCATGTTTAGGGCTTTGGAGCTGTTGAGTTTCGAACCGATAGTTAGAGGAACTTTCAGGAAAAACTAACACCACCATCGTGTTCGCCATGGTCGATTTAGGGGGATAAGGTCCTTCTTTCTTGTTTATTAATCGTATTTTGCAGGTTGGAGAAATCGAGCAGCCGGAGAAGACGACCGGAGCTAGGGCTCCGGCGTCGCTGACTCGTTTGACTCAGGCGAGGGTATGCATGGCGGTTTCGCGTTCTCTGATTCGTCCATTCAAAATAACTGGGGCCCGCGGCTGACTGTGCTTTGATTTTCAAAATCCTTGACACGTGAACGCTTATCTTCATTTAATTTCAATCTCACAAACACCAAATGCAAGATGGCCTAGTGGTTAAGGCGTGGCATGTAGAAGATACTCCAAGAGGTCCTCAGTTCAACCCCTGCCAGGACCAGATTTGCTTTTCTTTTACAAACTTTGCACTTTTTTCATATTTTCTATATTATTTAATATTTTTGCATCATTTTAATTTCTTTTCATAATTTTATTTCTGCATTAAAAAATTACCAAAAATTATTTTTCTTTTTACATTATTTTCAGAAAACCTTTATTTAATTTATAAAATTAAAAAATATAATTTTGCATGCATATTTATTTTTATTCATGATTTTGCATTTTAATTACTTTTAATTCATTTTAAATTATTAAATTGCATCCAAAAAATCCCAAAAATTTATTTTAGCATATTTATATTATTTCCAGCATGTAATAATTTTCTCATATAAAAATTTGCATTTTTCTAACATTTTTTCTCTTATTCGATTCATCTCGTATTTTCCGATTTCTCGTTCTTTTACAGGTTGATCCGATTCAGACGATTCTTGCTTTATCATTTTATTTTATTTTCAATAATGTAACTGTCTATGGGATGTAATAGTTTAAAATTAGGTCTTTATTTTCCGCATTTTAAATTATGTATCTGCCCCAAAGCCTTGTAATAGCGTATGACATTTACATTCCGCACTTTACCTTTGATTTACTCCGCACCCTATCAATTGCTAGTAACTAGGCGTGTATGGCAAGATAATAATGAACTTAGCCCACTAATTTTCAAGATAAAATATCTGAAATCAACACACTTCTTTCACACATGCACCCCTTAGGGTAATTCTCTCTCGTTGCCTTTGCGAATCACAAATGGTTAAGTCCCTCGAACGTAGAGGTATCCTAGCACCGTTGCCTACAAACAAATCATCATAGTCCCTTCGATACAAGATCATAAGACCCACGATGTCGCCTCCGAATACATGATCTTGACCCTCGATTGTCGCCTACGAAAAATGATGATAGTCCTTCGAATGTGCTAGGATACTTCCTACAAGTTGCCTTGATAACCATCCGATGTCCCTTCGAATGTCCCACACATCCAACGAATGGAGCTACCTACTAACTAATAATGCTAGTGCTATTCTAAAGGAATAAAAGTATGAAACGACCATTACGAGTAGGTAAATAAGTCTTTTAGTTGCTTGCTCTAAACCAAATACTTTTCACACCACACTCTTTTCAAAGTTCAAACTCTTTTCAAAAAGCGAAACATTTAGAACACTTTGTATACACTCCTACATGAGTCATTACAAAGTCAAAGCGAAATGCCTTTTCAAAACATTTTTGACAAACACACGAAAGCAATTTTAAAAAGTGATCTAGAGCAACTAAGAGCAGTAGAATAAGCTGCGGATGGAAAGGGGTGCTAATACCTTCCCTTTTCATAACCTCTCCTTACTCGTAATCTAAGCGAAGGTCTTTTTCGTACTTTTACCTTCCTTAATTGGATAAAATAAAAGTCGGTGGCGACTCTTGCTATCCGCACATTTGCGATACAAAATCACTAAAAGTCAGTTCACCGTGTTACAAAACTGGCGACTCTGCTGGGGAGATGCCCTAAAGAGAGAATTGCCTTAGGGATTTCTAGATAACCTTTAATGTTTTCTGTTTGACTTGCTTGCTTTATCTTTAAGGGTTGCTTGGGTATTATATTTGTGGGGGATCCTACACCCGGATCCGGGTTTCCTTTTAGGTAAGTAGCAATAAATCATCGCGACCACTAGACGTATAACTAAACGGTCAACATGATGGCTACGTTAGCGTGACACTTTGGATGTCCTGATACTCTTCATTCCCAAGTTGAGGATAGTATTTGGCTTCTGCGTGCCGTCATGGCTAACTAAACTTTTAGAACCTTAATTGATCCATCTTGGCCATTAGAAGGTAGTGAGATGGCTTTGAATGTAGACCGAGGTTGGTTGATACTCGATGCTACGCTCATTGAGATCGGACTTTTGGGACATTTTCGATTGACCACTTGGTAGTCGTATTGAAATAAGCGCTACGAGAAAGATCAATGATGTGAGATTCCTAGAACCCGTTACTATTATAGGACGGGATGAACCAACTCAAACTTTTGGTGGGGTAATCACCTATACCTCATGCAAGCCTTAACTCATTGTGTGAATTGTTTGTGTGTGCTAAACATGACATCATGACATCATTTGCATTGCATATCATTTTTAACTATTTCAAGGACCTAGGGTTTTATCTTTACTGCTTTTGTAGGGATTATGGCTTCTAGAAAGACTATCCAGATCAACTTCATGGGTATACCTTCTCGGCTCAAAGAATTGGTTTGAAATTCCGATCATGCCAGTTCATCAAAAGATATGGTTATCTGCTTGATTTGGTTATCTCGGTTTTGAAGAAGATATGATGCATGTCTATTCCGGTTCTTTGATCCGAAACACCATTGCTTTACATTCCCAGTTATCGGTTGGTTCCTACCTTGGAAGAGTTCTCTAGCTACTTGGGGTACCTATTCTTGACCAAATGCCATTCAGGTTTAGAAAAGGTTCCTAAGTATGAAGACATCGCATCCGCTTTACATCTTAAGCGCTCAGACATTGAAGCCAATTGGGAAACTAGAAGTGGAGTTAAGGGTTTACTTTCCAAGTTCCTAATTAAGAAAGCCCGAGAATTCCTCAAGGTTATGAGTTTCCATGCATTCGAAGACATTGTGGCCTTGCTAATCTATGGTTTGGTTCTATTCCCTAACTCGGATCAATTCATAGATGTCGGTGCCATCAAGTTGTTTCTTACCGTAATCCATGCCTACTTTACTTGGAGACATCCTACATTCTCCACACTCGTTACTACTAAGAGACAAGGAACTCTCATGTGTTGTATACTGTAACTTTCAAGGTGGTTTATTTCGCACCTTCCTCCATCAGTTTTGAAGAACGAACAAAGGATGAAGTGGTCTCAAAGACTAATGTCGCTCTCTCATTCAGATATCCGTTGGAGCCTTTTCTCTCAAAAGGACTTCACTTTCATCGAGCGTTGTGGAGAATTCCCTAATGTACCGCTACTTGGTATAAGGGAGGTATTACTTACCCTTCTTTAGCACTACGTCGGTTTGGTTTTGCAGAAGAGATGGTCCATGATATGTTTCTCCAAGATATTGTGTTCGACTACAACCACGATCTCGGAATTAAGCGAAGGTTCATACGCTTGGGGCATGGTAAAGAAGGCGATACAAGACTTTGGGGCACCGAACTCCATTCCTTGGGAACCTTTCCTCAAATGGGTGCGAGCTCGAGCTCAAAACCTCATGATGCCATTCACGCTGTTCTACCAAGTAATTATGGAACTGTTGCTATAGGTGACGTACCTATACCGTTCTCTATCCCATGCCCTCTGATTTGAAGACTTGAAGAGATCACGGATTCAGCTTAAAGAGGATACCTTTGAAGCTCGGTGTTATGCAAGAAGAAGAAGGTACTAGAGTTGACAAAGCTACTTCACGAGTGAACATCAGCATACATCGGCACCAAGGAAGCGCCGTGGGAGACTTAGAGCTTTGGGATTTATATGCTTTCTTTTATTGTTTTGAACTATCTTTTGTACTTAAAGAAAAAGAATAATAAAGAGTACTAATAAATGTTTGTTCATTGCTTGTTTAACAAATTTAAATCTCTAAGGTCCTTGAAAACATTGCATTGCATTCACATAAACATCGCATATATAGCATAACATTGCATCACGGTACATTGAGTTGGTTTTCTCATTTGCTCGCTATTTATTTTAGCGAAATGGCTCTTGAGCGATCATCAAAGATCTTCGTGCTCGAGAATGCTCGGTTTGACAAATGTTTGGCTTGGTCCAAGGCCAAGAAGATCGAAGCTCATCAGAAGAAGAAGGTTGTTGGTCTTCTCGACATGGTGACGCTACAAAGGAGGTCCTAGAGTGGTTAGTCAGTTGAGCTCTCGAAGGAAGTGTCAGAAGGAAGATGAGCAAAGTAACAAGGGTGATGGTGAAGGCGATGGCTGAGCTTGAGAAGAACTATGATGATGGCCAATACTACGATGAGGATGACAAGTACAAACAACTTGAAGACCGATACGAATCTTGTGGAAAACACGAAGATGTGGGCTGAATTTTGATGATCCGAGTCTTGTCTGGTGTTGTGATTCCTCCCAAGTTCAAAGTTCCTACTTTTGCTAAGTATGATGGCATGTCTTGCCCTAAGCTGCATTTGAAGTCCTATGTCGGAAGATCGATCCCTACAGTGATGATTGTGGATGCACTATTTTCAAGAGAGTTTGTCCAGGAACCCAATTGGAATGGTACTATCATTAGAATGGTAATATCCGTACTTGGAGTGACTTAGTGATGCTCTGAGGCGATGTAAGGTACAATGCTGAATTGTACCCACT
>CM038796.1:114835001-114907936 GCA_021764765.1 Vicia sativa | reverse complement strand
ATCGACCCATAGACATGCTTTGTAGGTTGCATGCGAGTGGGTGTCAATTCGGCATTATACTCGCGTCACATGCATGAAAGCATCGGCTAAGTCACTCCAAATACGGATACGGTCATTCTCTAGTGATAGTACCATTCCAATTGGGTTCGGACAAACTCTCTTGAAAATAGTGCATCCACAACTACATCATCGGTGTAGGGATTGATCTTCGGACATAGGACTTCAAATGCAGCTTAGGGCAAGACATGCCATCATACTTAGCAAAAGTAGGAACTTTGAACTTGGGAGGAATCACAACACGGGGACAAGACTCGGATCATCAAAATTCAGCCGGACATCTTCGGGTTTTCCACAGCATTGAGACGGTCTTCAAGTTGCTTGTACTTGTCATCCTCATCGGAGTATTGGCCATCATCATAGTTCTTCTCAAGCTCAGTATTGCCTTCACCATCACCCTTGTTACTTTGCTCATCTTCCTTCTTGACACTTCCTTGGAGAGCTCAATCGACTAACCACTCTAGGACCTCCTTTGTAGCGTCGCCCCATGTTGAAGACCAACAACCTTCTTCTTCTGTTGATGAGCTTCTTGGATCTTCTTGGCCTTGGACCAAGCTGGTAAACATTCTTTGGCCCAGGCATTACGAGCACGAAGATCTTTGTGTTGTTCAGAGCCATTTGCTAAAATAAATAGCGAGCAAATGAGAAAACCAATCTCCAATGTACCTGTGATGCAATGTTATGCTATGATATGCGATGTTTATGTGAATGCAATGCAATGTTTTCAAGGACCTTAGAGATTTAAATTTGTTAAACAAGCAATGAACAAACATTTATTAGTACTCTTTTTATTATTCTTTTTTCTTTTTAAGTACAAAAGATAGTTCAAAACAATAAAAGAAAGCATATAAATCCCAAAGCTCTAAGTCTCCCACGGGCGCTTCCTCTTGGTGCCGATGTAGGCGTTGATGTTCCGCTCCTCGTGAAGTAGCTTTGTCAACTCTAGTACCTTCTTCTTGCATGCCTTCAAGCTAGGTATCCTCTTTAAGCTGAATCAAGGATCTCTTCAAGTCTTCAAAATCAGTAGGCATGTCGGGATAGAGAACGGTATAGGTACGTCACCTATAGCAGGTTCCATAATTACTTGGTAGAGCAGTGAATGGCATCATGAGGTTTTGAGCTCGAGCTCGCACCCATTTGAGGAAAGGTTCCCAAGGAATGGAGTTCGGGTGCCCCAAAGTCTTAGTATCGATCTTCTTTACCATGCCCCAGCGTGTATGAACCTTAATCAGTGATGCGGAGATCGTGGTTGTAGTCGAACACAATATCTTGGAGAAACATATCATGCGGACCATCTCTTCGGGCAAAACCAAACTGACGTAGTGCTAAAGAAGGGTTGTAAGTAATACCTCCCCTTATACCAAGTAGCGGTACATTAGGGAATTCTCCACAACGCTCGATGAAAGTGAAGTCCTTTTGAGAGAAAAGGCTCCAACGGATATCTGAATGAGAGAGCGACATTAGTCTTTGAGACCACTTCATCCTTTGTTCGTTCTTCAAAACTGATGGAGGAAGGTGCGAAATAAACCACCTTGAAAGTTACAGTATACAACACATGAGAGTTCCTTGTCTCTTAGTAGTACGAGTGTGGAGAGAATGTAGGATGTCTCCAAGTAAAGTAGGCACAGGATTACGGTAGAAACAACTTGATGGCATGACATCTATGAATTGATCCGAGTTAGAAATAGAACCAAACCATAGATTAGCAAGGCCACAATGTCTAATGCATAATCACTAACAAATTAAACTTAATAAACTTAACTCCACTTCTAGTTTCCCAATTGGCTTCAATGTACGGCGCTTAAGATGTAAAAGCGGATGCGATGTCTTCATACTTAGAACCTTTTCTAAACCGTGAATGGCATTTGGTCAAGAATAGGTACCCCAGTAGCTTAGAACTCTTCAAGGTAGGAACCAACGATAATGCAGAATGTAAAGCAATGGTGTTTCGGATCAAAAGCTGAATAGGACATGCATCATATCTTCTTCAAAACCGGAATAACCAAATCAAGCAGATAACCATATCTTTTGATGAAGCTCAGGCATGATCGGGAATTTAAAACCAATTCTTTGGCGAGAAGGTATACCCATGAAGTTGATTCGGATAGTCTTTCTAGAAGCCATAATCCCTACAAAGCAGTAAAGATAAAACCCTAGGTCCTTGAAATAGTTAAAAATGATATGCAATAAATGATGTCATGATGTCATGTTTAGCACACACAAACAATTCACACAATGAGCCTAGGGTTAAGGCTTGCATGAGTATAGGTGATTACCCCACCAAAAGTTTGAGTTGGTTCATCTGTCCTATAATAGTAGGTTCTAGGAATCTCACATCATTGATCTTTCTCGTGGCGCTTATTTCAATACGACTACCAGTGGTCGGCAAAAATGTCCCAAAGTCGATCTCAATAGCGTAGCATCAGTATCAACCAACCTCGGTCTACAAAAGCCGGCCATCTCACTACCTTCTAATGGCCAAGATGGATCAATTAAGGTTCTAAAAGTTTAGTTGCGCTTGATGACGCACCAGAAGCCAAATACTATCCTCAACTTGGGAATGAAGAGTATCGGGACATCCAAAGTGTCACGCTAACGTAGCCATCATGGACCGTTTAGTTATCGTCTAGTGGTCGCGATGATTTATTGCTACTTACCTAAAAAACCGGATCGGGTGTAGGATCCCCACAAATATAATACCCAAGCAACCCTTAAAGATAAAGCAAGCAAGTCAAGAAAACATTAAAGGTTATCTAGAAATCCCAAAGCAATTCTCTCTTTAGGCATCTCCCAATGATAGTCGATTTGTAACACGGTGAAGCTGACTTTTAGTGATTTTGTATCGCAAATGTGCGGATAGCAAGTCGCCACCGACTTTTATTTTATCCAATTAAGGAAGGTAAAATACGAAAAAGACCTTCGTTTAGATTACGAGTAAGGAGAAGGTTATGAAAAGGAAATATTAGCACCCTTTCCATCCTGATTTATTCTACAGGCTCTTAGTTGCTCTAGATCACTTTTTAAAATTGCTTTACGTGTGTTTGTCAAAAATGTTTTGAAAAGGCATTTCGCTTTGACTTTGTAATGACTCATGTAGGAGTGTATACAAAGTGTTCGAAATGTTTCGTTTTTGAAAAGAGTTTGAACTTTGAAAAGAGTGTGTGGTGTGAAAAGTATTTGGTTTAGAGCAAGCAACTAAAAACTTATTTACCTACTCGAATTGGTTTCATACTTTTACGTTCCTTTAGAATAGCACTAGCCGTACCATTAGTTAGTAGGTAGCTCCATTCGTTGGATGTAAGTGGGACATTCGAAGGGACATCGGATGGTTATTGAAGGCAACTTAGGAAGTATCCTAGCACATTCGAAGGACTATCATCATTTTCGTAGCGTAATCGAGGTCAAGATCATGTATTGGGCGACATCGTGGGTCTTATGATCTTTGTATCGAAGGGACTATGATGATTTGTTTGTAGGCAACGGTGCTAGGATACCTCTACGTTCGAGGGACTTAACCATTTGTGATTCGCAAAGGCAACGAGAGAGAATTACCCTAAGGGGTGCATGTGTGAAAGAAGTGTGTTGATTTCAGATATTTTATCTTGAAAATTAGTGGGCTAAGTTCATTATTATCTTGCCATACACGCCTAGTTACTAGCAATTGATAGGGTGCGGAAAGTAAATTGCGGAAAGGTAAAGTGCGGAATGTAAATGTCATACGCTATTACAAGGCTTTGGGGCAGATACATAATTTAAAATGCGGAAAATAAAGACCTAATTTTAAACTATTACATCCCATAGACAGTTACATTATTGAAAAAAAAATAAAATGATAAAGCAAGAATCGTTCGAATCGGATCAACTCAGTAAAGAACGAGAAATCGAAAAATACGAGATGAAAGAATAAGAGAAAAATGTTAGAAAAATGCAAATTTTTATATGAGAAAATTATTACATGCTGGATATAATATAAATATGCTAAAATAAATTTTTGGGATTTTTTGGATGCAATTTAATAATTTAAAATGAATTAAAAGTAATTACAATGCAAAATTATGAATAAAAATAAATATGCAAAATTATATTTTTAATTTTATAAATTAAATAAAGGTTTTCTGAAAATAATGTAAAAAGAAAAATAATTTTTGGTAATTTTTTAATGCAGAAATAAAATTATGAAAAGAAATTAAAATGATGCAAAAATATTAAATAATATAGAAAATATGAAAAAATGCAAAGTTTGTAAAGAAAAATCTGGTCTGGGTTAGTGAAAGGACCTCTTGGAGTATCTTCACACCACGCCTTAACTAGGCCATCTTGCATTTGGTGTTTGTGAGATTGAAATTAAATGAAGATAAGCGTTCACGTGTCAAGGATTTTGAAAATCAAAACGATCGACATGGGCCCGCTTATTTTGAATGGACGAATCGGAGAACGAAACCGCCATGCATACCCTACTTTGAGTCAAGCAGTCATGACAGAACTAGCTCCGGTCGTCTTCTCCGGCTGCTCGATTTCTCCAACCTGCAAAATACGATTAATAAACAAGAAAGAAGGACCTTATCCCCCTAAATCGACCATGGCGAACACGATGGTGGTGTTAGTTTTTCCTGAAAGTTCCTCTAACTATCGGTTCGAAACTCAACAGCTCCAAAGCCCTAAACATGGCATTGTGAGATTTATACGTTCAACCTTGCTAACGATTGCCCAGATCGAGTCTATGGAGTCTCATGAACACAAAAAAAACATTAGAAACGATTAACACAAGCAGAATAATCAAATGCAAAAATCAAAAAGTTTTGAATATGTATGTATGTATATGCATCGATTCTGGATGGTTTGATCAATGCCAATAATGTATTCTTACTCAAACCTACCTCCTGAAGACAATGGGATGGTTTTGATGGCTGAAAGTGGTGCACAATAAATTCAATTTCAAGTTTCTTGAAAATTTTTGCAAAAATAAGGGTTTGGCTTGAGCTAGGGTTTCGTGTCTGTGGCTTGTGATCTTGCTGAGCATTTATAGAGAAAGTTTGGATGGCAAAAGGAGTGAAAAAAGATTGCTCCATCAATGTGCAAATATTTTCCATTAAAAACAAATCAAATTTTGGAAAAAATTTGATTTTCTCATGAATGCAAAGGCTAGCACGAATTTGGTATGAATATTGGGCTTTCTTGGACTTCAAGGAAGATATAAATCCATTCATTTTGAAAAAATACTTAATTTTCATATTTTATATAATTTATTTTTGAATTAAATGTTATAAAATTCAAATATAAATCATAAAAATAGAAAATTACCAAGGCCAAGCATTTATGGATCAAGAATAATGTCATGAACAAGTTTGGATCAAAAGATTTTAGGCCCATTTGGAAAATTTTGCATTTTGACCAAAATGTCCTTTTGTGCAATTGTCCAAAATTGCCCAACTTCTGAATAGTGTATCTTGCTCAATTTTTCACATTTTTGAGTGTTCTTGGACTTTTTGGTCTCATCTCAATTGGAGTTTCAATGATCAATATATCTTCAAAACAAAATGTTGACTTTTTGTTGACTTTGAAAATGACCTGTAATGTTTTGAGCCATACCTCTCAAATGAAGCATTTTTTGGACATTCTTGTGAGACATGAAGTTGTAGAGAATTGAATTTCCTTCAAAACAAGAGGTGGTGGAAAAATTTCTGAGAAATTATGAGAAAGTTATGATCAGTCAAAGTTTAGTTGACTTTTCACCTAGAAACCCTAATTTAGAAAGTTGGACTTTTGAGCAAATCTTGAGTTTTCTTGATGAATTATGATCAACCCTTGATCAAATGATGAATGTAACTTCAAAATGAGGATGTTGACCAAAAATTATGAAGTTTGACTGTATGTTGACCGTAGTTGACTTTTTGTCCAATACATTGAGATTTTCAACCATCCGAGCAATTATAGGAAACTTGACTTGTGAGGCTTGAAACTTGACATGGAGAATATTTGAAACATATGAGGAGGCATGAAGACCATTGGAGATATTGGAAGTCCATCTTGACCTGAGAGATACCAAACCCTAGTTTGGGTTGATTGTCTAGGAGAGAGTTTGTCTGATCAACTCTTGAGGAATCCTTGAGTATGGATGTATGAAATCTCTTGAGTAAATGGAGGGCAAATTTTGGGGTATGACACCAAGCAAGTAAAATATTGGCCCTTGAAGGGAAAGCTGACTGCTAGCAAACTAAGTGTCAAGTTTTCCATTCTGCACAAGATAGGTGCAGCCAATTGGGTTCCCACAAACCACAAGTCCGCCATCTCCATTGGTCTAGGAAGATTTATTTTTGTTGTTGGAACCAAGACAAAGTTTGATTATGGCACCTATATCTTTGAGCAAACCTTGAAGCATGCAGACAACTATGCAATTAAAGGTCCCATAGCCTTTTCCTCCCTCTTGTGTGGTATTATAACTGACCAATACCCTGAAATCCTGGTAGATAAAGATTCTGTGTGTAAAAGAGCTCCTGCTCTTGGTTTCCACTACAAGTTGTTTCAGGGGAAACATGTCCCTGACATTGTCGTGACATCTGCTGAGACATCAAATGTCAAGGCTAACTCGGAAAGGTGATGTCATTCTTGTCTTTGAAAGAAACTTGCAGAACTTGAAGCAAGGAAGCAAACTCTTGAGGAGTGATCTCTACCTTGGAGAAGGAAAAAAAGACAAGTTGAGGATGAAAGGCTAGATGAGGATGCTGCTGAAGATTTGAATAAGGATGCTGATGAAGAACAAGAGGCTGGTGCTGAAAGCAGTTCAGAGGAAGCTACTTACCACAGTGCTTCTTCAGGAGAAGAAAGTGCCTAATTGCTGATTACTTGTAGCTGCTGATGCTTGTGTTTTTTTGTTCTGTTGATTTTTCTTCTGTTTGTTCTGGATTTTTGTACTTCATAACTTGGCTGTATAACTTTTACTTCTGCTACTTGATATTTCATGAATTCTGGGAATATGTAATGGATCCTTTGGCCCCTTTGTGGCTAAAAAGGGGAAGATGAAATTATGGGAATCATGGGTTGAATTTATCTTTAGTTATTTAGCTTAGTTAGCTTAGACTGGTTATTTTATTTCTGCTGCATTGGATCTCTGATAGCTTAGTTTGTTTTAGCCAAAAATTTGCCAAATGGGGAGTTTGTAAGTGTTTTTATGTTGGCCTTAATTTTTGGTAAAACTAGTTTATGTCAATGTCTTGACTGATGTCATGACATTCAGAGTTGAAGATAAATGAGAAGAAGAATAAAGCAGTGCAATTTCGGTCGGAGTTAATCATTATCTTGAAAATGCAAGAAAAATTAAATGTCATGACCAATGTTATGACATTTTGTGCTGTTTTATCTGTTATTTATTTTCCTGAGACTTTTCAGGATTTCTGTTGAGCTGTTTTATTATGGATTATGTTATTGGATCACATGCTCACGTGGCTTTGAGGTTAACCTTGTTTAACCCTAAATTGGTTTGTTAAAAAGACCAGGTCTTTAGGTTAAATTAAGTTAACCCTAACTAAAATTATGGAAGCCCAAGTTGAAGACTTTTACTGCTTCTATAATAGGAAGGAAACCCTGATTATGCTGCTGCGCCTTTGACAGTGTAGAAGGTTTTAGCGGTATGTTATTATTGTGTTCTTGTTATTCCTGTGAGCCAAGCAATTATCATTTGATAAGTGCCTTGGACTAGGATTTGATTTTAAGGGTTGTTTATCACTCAAAGCTTTGAAGCATGAGTGTTGTGTCTCTTGATTAAAGCTTTGAAACAAAATCAAGTATGTTTATTGAAGAGTGTCTTCACAATTCAATTAATCAATAGGTTGATATCACTGCTGTGATTGAGGGGGAGTGAGTAGGAACTCAGGTCTAAGTAGGACTTAGATTGAAGTTGCATTGGGTAGGTCTTAAGTGAAGGAGATAAACTGGTTTATTCACGAATTATCTGCTTATAGTGGATTTCTTCCCTGGCTTGGTAGCCCCCAGATGTAGGTGTAGTTACACACTGAACTGGGTAAACAATTGTATGTGTTCTTTACTGTTTTTACATTACTGTGTGAATTGTTAAATAGTTTGTCAGATACGGTGTCATAACATTCTCTGTGACATCACGTATCTGCTGCCAGGAATTTCAAATATAAAATTCATAAAGATAATATTTCAAAATATTTTTGTGAATTTTTTCATAATTTTTGGACCAAAAATGAATTTTATATGATTTTTTGAAGTTTAAAGCATTTAAAATTATAAATCAGAAAATAAAATAAAAGCAAAAAAAAATGTGGACCGTCTGATCATAGTCAAAATGCGTGAGTAAGCAGATCCAAAGGATCACACGCGTTGTGATTGATATGGACCTCCTTGGTTTTCACACCAAATTACAATTTAAATTAAGTTTTAAAAAATAAAATTAGAAATAATGTCACGCATTGCATCGAGTATGACTCACAAAAGTAATCCAGATCCAGCTCTAGGAAGCCGCATGGTAAAATGTTATCACAGGATCCAATTTAAAAAAATTACATGTCAAGCCCTCTTTGGTTGAAGACAGACACGTAGGTCGTCTTCAACCTCCGGCCATCCTCCATACATGTTCCTCAAATTGTGAAATAAATTCTTCAGACCTGTGTCATTCACTTCGTCTCTTCAAGAAGATTCTAATGGTACCCTCGCGAAGAATTTATTTCACTCGTACCAAGAATAATTTTGAAAAATCAAAAATAACAACAAGCACTTGTTTCCAAAAATTCTCAGTCAATACTTGATGAAAACACAAATGGTGAAGATCTCAAGGATCAGGGAGATGAGGAGAGTGCAATGATGCTATATTTTACAAGGTTTTATTGAGATTCCTACCTGAAAGAAGTTCACTTTCAAAGCTCTGAAACTGGACTTGGATAGCATGATTCAGGAAGCTTCATGGCACGATTCTTGTTCTGTTAGCTTCAGTGATGTTCAAGGAAGAAGAATGAATGGTTTATTTCAAACTGGAATGGCTTTGAGAGAGAAAACAAAGTTGCAGAAAATCTGGTTCGAAAGAGATTTTGGCAGGGGTTTTATGGCTATCAAAGCTTGAGAAAATGAGTGGAATGACTTGCTTATTTATAGGAGAAGTGAATGGGATCTAAAGGTAGGGTGAATGATGCAATTTGGAGCGAAATCGTGCACACCCGTGGTCAGGAAGAAAGTGTGACTTCATGTGCATCAAAACTTAATCATTCTTTGCGTTTTGATGTGCTAATTAATCGTGGGAAGTTTCTAATCACAATTAGTCACGAAATCAAGGATTAATTTGACTCAAAAACAAGTTACACGCGCAAATGCACAATCTGATGGTGAGCTTAGAACAAATTTTTGTACAAACTTTGAATTGATGTCAAATCCAATTCCCTCGTGCGTTTTTTGATTTTCTTTGAGACAAATGAAGTATTCAAAGAGTATAACACAATGAAAAAATAATAAAATCCAATGGATGCTTGAATTGAGAGATGTAGCCTTTAGGATTCTTGAAAAACACTGATTTTTCTGGCCAGACCTTGGTCAAGCATGCGACTTTCTAAAAATGACCTATAATCTTTCCTTTTCAAAAACTATCTTCCATTCAAACTTTTCTCTTGATTTTCAAAGATTACATGAAGTAGACCACTCAAGGAACATTTGGAAAAAAGAATCACTCAAAAATTCCAAAAATTGAGAAAGTTATGGCCTTGTGAAGTTGATGAAATTTCACGAAATTACCTATAATCTTTTGATTTCTTCAAGCAACTTCAAACACTTTCAATCTTTAAAATTTATGAAGATAAATTTCACATCCTCAAAATTGTTGTGAAAAATAATTACCTCAAGGTGACAAATGATGATCAAGATATGATCTTTGAAGTTGATTGACCAACAATTGAGAAATTCATCAAGGACTTGTAATCTTTTGACTTCATAGGAAAATTTCCAAGAATTTTATCTTCCTACCAATTGAACTAAGTTGTGTTAGATATCCTTAGGTTCATTGTGAAATAATAATGATTTCAAGGAGACAAGGATGACCAAGTTATGATCCTTTGAAGTCATACAAGATAAATGAAGCATCAATATAGAGTGGGCAAATCATAGACTTTTAAAACAATCTTCTCATCAATCAAACTCCTTGGATCAAAGCATATTCATATTATAAGTCCTATTAAGAATCAAATGACTTTGAAATTATCCACAAACTTCACACAAACACCAAGATATCCTTATCCAAGTCTAATTAAGTAAATGGCCATAGAATGGTGAATTCTTTGAATTTGATGATCTCTTTCAAAGATGAAACATATACTCAAGATGAGAAACCAAAGATGATGACAATATAAATCTTCAATGGGAGACAATACTTTCAAAATCTTGGGGATTGAGGAGAGAAGGCATAGAAATAAACACATGAGCCTATTTATTCCTTGAACAAGAAAAATTTTGTGCACCATTCACCTACAATATTTGGAGAGTGAATAATACACACATTATTTTTAGTCAAACATAAATCATCACATACATTTAATGGTGCTTGGTTATCTTCCAAAGACAAACCCAAAGATGAGAGAGAGAGAGAGAGAGAGAGAGAGAGAGAGAGACCGTTTGATCTTTGTGTAATGCAAAGGTATGAAGTATGAATGAATATTAGGGACAAAAATTGGGGTACAACACCTCTGTCACACGCGGTGAATATCAACAATAAAAAACAGAAGACACTCTTCAAAGACACACAATCACACTCGCTTCAAAGCTTATGGTGATTGACAACTTACAACTCAACAAACATCATACTCAAGTATAAATACAAGAGAGACTCACAATAGACAATGAACAACTAAAACAATAAACAACCAACAAATAAAATCTAAGTTTCTAAATCTGGAATAGTCAAACTGCAAAACAAGGTTTGCAGCCTTTAAATAGAGTAACAACAACTAGGGTTGCTTTATTCACAAGTCTTCACTGCTTCCTACTATTTCTCCATGAAAGCAGGACATAAAATCTCCAAGTATATTGTTGAAGGTGTTCTCAAGCTTCCTTAATCTAAGCATACAAATAACAAACAAATTGACTTCCTAAAAATTATGAACTTAAAGCACTTCTGTCAGTTTCACATGTCAGGACATCTGTTGTGACATCTGCTACTTCAGTAAACTTCATGGCATTTTCTGAGCAGAATGTTTTACCAAAATTGATGCCAATCAATAGAACTAACATAAGCTATATTCTCTTTTCTACTTGTTTTTTGAGCATCATTTTCTTATAATTACCTCGGGTGCTTTTGTGCCATGTTCCATGAATGTCTCTTGATGTTGGCTATTGCCCATAACATCTAAGAACATTATTTTTTATTATAATGCTTGTATGCATCCAAGGGACTATATTTTTCCATATATCATGACACTTGATCATGTCATCTTGTTGACAATTCTTGAGTCCTTAAGTTCGTGATTGGTATCTTGTGAGGGTTTTATAATCACCCCATGACGTACAAGATATCATTTTCTTCTTGCTTGATCTTTATCAATGTCATTTGATTTAAGGCAGTATCATTTATCTTTGATGATGTTTTCATCAATTATGTTACTTGATTTATGTAAGTTTCGTCTTCTACCTTGGTTACTCATGAATCTCATCTTGAGTTAACTCATGATTCTCCAATTATTCTTTCACTACTTGATTCTCTGTGTGTGCTTGCCTATTTTTGGTCATTTCTTTAATTACGTGTTTGTGTGATGTCTTATCATCCTTTATCTTGATGTTTTATCATTAAGTTTCTTGATGTCTTATTATCTTTAGTCCTTCATTGATTGATTCTCCTTTTGTATGCTCCCATAGAATCTTTAGTTCACTATTCTCTATGTTTTAATTAAAAGACCTTAGGATCTCTATCCATGCATGACAATATTAGGTAGATATCTCCTCTTATACTCAACTATAGGGCCATCTTTGCATGACAACTTTAGGTTTATTTTGCTAGACTCCTTAGATTTTGCTTTTGCATATTAAGATTAAAACTTCTTCCTTCAAACTTCAAAACATGTTAATATTATAAAATCCTTTTCAAGGTAAAAATACCAACCAATTAAAACTTCATTTTGACATTTGGCTTTTCATTTTAAAACCTTTTTCAAAAGGACATGCTTCGCTAACATCGTTTATAAAAACACACAACAAATAGAAATATTTGAGCCAAACTACGACTCTAATTCCTTAAAGGGAAGCGTAGGCATCTGGTCGCGGGCTCAGCGATCACAACTTTGTAAATATTTCCTTATTTTCCTTGCATTTTCTTTTCATGCATTCCTTTTAGCATTAAGCTTTAGACATAGATATTTACACACCCTATAGACTAAAACAAACAGAAGTGGATCCCGTAGAGTACTACAGATGTGTGGGGTGCTTATATCTCCCCCTCGCGTAATCGACTCCCTTACCCGATCTCTCGATCGTAAGACCATGATTTCTCCCTCTTAGGTTTACTCGATGTTCACCTTTCCCACGGATAAAAATATTGATGGTGACTTCATTGATATCCGATGATTTGTCTAGTCATTTCATCATCAAGAAAACTTATAGTTTCATGTGTTTATTTTCATGCCTTACCTCACAAGATTCATTGAGATATAAGCCTCATAATCACATGTACTTCAATACAACATCATTTCAATTTCTAATGTGATTTATCATGCCTTGATTTGTAAGGAAAATTCAAAGGATTCAAAATTGATCCAGTGGTTTGACCTAATATGGACAAGTCCTTGATTCTATGGTCACACGTGCATAACTCTCTCAATTTTCAATATTTTGAAGTGGTTATTTTTTATGGGTTTTCTCATAATTCACAATAACTTCTCTTCACATGACAAGATCCAGTTGTGCAAAGATCATCAAAATATTGAAAAGATTACAACTTCTTTGAGAAACCATTGAAATCTTTGACGACTTCAAGAGATCATAACTTGGTCAATTTTTTTCTCCTTGAGCTCATTCTTTTTTCACAAAAAAGTTGATGATGTCTACTACAACTTTTAGTCAAGGATCAAGACCTAATAAATGTGTCGAAAGTTATGAAGTTGATGGATACATTATAGGTCAATTGTGGATTTCTCATGAAGAATTCATCAACTTCTAAGGACTGTAACTCTCTCAATTTTTATTATTTTTTAGTTAAATTAATTCCAAAATTTCATTTGAATAGTCTATTTTATTTTATCTTCAAGGATCAAGAGATAATTTTTAATGGAAAGCCATGTAATTTTGAAGAACATTATGGGTCACTTTGAGATTCCATACTTAGAAATTGTTCTAAGTATAGATTTCGATGAGATTTTCCTAATTTCAAAAGGACATAACTTTCATCTTAGATTACGAAATGCAAACTTTCTTGGTACAATGTAAAGATCAAGAAAGATTGCAAAAGAATCATCAAAATATTGAAAAGATTACAAGTTATTGGTTGATCGAAATTTTTACTAATTCGATTACAAAACAATGAAGTCGCCATCTAACTTTATTTATTCCTAAAGAGGAAAGGAAAAATATAGATAAAACCAATAAATTAAAATGAAATGGTCATTGCAACCAAGAGATGCGGGTTCAGGAGTCGGTTATGCAAGGGGAATGTATTAGCACCCCTCACATCCGTCGTACTCAATGGACCCATTTAGTTCTAAGTGTTTGTGTGTTTAGTGTGTTAATTTGTTATCTTCTAATTACTATGTGCAAAAGAAAAAGAACATGTTTTAATTTTTTGAAAGTGTGTTCACCAAGATGTTAAAATCCCGTGCCTACGTATTCCCCAAGTGCGATGGGAAAGTCAAAGCTTACGTAGTTCTCGGTTACGAGAACATTTGTTGGTTGGTTGATTTTATTTATGAAAATAGGAGCTTAATCGTACGTGCGATAAGACATCGCTAGGGCAATTCGCATGTGAGCGAAAGGAGATCGCGTGTGAGCGATGAGTGTTGCATGTGAGCGATATTTGAAAAATGACTTGCACGTGGGCAAGGGTTGATGATTTTGAATTGATTTTTATGTGGGAGAAGAACATCGGACCATAAGAGTTCAACGACTAACGCCTCAAGTACTCGGATGAAGGTACATAACCATCATGATCATCTTTTTCTACCAAAAAAGTTTTATTAAGAAAAGGTGATGCAAAACAAATTCGTTTAATTAGATTCAATTAAAGCGTCGATCGAGGGTGAAACAGATGACTACCTTACGCTTGGAAGAGTAGAATATTTATTATGAAATATTTTTGAGCGGAATCACTCGAAGTTGGATCGAGGTTTGAACATTTATTATAAAAGGTCTTGAAGATGAGATTTAATTTGGGCTATGATTAACCAAGAAAGCTTGATTAATCTCGAGAGAAAGACAAGTGTCTACTCCTACCATGAGGCCTTTGGATGAGAACTTAGTATATGGACCAAGGCACGATAATGGAAGATAGGTGAGTAATGCGAGCATTCATGAAAGTATAGCAAATAAATTGATAAAACCCATACAAGGTGGCTAACACAAATGATAAGGAAGTTTACATTATGTAGGTGCATGCGTGAAATACATTTAATCGATTAATTAAACAAATTTTAATCAAGTAGTTAGGTTAATAAAATTAATTAGATAGACTAATCAATTTTAAATAACCTAATTAGATAATTAAATGATGTTTAACTAACCAACTAAAGCCTCATTGTAAGCCTAAGAGCAAGCGTGGTGTGTACACAAAGTGTGTCCGTTATGCGCTTCTAAGCTTTAATCGACTCATGGTGAAAAATGGATCGACAGTATTAATTTGAAATGTTTTTGTTTGTGCATTGTGATGAATGATTAAATAATAAAGCAATAAAATATTTACTAAAACTATTAAAACTCATGGGGAATAGGGATACATAAATTACAAATGGGGTGAATCGAATAAATTACAAGCCCATATAAATGTACAAGTAAGAATAGAAACAATTCAACAATTAACAAAAATAAATTTAAGAGATAAACAACTAAAAGAAAATATTTTTTTGAGTATTTTAAAATATAAAAAACGAATTTTTTATAAGAAAATAAATTTAATAAGATAAATTTTAAATCTAAGATCTTATGTTCTTTTTTTAAAGATACAGTTTTGAGTAAATAAAATAAAACTATATATATATATATATATATATATATATATATATATCCTCGAAAATTATATTGAAGATCTAAAATATATTATTTCTGGTATCAATCAACAAAAGCAATATTATTTCTAAAAAATTTTAACAACTAAAAGAAAATCTTTTTGTACTTTTTTTTCTAAAAAAATGTAAAATAAATCTAATTCTAATATATTTTTTACACTTTTTTATTAAATGAAAAAAATTGATCAAAAATAAAAAATGAAAGTAGAAACTAAGTTAAAACAAAACACTAAATAAAATAATAAAAAAAAGAAGAAAAAAAACTGGATAGTATTATGAAAAAATTCGTTGGTCTATGCATATTGGGTCAAATTATAAGTCCAATTCAAATTTCTAACTTAACAGTAAAACTACAAACTGTATGCCACTCCTTATTATTATTTTTTATCAATTTAATAGAAAAAATAAAGAAAAAAGTCCTCTCTCTCACACGACACTTGTCTTCTATCTGCGTCATCATTCTGTTTTCTCTATCGCTCCATCATCTTTTCCAAACTCAGTTCTCACGTTTCCTCTACTCTCTATGTTAAATCCATCGCTTCTATTCTCTCAATCACAAGGAAAAAAGCAATCATCACACAACAAGAAAACAACGAATAAAACCCTTAAACCCTTTGATCCTACAAACCCCAATATTATTGTTCGGTTACATATTACAACAACAAATGAGTTAGAAAAACAAAATAAACACCAAGGTATGTGGTTTCAATCCCTTTACCTTACGACTTCGTTTCCTACTTCTATCGGATCTTGAGTCACGAATCTTGCTCACGGGCGTGCAGTTCAAAATATATGCTTTATATTGCGTTGTTTACTGCTTTCTGCTTGAGTGCGGTTCTATGTGTTGTTATATGGAAGGAAATCACTTGTAGTTATTGTTCGTATGAAATTAGAAGCGGAAGCGGAAGTTAGGTTGTGGGTTTTGAGAAGATTTTGTGGTTTACGGGTTGTTGGTGAAGATGATGTATTGAGGTTTTGAGGTGAGTTGTGAGGTTAGACAATGAAGGAATGGAATGTTGAAAAGAATAAGGTGGAGAGTTATTTACGAGAAAGTTGAAGGGTCGGTTTATAGAAGGTGAGTGAGAGTAAGAATGAGATTTGAATAAGGATGAAGGATATACTTGGTGAGGAAGTTTGGAGTATAAGTAGTAGAAATTTGAATTATTAGTGGAATCGAAATGGTGAGTGGAATGGTTATATCTTGTACTAATATTTGTTTTTTTGTGTTGCAGGTAGTACAATTTGATACAAGATGGTAGTGGAATGGGTGAAAGAACCGTGCAAAGCAATACAAACAACAACAATCATATATTTTTTTTATTATTTTGTTAAAAAGTAAAAATACAAAAATATAATTAATAGAAATCAATTAATAAGATAAAAATTAAGATTTACAAAGATATAAAGATGCATAATGTAATTACAAAAATTTAAAACTTAATTAAAAACTAATTTTATTACTAACGGAATGTCAATTAAAAATTCATTAATAATAAAAACTAATTAATAATAAAAATGTAAATAAAAAAATTGTCTAAACTAATGGTTCACAAAAAACACAAAATTCACATAGAATAACAACTTACAAATGGAATGACAATGTATGAATGATTGACTAAAAGTAAACTCCATGGTACAAAGGAGCAAGCTAATGCAATTGAATTAAAACAAATATTTATGACACAATGAGTAAACAGTTGAGACTAATCTGTTGAATGAAAAGAAAAATTGAGGCGAAATTTAGGGTGTGACACAAGTCCTTTGAGAAAATCATTGAAATCTTTGACCTGACTTCAAGAGATCATAACTTGGTCAATTTTTTTCTCCTTGAGCTCATTTTTTTTCACAAAAATGTTGAGGATGTATACTACAACTTTTATTCAAGGATCAAGACCTAAAAATGTGTGGAAAGTTATGAAGTTGATGGATACATTATAGGCCATTTGTGGATTTCTCATGAAGAATTCATCAACTTCCAAGGACTGTAACTCTCTCAATTTTTATTATTTTTTTCAGTTATATTAATTCTAAATTTCATTTGAATAGTATACTTTATTTTATCTTCAAGGATCAAGATATAATTTTTAATGGAAAGCCATGTAATTTTGAAGAACATTATGGGTCACTTTGAGATTCCATACTTAGAAATTTTTCTAAGTATAAATTTCAGTGAGATTTTCCTAATTTCAAAAGGACATAACTTTCATCTTAGATTCCCAAATGCAAACTTTCTTGGTACATTGTAAAGATTGTTATGAGGTCTTTCAAATGCAATAAGAATGATGTCATTAAGCCTATTGATCAAGTTGCACCATGGATTTGCGAGATGGCACATTGAGCGAGTTTTCAACACGGTCAGATTGCAAATTGGTTAATGTGGTTCCTAATGATCAAATTGATGTGTGTTTTCCGCTTAAACATGTTTAAAAAAGTTTCTAAAGATGGTTTAAGCCTTGAAATGCATGTTTTGGCTGAGTTTTGAGCAATTACAAGTCACAGTTTCACCATATTGCTGGTGCACACGAATTCTACTCATACTCGATCATTTCTCTCATCAAATGCTTCCGTTTTTCTTAGCTATAAAAAGGATTTTCCTTATTCATTTCCCAAGTTTTAGAGAGATAAAAAACCTCTTACCAAATTCCTCCATACCTCACTTTTTGAAACTTCAAATTCTTGTTTAGAGAACTTTCAGTTCCAAATTCTTCAATCCATACGCATCATTGAACTTCCCTGAAGCTTCTCCAACAAGAATCAAGTCTTGAGCAAGCCTAAATCGAGCTATCCAAGTCCAATTTTAGAGCAAGTTTTTCTTACTTCGTTCAGGTAGGATATGCAACCATTTTCCTCCAAATAAATTGCTAAGGTGTAGTCTTTTCATCTCTGAAGCTCATGCTTCTTCTGGTTTTCGTTTTCATTAAGATTTGAGCATTTAACTTCAAAATTCGTTTTCAATTTTCTTCTGGTTATTTTCTAAATCGACTAAGATGTCGCTTATATGAATTTGGCATGAGGATCGTCTTGAAAAGATGGGTCTAATGATACCACTACGAGTGCTTGATTTTACCAAAAATCACGATTTCACTGGTGTTTTGAGAGCTGGAGGTTGAAGACGATGACATGGAGTCTTCAACCAATGACAGTGCTCCATTTGTTTTGTTTTCACTGTCTGGATTTAAATGTGATTATGTGCATTATTTACACTAAAACCATGGTGTTCTAGTGTGATCCGATTCGTTATATTAGTCACATTCATCCATTACTCCACGTTATTTTGGCTTTTATTTTATTTTCTTGTTTTGTTTTTAATTGTTTTAAACTTAAAAAATCATAAGAAATCATTTCAAACATAAAATTATGAGAAAAATCACAAAAATATTTTGGAATATTCTATTTCGATTCTAATTTTTTTTATAATTTTATTTCTGATTTGACATTTTATGATTTTTCACTATTTGAGTTCTTTTTAATTGTTTAAATGTTTTTAAATCTTTAAAATTCTAAGAAAATTATGGAAGGATTCAATGTTAATTTGACATTTGGTGACCTCATTTGATTTTTATGTGTAATTTTTCAATTTTTGTGATTATTTGTTTATTTCACTTAATTACGTATTTTTTAAAATTAGGTTACGATCTTTAAAATTCTAAAAAAAATCAATACTTCTTGACTTGAGTTTGAATTCAAGTAATTTTTTGGGATTTTTGTTTGGTGTTTTGATACACTTGGTGTATTTCATCAATACATTCCAATTAATTAACCATTTTAAAAAAGGATTTATGTAATATATCACTTTTTATTGGTTCGACTAATGTGTAGACATAACCCCTTTCCCTCTTTATTTTATCCTCTTATTCTTCTTTTCTTTTAAGTGATAATTAGTGGCCTAAACTTTATGTTTGAAATTGTCCAAGTATGATTGATTATTGAACCATGGTTCAAAATCTTTTAAGCTTATTGTTAAGAGGCTTTGATTTTATCAATCCTCTATAAGTCTTCATCAACCTTGGCCTAAGTTCAATATTCAATCATCATTGATCACTTATTATAGATTCTTTTTTTTTATTTTTTATAATTATGATTCTTAGTGGCACAAGTTTATATCTTATTGTCCAAGGATGGTTGATCGATTATTATAGGTCTATTACCTTTGAAACTTGTTGTTATGAGGCTTTGATTTTATCAATCCTCTAATGACTTTCGTTAAGCTCGGTCATGGTCATCATTCAATCATTATGGATCATCCATGTAATCATTGACTAATAACTACTAATTTATAACTCATTATGTTTTTACTTTGAGTACTTTATCTTTAGTATTTACATATCATGCTATTTGACTTTTGCTCACTTGAGTATTTTACCTTTATGTCATTTTATCTTTGCTCATTTGAGATTTCTTTTTCTTTTTCTTTAAAGATACTTAATAATCAACTTAAACATTAAAAGACTTAATTCTTTTATGTATTATTCATTACTATCCTTGACATTATGGATTTGTGAACTTCTTGAACTTAGGATTAGAAGCCTTGATACTTGGAGACCTTGAGACCTTTTGACTTGATGTTGCCTTGTTATTATGTTGTGTATTTGGAAATCTTCTGTGTGCAGGTGTTGTTCTAATAAATTTAAGTGATCTAAATGGTACATGACTTAATATTGAAGACATTTCTTTGAGGTTTTAAAACCTTGGATTTCTTTGATACCTCCTTACTTGTGATGATTGATATGCTCTTGGTCTATTTGGAACTTATGGCTTTAATTCAAATGAAGAGAATTTTATATTGACTTCATTGTATCAAGTGTTGATTTATTGTTTGGTTAGACTTTCCCTTACTCTATATTTTACTTTATACTTTAGGATAATCTCTTCATCACCTCCCATCTTCTTTTATTTTCAAAATCTTCTCCCTTTGTTTGAAAGGATTATTGTTTTCTAACTTGAACCACTTTCATAATAAAGTTGGACTTAGGTCCATGTATTTTCAAACTCCTTTTCTTAATCCACACTCCTTAATTAACTTAATCATCTGGCACTTTTTGAAAGACTAAAGTCATTATACATTCAAGGTTTTTGCCTTGGTGCACTTTTTACTTTAAAACATTTTCCTTAAAACTAACCAATACACCAACTTTGGTATTTTTACCTGGACTGCATGAGTTTGGATTTAAACATTGCACATTGTTGTTATGTAGGCCTAGAGCTCATTATAAGATTTATCAAATCAAAAATTGTAAAATAAACTTCTTTTCTCATCTCCACAATCTATTTTGTACATATTTCTTTTAGCCAAAATACGTAGATTTTCAAAGAGGTTCCTGCAGAGTGCCGTAGATGTTTATGGTACTTAAAATCTTCTCTTTTCATAATCAATGATCCTTACATTAACCTCTTATATAATTTGGTTTATTCTCTTTTTTCTCATTACCTTGGAAACAATAAAGCGCGACAGTGGTTTGTTTATTGTGCGAGTTAGGTCAATAATGGCTTAGTCTCAAATTTTTATCTCTACACATATTAATTGATATTTCCCTTAAAGTTAAATATTTTAATACATATTTTAAATTTTACTTGAGTAATAAAATAAATTAAAATTTAAATCAAATTACTTTTAATCAATGTGAGTCACTATAGGCGATTATACTTGGATCTCTTTTAAACAATGGATTAAAAGATAATCATTAAATACTAGATTTAGGATAGCCAACATAGTTAGCAATTTATATTGATGTTTGAAATACAAATAGCATTTAATTGAATAAAAAATAATTTTATACTACATAATATTGTCTGCATTTGATACGTGAAATTGAAAATCAAAAACTAAACTTACATAATTGTAATAATAAGCTCAAAGACAAAAAAAAATGTAACTATAAGTCTATAACTTATTATTTAATTAACTACTAGATTATTCTATATCTTCTTCTTGTTCATCAAATTTCATACGTCATTCCAACTTTAATAAGTTTCTTATGAGGGATAGCCATCAATTCATGTTTTGTTGAAAGTTTCTTCTCATGACGTTGTATGCATTGACTATAACTTTATTGATGATTGACGAATTTGGATCTGCCACCACCTCTGTTTCCCCTAGCATATACACAATACCTTTCTCAAAAGCATTATCTACAAATTTTATCTCATTCTCAACTCCTTCAACCCCATTCAGGGCTTCAATTGAATCTTGTTCTTCTTTATGACTATCTACTTGTTCACACATGCGTTTCTTTAACCTCAAGCATATAATTACTTTCTTGGATAATAAATTCCTTTAGATGTTTTATCAATTGAAACTCAAACTCTATATAATCTTGATTAGATCGTTATAACCATGTCTTATAATGCAACGGAAGAAATTGCATTTTCTCGGTCCCAAGTGTCGAAATAGAAATCTCTCATTCAATACAATTCTACTAATTGGAATGGTCTTAATGGAAACAAAGATAACAATGGAATGAATGGAAGGTATGTTGGCAATGAAGTGATGAAATATTGGAGGAATTCCTTGTAAGCTCGAATACAAAACTCAATTCGGTGTATGATTTGTGTTTAGTTCATTAACCATTTTATTAAATTTTCGGAGGAAATTCTGTTGTTGAGTTCAAACATGTACCTTTCTTTTTGTGCATGAAACCATATTCCCATAATAACGGTGAAGATGACTGCGGATAACAGAGGAAGAAAACCGCCTTCTTTGAACTTTATCATTTGCGCCGATAAATAAACAAGTTCTATGCTACCAAACGATACGACAAAGAGAGTTATTTGCCATATGTTTTCTTCCATACAATCAACATTACAACAGAAACCAAGAATGTTGTGATTGCCATATCACAAACTATTGCAACCCCTGTATCAAACATAACATTAGATTAGGTGTTATCACGATCTTCTTATAGGGTGTGCAAGATGAACTACAATACAGGGCCTCAAATTTACCAAGATTAAATTGTAGCTAATTTAGGCCTAATAATAGGCTTTTGGAGGTAAACAATGACAAAATATGGCCCCTATTTATTTTGCTATGATTGACTTGTGACTAATTTATTGTTAACCTCCAAAAACCTAAGACAACTCTAGATGTTGTCATTATATATTGTGAATTAGTGATACGATTATGTGTATGTGTGTGTGTGAGTGAATATGTGTGTATGTATGTGTGTGTGTGTGTGTGAGAGAGAGAGAGAGAGAGATATGGAGAGAGAGGGAGACATATGGAAGCATACGTACCATAAGCATTACTAAGTTTTGCTGAGCTTCTAAAGATAGCAGTAATTAGAATACATGCAACCATGAGAATATAGTTGATTTCAGGAATATAAACTTGGCCTTTATGTATAGTTGATGTGTGTTTAACCTTTAATCTTGGAAAACAATTCATATAGCCGAGATACAATTGAAAATCTGCTGAAATTACTTGGCTTCCTATGATGGAAGCAACAACGGCCTAAACAAATGTTGGCCAATACAGGGACCTACATAGAAACAAGAAAAAAATAAATAACTTTGAGTGCATGCGATGAAAAAGGAGAAAACAAAATATTATTATACGGTATGCATTCATAGAAAATATTCGACACGGTGTGAGGAACTTTCGAAGATCTGTTGCTTGTCCACTATATCTGCTAATATGGTGGAAGTGTAAAAAGAGAAGCTAATGCAGCGAATATATTACAAACCAATAAATCACTAATGTTTAGTTTATATTACTTTGTACTAGTTTTTACACGATAATAAAATCATGTGATTTTGCATTATAGATTAAAACAACCTCAGTTTAATCATTACTTACTTGAATAGCTCGAACGTTGAAGTGGCCCAAATCAGCAAACATAGCCTCACAGCCTAAAATTATGCATGAAAAACCTTATTAGAGAATAGTAACAAAATATTTTTGTAATTGTTGATTTTTAAATATCAATAATTTATTTACAAAATAATATAACTTGTACAAAAATATTGAAGTTCAGACGTGAATTATACCCGAGATACATAGAAATACTCCGCCTAAAGACATCCATGCTTTTTTCCCATCGCGTTGAAAGTAATCGATAATATATTTTGGATTAACAGCACGCAATACTCCAAAATCATATTTGAATAAATTATAAACACCCGTTCCTCCGATTAATATAAACCAAACAGTTAAAATCGGAACAAATGAAAATCCTACTTTGTCAGTACCAAATCTTTGCACACCAAAAAGGAATATCAATATCAATATAGTGATACCCACCACATAATCTGAAAGTAATGAATAAGTAAAATTATATTCAGTATCATATATAATTATAGTTACGAAAAAATAAAAAATAAAAATTGAAACCATCTTAAATTAAATACCTTGACTCAATTTAGCACTAATCCATTTCTTGCGAGAAATAAGCACATATATACTATGATCAATAGTAAAATTTTATAGAAAATATAAATGAAGATAAGAAAATGAAAGTTAGTTCTTAACCTGTCATAGGTGGAGTGAAAATTCCATCACCTATAATCATGGTAGTTCCCAATATAGTCATAAATAATAGAAAAACACGTGCAAAATAACTATTCTCAAGCTTTTGCTTATTTGATGGTGATTCTAATTTGTAATTAGAAAGCTCCATGTCCTCTGGTTGTTCATTTGGAATCAAACTCACTTTGGCATGTCTACATAACAATGAATATAGTGCAAAAGCACCACCTATACAAAACAATATCATTATTTAACTTTTAAATGGACAATTTATAAATCCTTTAAAACTTATATGAATATTTGATTAAACAATGAAATAAATATGAAAATAAAAATAAAATTGATTTATCTTACCATTGCCATTGTCGTTAGCTTGAAGTACAATAAAAACATATTTGAGCAATGGGAAGATCAAAATAGTGTAATAAATGATAGATAAGGATCCAAGAATGTCATCCTTATGATTAATACCATTTGGGAAAGTACTTGTCAAAACATATAGGGGAGATGTACCAAGATCACCATATACAACTCCCAAACTTTGAAATGCCAATGAAAGAGTAGCTATCCAACTCATCTGTTAATACTCAACATTCATTAAACAAGTAATTATAAATTTAATTGCATATCACAAAAAAATACAATGCATTAAGTTTTATGATAAATTGGTATTATAACTTGGTCATATAACACGAGTTTGATATTTAAATTGTTATAATACATTAAATAAAGAGATGTGACAAAATGGATTGGGCCTTTTTGACGGGCAAGTCAAGGTTTTAGCATCACCTCTCTACTTTAATCGTCCTATTCGCAAACATACATGACTATTTGTCATTTTTAGGCTTTAGAGGCAGTAAGGTCCTTTGAACCCATGCCTTGATCCTGTTTTGGGAGCCCAATCAAAGTTTCCAACTCACCCCCTATACATCCTCCACATGCTCCATTTTTCAAGTTTTTCAAGGTTTCCCCCGGCCCTCTACTTTCCCCTACCCACATTTTGGTAAGTTTTGATGACTAGAACTTAAATGGAGAAAACATGAATTTTGTGACTTTTAAGCTTTAGAGGTAGAAAATCTTGTCAGAACCGTCACGTCTCGCCCCAATTTTTGTCGAACCACCATTTTTAGCCACCCCTATACTTTGTCTGGCCCGCTCCATCTTTTATGGGCTTTAGCAAGACAATTTAAATGAAGTGGACATGTTTGTTTGTCACTCCTAGTTACAACCATAAATATTGCCAATTATTATAGGAACAATCCACTGTAAACGTTATGCATGTGTGTGGAACCAATGAAAAAATGTCAAATTCAAAAAACAAAATAGAGAGAAACCTTAGAGGGTGATCAAGTACTTGAGATACTTTTTCCGCTTCTATAGAGTGAGTTATCACGTCTCCATGATATTTTCTTTCTTTGAGAGTTTTGTTCGTGGTCTCCTTCCAATTTGTATCTCTCCTTCCTCCATATCTATAAAACCTCCTTCAATAGCTATGGGAGAAACACCACCTTTATTTATAATAGTTTGTTTTTGATTAAAAAAAAAAGATAATATTAGAATATATGATAAGAGCTAAATAAAGAAATACCTATTTTAAAAATAGTGTATTGAATGATGTTTGTTTTGAGAATACTAAAGATAGAGGTTGGTATAGTAGCAAATATAGGGGTTGGTATAATAGCAAATATAGGGATAGCAAAGCTTATGGTATAATTAGTTGGGATAGCAAAGCTTATGGTATAATTAGTTTGTGTGGTTGGATCCCTTGAGATCACTTTTGTATTAACTTTTTTTTTAATTAAATTATTATATTTTATTTATTCAAAAAATATTTGTGTCTTGAATTGATTACGAATATATAATTTATCTTTTAAATTGTTTTAAAATTAAATTTTCTAATTATAAATTTATTAACATGTGTCCTAAATGCTCAGCATTACCCAAAAGAATACAACAATTATTAAAAGTTTAAATGTAAATGTATTGTATTTGTGTTTATCTATATTGAAATATGATTTTAATATAATATTTTTTATTAATATTTTCTATTTAACTTTGAATTTATTATTTAACATATGTGTCAATTTTATTTATATTATAATTTTATAGTTTGTAATATAAATGTATTTTTTTAAATGTATTATTAATGAACGTATTTTGTAGGTAGTTATGATCAAAATTAAATATTTTAATGATTTATTGATTGTCATTGATTAATTGTGTATAATATTTTTACCTTACAAATATATGGATTAAATCCAAAAATATAAGTGAGTAAAAATTTCAACACATAATATGACACAAAAATTATTCGATATTATTAGTAGAATAAACTTATCATCCATGCGATATAAAATTAAAAAGACTTAATAGATTGGTAATATAGATTGAGATGGTTTTCAAGAGGTTGATTGTCAAGTATGCATAGGGTCGTACTTATGGTAAGATTTATGGTACTAGAGACTTGTTTGTCAACCACTAGGACGTGTTCACACTTCACATAACTTACGCAATAATCCCATAACACTTTTGGTTTTAAGATTGGGATGTCTTTGGAAGCCAATAATATAATGTTTAGAATTGGGATGTTTAACCATAGTGAAACAACTAGAGAAATTATCGAGTGAAATCAATGAAGTCGCCATCGAACTTTTATTTTATAGAGAGAAAGATAAATATCGAGTAAATTTGAGAGGAGAGTCACGATCTTACGACCGAGAGATCGAGTAAAAGTCGATGCTTGAGAAAGGTGTTAGCACCCCTCACGTCTGTAGTACTCTACATCATCCACTTCTGTTTTCTATCTAAAGGGTGTGGGTTTCTATCTATAGCTTACAACTAGGGAAAAATGAATGAATGCAAAGTATTTGTATAAAAGAAGGGTTTTTATTGTACTTGTTGCGATTGCGAACCTTTAAGCCCTCATTACCCCATTCGTGCAATTAGGGATCAAAGCACTATGTTGTTCTCCTCAAAAAAATTGGTGGGTTACAATGTTATTTATGAGTAATGCCATTTCACATCCTTGCGATTAGGATTGCAATTCGTGCTGAGCGTTGCAGCTTATCGAAAGACTCATGCTCAGCCACTCGCACACTTAGAACTCACTCGGATTTGAAATGGAATACCCTTATCAAAAAGGTTTTCAAAAGAAAAAGGTCCAAAAATAAAATTATTTTCAATTGATGGATTGTTTTTACCGTGGTGAAAGGATTTAAGTTTTATTAGCATGTTTTGGGAATTCGATAAAGAAAGAGTTTTAGTCTTAATATGCAAAAAAGGGAAGAAAAACATCTAAGTGAAACTATCTAGCTCTGTCCCTAATGTTATCATGAAAATATGGTCCTATGTCAAGAATTAAAAGGGAACATCTACCGATGTTAGCATGCATGGATAACTATCCTAATGTCTACCTTTGTTGAAGAACTAGGTGAATCCTAAGGGAAAATAAACAAGTGCTTTGACAAAAGCACACAAATAATGCAATGCACAATCATATGCAGGGAGGGAGAGGGGAACACAGGAAGGCTTTAGTCAAAGTAAACAAGCTGCGTGGTTGGAGAAAATGTCCATGCCTTGGTATCATGTCACCAAGTAGGAAGAGTAAATGAGTATAATGAGAGTTTCAACGCGTGCCGGCGCGATCTCTAGACAAAGCATGGTGGGTAAATTGAGACCCTTATCCGAGGCGACTCGATAACAAGAACAATCACAACTCCGAAGCATCGTGGTAATGCGCAAGCTAAGGATGACCGACGAAAGTGCGGAGGTCGTGCGGACCCTTTTAAGCCTTCCATTGAGGACTTCAATGGGGAGGCGGAAAATTTCCTTCTCAGGTCTTTGAGCACAAAATAAACACACACAAAATACCTACAACCAAGGTAGAATTTTAAACAAACTACACAAAATAGCACACAATATGTGGAATTTACTTAAACAGTCTTTAAATAAACCGGAGGGTTCTGACATAATCAACAATGGATATCCCGTCATGCATCTCTATTCCTACTTCTCGTGAAAAGGCGATAAATCCCTAATTCTCATGATATTTAGAAGCGATAATAGAATTCGGTAAAAAGTACGAGAAAATACCAGCGAATATCAATCCGTGACTAAGCAAAAGAAAAGAAGCGGAGAACTTAGTAAACAAAGAATCAACAAAGAAAATTCGGTAAGCATGTGTGTGAAGCATCAATAAGCATGATCGAGAATGTGGCGGACACATTCAAATATCAATGGAAGACTTGCACGGATAACCATCCTAGCAATACAAGCAAATAATGCGCACAATAGCGTGAACACAAGATAAGGAATATGTGCGGACATATCCAAGTCAATCGAACACACCGCAATGTACATTAACCAATGTACTATGGAAAACCAAGGCGAATGTATCGACACATTCGTATAACAAAATTACACACAAAATACAATAACCAATGTACCATGGAAAGCAGAATGTGTGTCGACACATCTATAATAAAGTACACGCACAAAATTTGATTTATGCAAAAACGACAAAAGAATAAAAACGTGTGTGTGACAGCAAATCGGACCATAAAATAATGGTCCGAACAAGTTTTCGATCACATAATCAGCGATCATTATGTGATCGAAAACTATCCCAATGTACCTTGTACAATTATTAAACATGTTAAAGATAACAAGGAAAATATAAGCTTAAATTAATGGTTGAATGCTTGAAAAGTGCGGAGAAAGCGTCGCAATCAAGAAAAGAATTTGAAATTTTGGGCTGAGGTAACGGTTACCTCTCGGTGGTAACCGGTTACCACGAGTGCAAGGAATTCTAAGTTTACTAGCGCAAGCTAACGGTTCCCATAACAGGTACCCGGGTTCCCCAAAATACACTAAAACACTAGCCAAAACCAAAGCGAATGCGATTCAATAAGCTGGTAACCGGTTACCCGTAATATAGAAATAGTGAACAACGTAGATGCATGGTGTCGATTACAAGCGGAGGTAACTGGTTACCCTTAAAGTAGAGTTAAATTATTTTAGCATTTTGAAACTTTGAAAAGTTGTAACTCATGCTCTGGGAAATCGTTTCGGGCTTCGTTAGGACCGTTGAAAAGCTTAAAAATAGTATAATATCCACAGAATGATATGGAAATCAAATCGGCAAGCGATCAAATGACAAATTTCCCTCAACGATTGCATAATTGATGTGCGAATTTGCCATTTGTTTTTTAGAGGTTTCAACATGTTTTGTCGGATAGAAGGCAAAAATACACATCAATTACACAATCATCATAGCAATGAGATTTTATGCATTCAAGAATTAAAGAAAAACCACGCGCTAACATCAAGGCACGACGGCTCAAGCATATTTAAGGCTAAAATCAAAGTCTATTTACATGCAAAACAAGTTTCACATCAACAATTCAATATCATCTATTATTAAACACTTGAATAAGCATTTTTCTTATGAAAATCAATTAATCAATAAGTGCTTTTGATCATCCAATCCCATATTTCAACATTATGATCACATCAAATCACAATTCCATAATCTAATCCATAATCTCAATTCAAATCCTCAAATAAGTCTTGATTCAATTATCAATTCTGGAAAATTGTTTATTCAAGAATCAATTATGCAAAAGTGCTTAATTCAAGATAATTTACCATAGAAACAAAGAGGAGGTTGAGGAGAAGAGATTAATGATATCGAATCAAATATCGAGAGCTTGAGAAGGCGAGAGGAGGCACTACTTCCTTGAGGAGAGGTAAGAAAATTCTTCTTCCAATTCTTGATCAAGCTCTTGAAGTTGTTGTGTTCTTGAGAAAACTTGAGAGAAAAGCTTCTTTGATCTTTGAGAGTGTTTGTGTGTTGAAACTTGACAAATGATTCCCCAAATTATGAGAAAAAAATTTATTTATACTTTAAAATTTGACCTAAGGTGAATTGGACTCAAGTGGGCCCCAAATTGGCTTTATCGAGGCAAAATTCATCCACCTCACAAGGTCATCGGAAATTGTGCCAAATTCAAAATCGGGCCCAACACGGAAAATATCCAAAATGAAATTTCATGTGATGTAGACAAATTTCATCTCAATTGGACAAACGGTGAAGGAGATACAAATTTTTGAAGTTTCAGTTGACATTGAGAACATCTGACACGTGCAGAATTTTAACTACGCAGCCTGGGGAAAACGCTTCGAACAACGATCTTGTGATCAAAATCTGAACTCAGTATATAAACGAAGATCGAAGCTAATGAAATTTTTGAACTTTTGGCACCATTCCTACCGCGATCGGATAAAAATCGAGTGAGATATGACTTTTTGAATATTGTGCGTCAGAGAAACCGATGTTCGGTTCAGCATAAATACCCTTTCAAAGATTAAAATTCTGGTTTGTATCCGTAAGGAATCAACTTTCGGCCGAAGCGAAAAATCAATACTCAATTCGATGTTCGGTCAAAAGTTATGAATTTTTTAATGCCTCCGTGAACGTTCATCCAAAAATCAGTTTAATTCTCTTGAAAAATAAATTTTGAAGACCTTCTTCACACATTAGTCTCGACCAAGACAAACTTGACGAAGTTGTGATTATTATGCACTCGAACCGCGAAATATCGATTTATGATTCAAAATAGTCCAAACTGGCTGAAACGTCGGTTTCTCCGTAATTTGAGATACCTCGATCATGTACCGACAGGCATAAATAATTGTACAATCCACTAACAAAAGTCCGGAGAATGCTTTGAGTACATCTATTAGTGAGATAACCATCTCCCAAAACTTGCCAAATTGGAAGCAGATACCTTGATCTCATAACCATGAAACCAATGATATGAATGCATGCTCATGATGATGAAACTAAAAGCAAAATAAGGTTGAAATTAAGAAGGTAAATTTTGGGGTACAACACATAGACTCAATATCTTCTTCATTTTTACCCTTCTCCATTTTGTGCGTTAGTAAAATTTTGGGAATATAATTATAATAATGTGATATTTAATGGTGTTTGGGAGCACCAATGGGACCAATGATCCAAAACCACAAGAGAGTGAGACACTAAATCTCAACCAAAACTCTTAAGATGTTAGGTAAATTAGTCGTCTCTCTTATAAATCCTATAAGTTCCTTGTTTTTAAGGATTGGAATTAATTTTAGTAAACCAAATAACAACAGCAATAATGTAATGCACAATAGGACATAACATAACAGATACAACAAAAGTCCTATTGGAATGCCTGAACATTTTGTGTTGAATTAAATTAACAACTGGAAAAACATGTCGAAGGAGATGTCGTAACATCAGACATCAGACATCACGCCTGCTAAAATGTTAAATCAGTTATAGTTACATTTCAGTTTGTCACATTCGGGAAATATTATGCAACATATATGCGTGTTATTGAATGCATATGTGAAGGTACAAAATTCAATCGAGAAGCTAAATATAAAAATCGAGACTTAAGATTGGAGACCTTGATTGTAGGAAATACGATTTGTTTCTATGATTTATTCTTACTGATTTATTCATTGATATGATGTTGCTTTGAAGGCTCAAGTATAGTTTGGGAAAAGGTTATAAATAAGGAGTTTGTAACCTAGTTTAGTAAGCTAGCCAATTACTGAAGGATGTAATCATTAGGTATAGCCGTGTGTGAACCACCGGATTATGGGATGGTCCGAATTGTACTTAAAGCCCGTATGCAAGAGGATAATTGTACTCACTCAAAAGTTGTGAAGTAATGAGTTGAGTTATTTTTCTTGGAGGAAGCTATGAAGCAACTCAAGATGTGTTCTAAATTATAAGCATGTTGCTTTTAGTCTTAGGTAATTTGTGGAGTATAGCTTACGATCATGTGTGTTTGAAGGGTGTCTTCAAGTATTTGTTAGTTGTTATAATCACCGCGTGTGATTGAGGGGTGAAGGGTTTCTCATATCAAAGGAGTTCTTAGGTAGAAATTGCATTGGGTAGTGATTAAGTGAGGAGCTGTAAACGGGGTTGTTTAGCTTTGAATTAATACTCGATAGTGGATTTCATCCACGGCTTGGAAGCCTCTAGATGTAGGTGTGTAGCATTGAACTGGGTGAAAATTATCTATTTTCTTTATGTTTTTCCCTACACTATTTTATTCTACCTTGTTTGTTTGTATTAATGTCAGATCAGATGTCTCGACATCCTTATAGGACATCTGAGTTTGGTTCACCAGAATTTCAATTGGTATCGAGCGAGCATCCACCTCTATTTTAGATGAGATACTCGGGAGGATACTTTCTGGTTATGTACAAGGTAGTAGATTTGTACTGAAAAATTGTCTGAACAAGGATAGTTAATATTGTATGGTTCCTTGAAGTGGAGGATGAACCTTGTAACACCCCAATTCTCCCACGACAATTATTAAGAAAATCAGTGTTATAAAATTCTTTTCAATAAACAATTTTATTATTACAATTCAACTTTCAACAACTTCATGCTATCACAGGTACATAACACATAAACTCGGATGAACCGAAACAACATGAATTTAACTTTATTAATACTAAGCAGCGGAACTACATTATTCAACTTGGATGACATAACATCTTTCTCAACTTAAAACAATTTAAAATCAACAAATACTTTTCATGTATCGACATAGTTATTCAACAATAAAAACCAAGAAACAAAATAACTAACGTTCATCCCCCGAGTGTTACGTATCAGAGCGACAACCCGACTCGAACTAACAGCGACTAAATCTTCGTTCTTCTAATACCTGCACCCACGTAGAAAACATCACAACATAAGGAGGTGAGATAGAAACCAATATAAACAAGTGTATGATAAACCATATATTAGAATTTAAGCATACAAAATCACCACTTCAATGACATACTTCATCATAGTTCAACAACACGACAACAAATCGAGTACAACGACAACATAATAACAATGTAATTAAACAACAACAAGACACTTTATTTAATCAATATAACAACTTAAATCTACACAATTTAATAACGACAACTTATAACAACAACAACTCATAAAACAACAACATAACAACATCAACTTATAACAACACTTATAACAACAACTTATAACAACAACAACTCATAACAACAATAACTTATCAATCAACAAACAATTAAATAATAACAACAACTTTAACACGCGACTCAATATGCGACTCAACTATGCAAATGCATGTGGTACCATTTGGATCAGAACTCCCAACTTAAACATATGCCAGTTTATTGAGGCATTAACAAGGCATAAGCCTTCAACATGGTGCCATCAAGGCTAAGGCATAACCCTTCAACTTTCAACGTGGTTCCATAAATTCCAACTTAATAATGCAATGTATGCCATACGACATCAACTTCAACAAACACACAATAATAACAACAACAACATACAACAACAACTTAAAATATGCATCAATGGCATCAACTTAGATCAACACTGGTCATTCGACCTACAACTTAAACATGTCCATAAATCGGGACAATTCAATTTATTCAACATTGGCCATAGGCCTACAAATTCATCAACATATCAATAATAATTTATTAACAACAACAATTTATTAACAACAACAATTCAAGCAAGCAACTACGATAAATACTAAACAACTTAATAGTTACAAATCTCGTCTAAAACATTTTATTTACCACCACTATTTGATTACTAAGCTTTACCTACTAATTCGTTTAATTCATTCAACTACTTAATTTTCATTACTAAAATACCTATATTCAACACGTTTGACACCGTTTCCAACTCATCAACCAACCAAACATAACTACTGCGCATATCACAATTACGACAAATTCATCTAATTCCGGTTAATTAATTTTACCTTAAAGTTACTAATACTACGATTCGGTAATAAATTCATTGACTTTACTTACTATTAATTCCATTGTTCCTTTTTATTTCATTCGTTGTCATTAATCCTCAATTACTACTAAACTACATCTTTGCTAATAAACACATTGCACCATCAGTCTTACTGCTACTTAACATAATTTCTTCTGCTAAAATTTACCAACTCTTATATCCGCTAGCATACTACTACGATTCTAATACTTATTTTACATTACTATTACAAACTCCCCTGACCACCGGTTAACTTATTTAATCAACTTCATGTCAATAATAGTTTTCTGCAATACTACTAGTATTAGTTTACTACTATCAGTTTTCATACTTATATGTACTATAAATTAATTTAATCCTCAGGACAAAGCTTACTACTTACCTGATACTAATTACTTGATCCACTTGCCACTACATTTCGAATACAAACAAACAATGGAGAAATATGTAGAACAACCAAAAAGTGCAGACAGACAAAAGAATATTATAATACTCCTAGTCATAAGGCTTCGAGCGACATCCCTCTCCCATAATACATACATGATCAACACATGTCCCATCCTACATCCTTGCCGTTCGTGAGGGCTTCCAACGAGCCACCAAATTTTCCCTTAATGCATTTTCTTTTCAATTGCAATTCACTGTAAACAACTTGATCAATTCTTCTTAAAGGAAACACATTCTTGTTTTATAGAGATTCATTATCACACCAATTAATTTCTACTCGTACTCGTAATCAACACAGTAATGGAAATCGACGCCTCAACAATTATTTTTCACAAAATCAATATAGCAACAACAATCACACAACAACGAATTAATTTCATCAACACAATCCACACAACAATTAATCCATGGCAAAATTCATACACCATAATCCCACATACAATTTATTATGAACCTAGTTATAGAGATTGAACTCCACCCTTACCTTGGATTGACGGTCTCTCCATAATTTTCGATCGAATTCCGGTTTGACTTTCCGGTCTGAAATTCCTCTTCCGGCGGATAATTCCATAAAAGTTATTCCTCTTTTTCTTCCTTTTCTCATGTACTGGTTCTTTTCTTTTTTCCACAAAACCTAATTCTTCTTTTACTACTACTTCCTTTTTATTTCAACTAGCAATATAATAATAATAATACTATTATTTGATCTAATGGACCAACTAATTAACACCTCAATATTATTTCTCACACCACCGCTAAATCAATTTTAATCAAATAATAATCCAATATAATAATATTATTTCTAATATTATTTTTCCAATTAAATTGACTATTACTCAACTATCAACTTAACAACTCAACCAACATATTAATCCAATAATGCCTCTTATAATAATTCAATAATTTCCGACTTTGTCTATTCAATAAATAATTCCTTAAATAATTTAATTAAATAATTAATTAAATTCAAGCATAAACCTATATGTGGAAGACTAATGTGTATTAAAGACAAACCTAACGAGCGATTGTACCTTCTTGATAAAAGATGATGAAATTGGAACATAAGAATTTTAAAGTCACAGGCTTCATATGGGAGTGAAGACCTTGGATTAATATAAAGATCACTGTTTAGTTTATATTTAGCAAAATAGAAAAATTGTCAAAACCTTCATGCGGGAGTGAAGATATTGATAAGGTAACTTGTAACACGGTGGGAAAATTGACTTGTTTGTTTTGCGTTTTATCACAAATGTTGCGGATAGCAAGAGTCGCCACCGAATTTTCTTTTATCCAATAAAGGGAAGGTGAAAAGAACAGGAAAAGACCTTCGATTAGATTAATGCAGAGGCGGATTATGAAAAGGGAGGTATTAGCACCCTTTCCATCCGTAGTTATCTGGGCTCTTAGTTTAGCTCACTTTTGAAAATTTGCTTTCGTGTTTGTGTAGTTTGAAAATGTATCTTGAAAGTACATTTCTCTTTGACTTTGTAATGATTCTCGTTGGAATGTATACGAAGTGTTCGAAAAGTTTGTTTGAAAGATGCTTAACTTTGTAATGATTCACACTGGAATGTATACAAAGTGTTTGAAACGTTTTTGAAAAGTGTGAGGTGTGAAAAGTATTTTGATTCGAGCAAGCAACAAAGTCTTATTACCTACTCAGAATGGTCGTTTCCATGTTATTTTTCATTCTCCTTTAGAATAAGGCTATCCATACCATTAGTTTGTAGGTAACTTTATTCGTTTGGATGTGAAGGGACAATCGAAGGGTCGTCGTTTGGTCATAGAAGGCAACATGTATGGATACCTTAGCAATTCGTAGGGACGATCATCACCTTTCGTAGGCAACAATCGAGGGATGAGATCATATATTCGTAGGCAACATCGAGGGTCATCAAGGGACTATGATCTTTGTATCGAACGGACTATGATGATGTTATTAAGTAGCGTCTTTGCTAATGGTATCCCTACGTTCGAGGACATGACCATTGTTTATGTAAGAAACAAGAGAGGATACCCTAAGGGGTGCAAGTGTGATGAGTGTGTTCGATTCGAATATTTATCTTGAGATTAGAAATGATCTAGGGTTGTTTTAGTCTTAACATGCAAACCCTAATTACGAGCGATTAGATATATGTACAAAAATTAAAGGTGCGGAAAGTAAAAGCGCGTAAGCGTAAATCCTACGCTATTACATGGCTTTGGGAAGATACATAATAGGAGGTGCGAAAAGTAAAGGAGAAAATGTAAATCTACGCTATTCTGAGAATAAAACTTTGTGACCTATACAACTTTTGTAGAATTGTAAATGCGAATATAAATAAATAATCGGATAGTAAGAAATATGTTAGTGAAAATGTTTTAGAATTTTGTAGAAAAATGCTTTTAGGGTTAGTAAACCTAATTACTAGAAAATATTTTTTGGGAATTTTACGGATTAATTTAAATGTGGAAAAAGTAATTAAAAGCTAATTTATGATTAATTAACAATTAAGTAAAGTAAAAGTGAAAAATCTAAAATTGTATTATATGTTAACAAATGGATGCGGTTGTGAAAAGGAGATCACGGGGAGGCCACATGAAATCGACCTCGTCATCAACAAACCCTACACCAGCCAGCCCGGTGGCCAGCGCCTTCATCATAAACAAATGAGGGAAGGCGGTGTTTATGCAATTTGGATCACGATAAAAGGATGAAAACCTAATGGCGGATCCGAAACTACGGGTGGATGTCATTAGCGAGCAATCCGTGAAGGCGGCGATGAAGTATGTGGCGCCGTCGCTGGTAAACGGAAAGATAGGAATTGTGATTGACAAGGAGGATGTTGAATCGGAGATGAAATTTTGGGAGAATGCGCTAATTTTTTATGTGCTTGGAGATGAAATCAGCATGCACTCTTTGCGAAATTTCATGCAGAAGAACTGGAACTTCGTTCAACTTCCTGCTATGAACTATCATGACGATGGATACTTCATTCTAAGATTCAAGAATCGTGATGATATGGATGCGGTGTTGTTGCAAGGTCCGTATACGTTTAGAAATATGCCCGTGCTCTTACGTGACTGGCGTCCTGGATTTGATCTCAAGAGAGATTTGCTGCGCACATTGCCAATTTGGGTGAAGCTACCTAACCTTCCTCTTCATCTATGGGGGGAGAATAGCCTCAACAAGATTGGTAGTGCACTAGGAGCACCTTTGATCAGATGAGTGCACAACTCATAAGCTACGAGTATCGTATGCCAGGATTTTGGTCGAAATTGACAGCATCTTTGATGAAATTACTTACTGATGGCTGGAGAAAAGCCAACAAGTTGAGTATGAATGGAGACAAAATCTTGAAAAATGCAAAAAATAGGGCACTCATGTGACCTTCTTTGAAAAAAGAAGGCATGGAAACCTAAACCTATGAGAGAATATAATGAGAAACAACAACGAGGAAGTAGCCTCCTAGGACAGGCTGCTATTGAAACCACAACAAAGTATCGGACAACACCTCAAGCAATGAGACAAAGCGGCGAGAAGATGATGGTGTTTGGACCAAAGCTAGTGAAGCTGTGAGAGATAAAGGAAAGAGGCCGAAGTGGGAGATTCCTCTGTAACATTCAATGTAACAATGGTTTTGGTGTCTTGGAAGTTTTGAATGGCCCCGAGATCCTATTGATAGGGGACCATGTTAGTAGCTTGGAACATTAGGGGCTTAATAAGGTGGGCAAACTTAGAGATTAGCTCCCATCTCCATAAGATGAAGCACGCTATTGTGATCTTAGTTGAAACTCGTGTCAGCTGGTAAGCGAGAATGAGAAAAAGCTACAGCTTAAAAGGAAAGTATATGGACAATTATAGCTATCATGAAAATGGTAGGATTTGGATTGCTTGGATGATACCGGGTTTTTAACCCCATCAAAAGAGTTCTAGCCGTTCATCCTGCCGAGTTGATGATGGCAATGGTAATTTCGATTTTGGTTGTGAATATATTCCCATAATCAATTAGAGAAAAAAGTCTTTGGCATGATCTTGAGTGTATTCATAGGAATCAACAAGGGCCATGGTGTCTGTTGGTGATTACAATAATGTGGCTAGATAATGATAAAATTGGGAAGAATAAATCCTTAAAAGTGAATATTGTGATTTCCACAATATGTTGGATATTACAGTGCAGAAAATGATCTTGGTAACTTTACTTAATCCAATAATCAATTTACTCTCACGCATAGATAGAGTCTTAAATATTATTGGTTTCATCACATAGGGATGCTACATTAACCATAATGCACCCTCATGTTTACGATCATGCAATTACGCACATTCTTTGGGCACGAAAGTGAAGATCCATAAGCAGTTCGGGTTTAATAATTGGATAGATGACATTGATTTCCTCAATATAGTCCATAGATTTCGTCCCATTCCCACTCTCCTAAAAGCTAAGAAAAGTAAAAATGCTTAAAGATAAAAATGAAACCAACAACAAATGAAAATCACCAAGCTAGAAAAGCTAAACCATGCCTATATGGAATGAAATAACGCAGATGGATCCTAGCGAAATTGAAAAAGTGAGAAACGACAGAGGAGCTTGTGCCTGAAATGACATGGAGGAAAAGATGTGGCACAAAAACAAAAAATTGAATGGATAAAAAATGGTAACAATGCTTACTTTCACCGTCAAAGCAAAAAACAATGCTAAAAAGCCAAAATGCTTCATTATAACTACTCACTTTATAGTTAATTAATAGTCCATGATTTCTATAGAAATCTTATGGGCAGCAAGAACAACCACTACGCGTTGAATAGCGCTATGAGGCGTCAAATCAATTATGACCAATGTGAAATCTTATATCCAGTACGAAAGTGAAACAAGCTCTGCAGAATATTGGTGATTTGAAAGCCCAGTGCTGAGATGCTATAATGCTAAATTTTTCAAAGCATGTTGGCATATAAAATTATGGATGCCGAAATTCTTTGAAAACAATTGTCTTTTGCCCTTTCAACCGCAATGCTTGTCACCCTAAGTCAAGTTATGTCTCCAAAAGACTATAGACCTATGCACAAATTTTACAAAATCATTTCTAAGGTTACCGCTGCTATTGGGAAAGGTACTACCTAGTATTATTAGTCTATCTCAAGCACTTTTGTCCGGCCATCATTCATAATCACATTATGCGCGCTTTGCTCCAAGGTAAGAGAAAAGGACTCCCAGTTATGATTCAAGTAGATCTTCAAAGGCTTATGACATGGTGGATTGGCATGCCTTGGTATCTTGAAGGAGATTGGTATCCCTGGAAAATTCATAGATTGGATTCTCACTATGGTTAAAACTGTCTCATACAGATTTAACATAAATGGGGAGCTATCAGATTTTATGCAAGCAAAACGTGGAATAAGACAGGGAGATCCACTTTCTCCATTACTCTTTGTCTTGATGATGGAGTACCTTAGTCGTTTGCTTGTCAAAATCAGCGAGGATCCTAATTTTAATCATCACGAAGTGTGAAAATGAACATCACACACCTTACTTTCGGGATAGCGTCCTTCTCTTTAGCAGAGGGGATATAACCTCTGTGGACATGCTCTTACAAGTAATGAACTCTTTTGCTGCAGCAACAGGACTTGTGGTAAATTCTAGAAAATGTAAGTTCTTTTGTGGAGGGGTTGATAGGGATACAAAAGACAAAATTCGTGAGTTATCTTCTTTTGAAGAGGGCCAGCTCCCTATCAGATACCTGGGAGTCCCTCTGTCGAGTAAGAAGTTGAATGTCAATCACTATCTCCCTCTAATCGATAAGATCATGGCTAAGATTAGACATTGGTCATCTAGATTACTGAGCATGGCTGGTAGAATCCAGCTTGTGAACTGCACTGTCACTGCCATCACCCAGTTTTGGATGCAGTGTTTGCCAATTCCTAAGGATGTGATCCACAAGATAGACTGTCTTTGTAGAACTTTTATCTGGACTGGTGGAACTGTAATTAGCAGGAAGAGCCCAGTGTCGTGGAAAGATGTGTGCAGACCAAAGAAACATGGAGGACTAAACATCACCAATCTTGTTGAGTGGAATAGAGTTGCCCTTCTGAAGTGCTTATGGAATCTGTGTAGAAAATCCGACAACTTGTGGGTCAAGTGGATCCACACCTACTATATGAAGCAACATGATATCATGGACATGGATGCACCTTCCAGAGTTCTTGGGTGATGAAGACCATTCTTAACCTTGAGGCGAGGTGCCTAGTATCTGCATGTGGAATCAAATGAATAGCAGGAACAAGTTCTCAATGAGGAAAATGTACTTGGCTATGATAGATAGTGGTAGCGATATACCTTGGACACACTGTTTCTGAGAACTATGCTAGACCAAGAGCTGGCATAGTGACTTGGCTACTTTGTCATGGTAGGTTGGCAACAAAGGATAGATTAAGTCGATTTGGTATGATTGATGACAAAATGTGCAGTTTGTGTAAAGCTGCGGATGAAACACATGACCATGTATTCTTTGAGTGCAGTGTTTCTAAGTGCATTTGGCAACTTGTCCTGAATTGGATCCATGAAACTCATAGTCCTAAAAGTGGAGGGATGAGAGTGTTTGGATTTGGAGAAGTGTAAAAGAAAAGGTTGGAAAGGAAGCATCACTGGCCCTCACCAAGCATGTATGCCATATGGAAGCATAGGAATGATACAATTTTTACTAACCACGGGAAAACACATACAGATGTGAGTGATGAAATCATAGGAAACATTATATATAGAGTGGGGAGAGCAAGCTAAGACCCCACATAGCTTTTTAATGTGTTAATTTTTATGTCGTGTTTGTAGGTTGGATCCATTTAGATCACCTTTGTACCTCATTGGTTTTTGAATATAAGATATCTTGTTTCAAAAAAAAAAAAAAAAGTGAAAAATCTTATTTTTTAATGTCAAAAATTAAATAAGTATTTTAGACCTAAATACAAAGGAAAATATTTTTGTGATTTTATGGTATTTTAGAAAAATGTTTGAAAGAAAATTAAATAAAGTTAAGAAATTAGAAAAAAATAGAAAATAAGGAAAAGGTTTGGAAAATGTGAGAAAAAGAAAGGGTTAGCGAGGATCGAACCCAGACCCCTTAGGTTTACCATCAGCGCTTACCAAGCTGGTCAGTGCTTAGTTGTTAACAAAACACAACCATTTATTTATAAGTGTTAACTTTGTCCTATTTTGAATTTTTCAAACACACGCGCGTGGGTCCCAAATATTTGAATGGACGAATCAGATGATGGAATAATTCCACGCATGCAGTTAACCGGTCAATGCTTGGGTCCACCGCCGAAACCCTACGCCGATCGTCTTCTCTGGTGAGTTCGTTTTTCAAACCTGCAAACTAATGAAAATCGAGGCTTAGGATTAAGGCTACCCCTAAATCGACCCACAGGTTCGGTGGTGGTGTCCGCTTGAAAAGTGCCAAATAAAGATACGAAGCAACAGAGGTTATGCCCTAACAATGGCATGTTACAATTTGGACGTTAACCTTTGCAAACGATGGCCCAGATCTGTTCTATTGAACCTCAGGAAACGATTAACATGGTTAGATTTCATTAAAACATGATAAAACTTGAAATTCGAATATGAGAAAAATATGAAATCGGAGCTTCATGTATGGCATGATTCAACGTGTTATAGCCATGGATAATGATGTATACTTAGTATTACCTCAAGAGCAAGATGGAGTGCTTGAAAGTGGTGGAAAATAGAATACTGATTTGCAAGTTTCTTTGAAATTTTGAGAATTAGGGTTTGTTCTTGAAAGCGAGGCGTTGTTTTTGCTTCGATCATGTTATATATTTATAGAGCAAAGTTTGATCAAGAATAAGAAATTATATTGCCTTGAATGCAAAAATATTCTCTTGTAAATATTTATCAAATCTTTCCTAAAATAGATTTTGTTGCCTTGTAGATTCTTGCACGAATTTGGCAATCCTCATGGGCTTCCTTGGTCCTTAAGACATGTAAATCAAGCCCAATAATTATCTTACTCTTTTCATTTTATTTAATTAAAATTGAATTTTAATCATTAAATTCAAAAATAATTAAATAAATGATATGAAGGCGATAAACAGACTTGGAAATCATGGATAATGTCAAGATCAAGTTTGGATCATGAAAACTTAGGCCCATTTGGAAAATATTTGCATTTGCTAAGTATTTCTCTTCATGCACCTCCTCAAAAATGTCAAACTTGCACAACTTGTATCTTGCTCAATTTTCAATATTTTAAGTGCTCTTGGACTTTTAAACTCAAGATGTCCTATAAACACTCCTTTTGGTTTTATCTTCATTGAAGTTTCCATGTTCATGTATACTTCTTTGCAAAAAGATGACTTTTTGTTGACTTTTAGAAGGACCTATAATGTCTTGATCCATAACTCTCAAATGATGCATTTTTGGCCAAAGCTTGTGAGACATGAAGTTGTAGAAATTGAATTATCTTCAAAATGAGCTTTGGTGGAAAATTTCGATAAAGTATGTGAAAGGTATGCCTTGTCAAAGTTACATTGTTGTTAAAAACCCTAATTTGGAAACATTGACTTTTGAGAAAATCTTGACTTTTCTTGATGAATCATGATCAACCCTTAATCATATGATGAATGTGACTTCAAAATATTGATGTTGACCAAAAATGATGAAGTTTGATTGTATATTGTCCACAATTGACTTTTTATCAATACAATGCGATTTTCAACCATTTGAGCAATTAAGCGAGCAAACTTGAGATGTAAGACTTGAACCTTGACATAGTGATTCCTTGAGACATATGAGGAGGTATGATGACCAAATGAGGCAATAGAAATTGATTTTGTCTTGAGAGAAGCAAAATCCTAGTTGTGGGTTGAATTCTTAGGAGAGAGTTCATCTGTCAACCCTGAAAAATTCTTGAGTATGGAGATGTGGATTGTCTTAAGAAATAGGAGGGAAAATTTTGGGGTATAACGATTGCCTGTTCAATCTTCTTGTACACGAAGGGTTAGATTATTATGCTTTCCATTCGTGACACGAAGGTAGAAGATGATTGAACACTCAAAACTCACAAAATTTACTGTTGGTATATGGAATGATATCTTGATTGTGATGCCTTTGGAATGGGCATATAGATTCCATTTGGAGAATTTGATCTTTGAAAGTGAGTAAATACGTTAGACTACTTCTTGTCTTGGAATAAGATTACCAATATATACTATTTTTAACCGGATATGCAACATTACATGGGTTGAGATGACCATATGTGGTGGGGATAGGCAAAGATGCCATATGGAGTAGTTGATGATAAGAGAAATTCATATGATTCTTTGTCTTGTTTGTATAGAAATAAGTATTAAATCAAGTTGTAGATACCTTTCCGTCTTGTTTGGTATTAATCTATGTCCTGCTGTTTGGTGATAACTTTTACAGTCGTTCGGATGATTTTCCTGTCTTGTTTCGGGTATTAATCTTTGACCTTCTGTCTAGAAAGTAATTTTCACCTGCGGGGGAAAATTAAACTTGAACAGATATGATTAGTTATATGCAAATTTATGATGCATGCAAGTATATGATAATGCACATGTTATGACTTTTATGAATAATGTATGAATGTAGATGTTGTGGTATCTATCTTGAAGAGGATAGAAACTTTACTGAGGGATCTTTGATTTCTTCTTGGGGATGTAGTGGTTGGCGACCGGTGGGCAATAATAGGAATGTGAATTCGCCGATGCACCTAGGACCAAGTTTCAAGTCGGATATTAACTACGTTGGGGATGACAATCTTGAAAGGTACTCATATGGGGATGAATATCTTGTATATAAAACTTTCAGGGAATGATGTGATCTTGAATAACCTATTCTTTGTGAAACATAATAAGTTGATTGATGATTTGTTATTCTTGCTCGGGATCAATGTAACAAAGTTGGCGTTCATACCTGAGTGATGTAACAATGTAGATGATCACTACTGGGGACTAATGTGATAACTTGAGAATGTAGATAAGGTTGATAGGATCACGATCGGGGAATAATGTGATGATAAGATCCTTTGCTCGGGACTAATGTGATGATATTGATAGGACCCTTTGCTCGGGGACTAACGTGATGATGTTAATAGGATCACTACTCGGGGCCGATTTGATGATGTTGGTAGGTCCTTGCTCGGGGATACGATGATGATGTTGATAATCACTACTTGGGGAATAATGTGATGAAGTTGATGATCACTGCTCGGGGACTGACATGATGATGTTGATAGGATCACGCCCGACTTAGCGTGATAATGTTGATAGGATCCTTTGCTCGGGGACGCGTGATAAAGTTGGTTGGTTCCTTGCTCGGGGTGCGTGATAAAGTTGGTTGGATCCTTTGCTGGGGATTGACGATGATGTTGATAGGATCAATGCTCTGGGACTAATGTGATGAATAGAAGTGTTGGACACTGCTGAAAGGAGATGATAGAGTAGTAATCTGCTGGAGAGATCCATTTCTATTAGGAGTGATGACTCTGCGGGGATTGTAAAGATGACTCTGTGGGAATTCTTTTGGCAAAAATGACTTGATGTATTGGTGACTTTGGTTGTCATCTCATTCACAGGTCGTAGTAATTATTGTTCTGTTAAACTGCGTGTGTTTGTGAATAGATATTTATCGCGGATGCATATAATCATTCAAAGCAATCATTGGACTTCATGCAAGCGGATAAAGTAAAAATTTGAACTAGAAAAGAGAAATTGTATTGATTTTGAAAAGGGCCTATAGGCGGGGAAGTTCGTATACAAAGACACAAAAATCATAGTAAGAGGAAATTGTCGAAAACATTTGGAAAATAGTAAGCGCTATGTGGAAACAATCTGTGGGTTTCAACCATGCTATTGCTCATATATTTTCGAATATCTCATCTCCTTCTGTTAGAAGAAGGTGATTAGCGATCTGCGCCATTTGAACTGATAGTGATGTAGTCTATAAGTAGATGATCTTGACGAGACATAGTAAATGCGCTTTAATCCTAACTTTTCCTACACCTCCCTTTTGGGTTTCGGTCTATACCTTTTTTTCCGCCTTTGTAGGTTTTCGACTTGCACAGGTACATTTTTGTATATATGTCCTAATTTTCCCCAACCTTTTGGTTCATAAGACACCCTTATTTTTACTAGGCGGTCGACCTAGCGGGTCTCGTTTATAGGTAGTATTTTTGACTATGTTTGTGTTCACGAGTGCGGGAAGTCGACTTCATCCATAGTGCTTAATATCATGGCTCCGTGAAAAATATTATCTTGAACACAAATGGTCCCTCATGGGTGGGAGTCCATTTGCCCTGGGATCACCTTGTGGTAGCATGATCGCTTGACTACTAGATCGCCAACTTAGTACGCTCGGTGTTTGACTTTCTTGTTGAAGGCTTTGATCATGCGTTTGATATATCTGTATATGGCGAGATGGTGCAAGTCATTTCTCATCAATCAAGTTGATATGGTCAAGTCGAGTTTGGACCCATTCGTCTTCGTCTAACTCTACGTTCTTGAGTACTCTGAGTGAGGGTATCTGAACTTTGATAGATAGAACTGCTTCCATACCATATACGAGAGAGAAAGGGGTTGTCCCTGTAGATGTTTGTCTTGAAGTCACGATAAGCGTGGAGAGAAAAATGGCAACATTTCTTGCCAATCCTTATACGTCATTGTCATCTTGCTATTCTTCCGAAAAGAGCAGGTTTCTCGAATATGTATTTTATTGGATCCATTTTAGAGATCAACAAGGTAGTGTGAGTCAACATATATTGTCTTAGTCGTGACAGCCCAAGCCAGCGGCAAGTCTTCTCGATCTGTGGTATCTTGTTTCAGTCGGTAAACTTTACTAAGGTAGTATATTTCATACTCTTTTGACGGACTCATCATGTTGGCCCAACACACCCATTGAGTTCTCAATCTTGTTAAGTACATGATGAGAGGTCTTCCTTTATTTGTGGCATCAGGATAAGTGGTTTCTGTAAGTACTCCTTGATTTTGTCAAAAGATATCTCAAATTGTCGTTCCACTTTACCACATGATCTTTATTCATAACTTGAAGATGGTGTTCGCGTTAAAAATTACGAGCAGGGAATCGAATCGAATTCAATCTACGCTCAAAACTATTTACTCTTTTGATTTGTTTTAAAGATGCAGCATCAAGCTTTATTGTTTCAAAACAAGAAAAATGAGATGAAAAAGGAAAAGCTGCAATACCCTCAATAAATAATGATATGCAGTGCGACTAGCGTGAACTAGAGCATAGCGCATGAGAAAATCTGAGCAAGAGGGTTTGTTATATAAAGGGAATAGATGTGGCACCCTAAATATATATAGTTATCTATAGCCTTATATATATATATATATATATATATATGTGAATATTTTGATATGTTTGTGTATTTTAATTTGCTATTCTATTCTTGGGAAAGTTTCTCCTTTGGATTTTAAGAAGGGTAGGTTATGTGGGATCCTAGGTTTTGTTATTATTGTGCTGCATAAGATCATTGGGATCTTACGCATACATATCCTAATGGGAATCGAGCATTTGTAGCTCGGATCTAAGGGAGCTATGGTTTTGTTTGGTTTGAGAAAAAGACCGCCAAGGATGAGACAACCCTACGTATTCTCAAAGGGAGGTTGAGAAAGTCGGACAATCATAATTCCCACTTATGCTAGTGGAAGCAACGGTGTTATTTAAACAAAGACAAATGTCATCTTAATGAAAAATATACCTAATCTATTTCATCACATACATTTTGAAGGGTTGATTGATTGAATCTTTCATCGTAAGTATTAGGTGTTTTCTTGAGTGTACAAGCGTTACCACTTACAGAGTTAAGAAAGATGTTTGAAATGATTGAATCTTTAATTGTAAGTTTTGGTGTTTTGCTCGAGTGTACAAGCGTTACCACTTTAAAAGATGTTTTATTTGAAAAAGTGTGATTTGAAAAGAGTTTGATTGTATGTGATGTGATAGATGAGATACTTCTTCCATAGAGATGATAAATGTCTAAATCTAGAGAAATGATTGGATTAAGAAGCCCACCTTGTATTGTAAAAGAGGCATCCAAGGTCATCGAGGGTCCTTGTATTGTAAGCCCAAGAAGGCACCGAGGTCATCGAGGTCCTTAAAGCTCAAGAGAAAGCTATAGGGTATGGATGGCTTTGGCTTTAAGTGATTTCAAAAACCATCCTCTTAGGATTCAAGAGTGATTTCACCGTGAAATCATACTCTCAAGTTCTATTCTAGCAGGTGATTCTTTGTATTGGAAGCCCAAAACATTAAAAGATTTTCAGGTCTCTTTCTTGTTTGATGCCCAAGAACTAAACTCAACGAGGAGTTCTTTTGCAAGCTTAGAAGGCTAACTATGAGGGGTTTTCTTATATGAAGCCTAAGAGGAGGCAAACTCAACGTGTGAGTTTCTTACCTGACAACCTAAGAGGAGGCTAACTCAATAAATAAGTTATCTTATCTGAAGCCCTAAGAGGAGGCTAAAAACCTAGTTGTTAGGCATTGTTATGTTATAACGAAACATTATATGAATGCGTGTGATGTGTATTCACAGAAGTTTATGAAGAAAATATATAAACAAGTGTATAAAACAAGTAATTAAAGCAAGTGGAACTTGAATATATACAAGGTTTGGGACTTACACCTTAAGGAGGCCCAATGGTTTAAACATTTCACAGAATAATGCTTCTTAATACCAATGGAATCGGTGTATAAACAAGCGGATGAAAACAAATGAGCAATACATTTATGCTTGAATATTTACAAAGACGATTGAATGTGTACAAAAATGAATATGTACGAAAGGGTGAATATGTACAAGGAAATGAATACACAGGAGGTTGGGACTTACACCGAGGAGGCCCATGATCAATTAAAAATTCAAGGAGAAACTTTGGTTTTGTTTATCTTTAAATTTAATTGATCATGGAAAAAAGTATAAGTTTATTAAAAGTTTTGAAAAGGTTTTGAAAATGATTTTGAAAAGTGAAGATATTCACAAGAAGTTTTGAAAAATTAGAGTTTGAAAATTGGAAAGAAACATTTTTGAAAAGTATTAAAATACTTAAAATGCCTCATTTTAACAATAAATATAATCGAAAAGAAAATATTTTGGATTTTTTGACATAATTATAAAATAGGTATATTAAATGACAAGTATGCAAAAATCATCTCAAAATGAGAAGTTTTGAATAGTTTTTTGAAAATGTTGAGTTTGTTAGAAACTTGAGTTAGTGATAAAAATTTTTGGTCCTAAGGAGGTTTGAACCTTGGACTTTTGGCTTAAAAGTGAAGAGTTTTCCACTGAGCCATGTGCTTGGTTGTCATTTAATCACCTTGCTTTGAAGGTTTTGAAAAAATGAAGTTTTGAAAATGTTCGAAGTTGGGTTACGAAGGGATCGGATGGCCACTTGGGAAGGGATCAAGCTAGCACTACAAGGAAGCCTAAAGCATGTTGCTTCTAGGCGTGGAGAGCATGCTACTACGGATGCATTAGAAGCTGCCTTCTAGAATGTTAAGCTTGATGTTGGAGGTGAGAAATGGTAACAAGTAAAGCTTGTACGGGGTAGAAGCACTAGAAGTGCTTATGAAGAGCCTAAAGCACTACAAGGTAACTGTATCAATTACTTTTGAAGGTTTGAGCCTCGAAGTGCTTGAAGAAGCGGGCATCGAAGTTGATGATGCCTTTTATTAAAAATCCCAGTGGGATTGAACCACGCCTTGAGGTAAGCAAGAGATTTAATGCAAACACATCTAAGCATAATACATCCATTGTCTTAACTCAAACCATAAATATATATTATAAACCAAGTTTGAATTTTAATTTCCCACTTCATCTTCTTACGTGGAAAACGTCCATGCATCGAGTTTCTTCATTTCTCAAAAAATTTAAACACCAAACATATTCAAATTTCAAAACTCAACCATGTAAATAATTAGTAATCAAAAGAAACTCTAATTTTGGATATTCCAAACTTGACTAACCAGAACAAATTCCAATTTCTCATGACGATGGAATTTGCGAAATCCGTATGGACTTCGGATGCATTTTGATGATCCCAAGCTTCCTTGGATGTTCTTGAATGTGTTCAACACTTACCTTGCTTTAATTCTTCTACCTTCCAGTCAGTTTATTGGTTTGTTGTGAAATGGAAGATGGTGATGGGCATTCAGAACTTGTTTAAGTGTTTGGGCAGTCTATATATTGTATAAAGTGTGTTTAAAGTGAAAAATTAGAACAAGCACAGTGGATTTGAGTTTGGAAGTTATGGCTCAAAAATGCATTTTTATGTTTTTGAAATGGCTAGCAAACTTATTTTTCGATGGTTTGAAGTTCCAAATAACTAAATGATGTTTAGAAGATGTTTGAATGACACCTTTAGTTAGAATTTGCAGGATTTTCAATTTGGAATTCTAACCTCTTTGAACTTAAAAACTTGCAAAAAAAAAATGAGTGAGATCACAAGTTTGGATTGTTTTAGGTGTAGTTTTGAATGAAGTGAGAACCTTTATTTATAGGCAAGGGATTACAACAACAAAAAAAGAAGAGCTTGCAATTTGGAGCGTCTTAAAAAAATATTCCTTCATTAAATGCAAATGGAATCTTGTAATCATTGGTTAAAAAACACTCAAGTGTTTTTATCCTTTCCTAACCATTCCCATAATACCCTTAAATCCTATCTCATTTGGTGACAAGGCTTTTAGAAGGAGAAGTTGCAAAAATAATTTTAATATGGATTTGAAATCCATGGTTTTGGAGCTCTATGTTTCAAAATCAAAACCACTACACAAAGTGTTTTGCAAGTTCTGGGACATTTTAGAAAGCTTAACAAGACCTACAACTTTCATGTTTTGAGTTTTCTTGAATCAAAATGTATCTAGGTGAAAAACCATGAAAGTAAGGAAAAACCATGTTTCTTAACACTTGAAAATTTTTCTAAGTGTTAGAAAAAAATTCCAACTTTGACTTTTTGTTGACTTTTTCACATTTCTTGATTTTTTATGATCATGATGGATTATTTGAAATGATTTTATGATTGAAAAAGTTGACCAAAAGTCAAAGTTTGACTTTTTTGAGCAGATGAATTTTCATTAGATGATTCAGAATTTGTCTGATGAAGAAACATGGATTTTACAATGTTTCGAACCAAGAAATTAGGTCAAGATGTTGCATTGAAGATGTTAAGATCAATCTTCAAGCAAATAGGTCATCCATTAAGCAAAAACTCAATGATTTACTATCTTCGATCAAAACCCTAATTGGTCGATTCAAAGTAGATCATGAGAAAAAGTGGGAATTTGAAGATCAAATGTTGATGATTGATTAAGATAGATCAATTGAGGGGAGTGGGAACTCAAACCCTAATTGATTATATCTTGAAGAGATGAAATACAGATAAAACCCTAACTTTGACTTGGAGCACACGCCGCGATCGATCCGATGCGAAAGCGTAGTGATGCAATCATGCATATGTGAATGATATAGGGTGGTATCTTAGGTCAAAAATTGGGGTATGACAATTGGCTCACAAGTAGTAGTTAGATGTGCAATGAATTTGGCGATATAATTCAATCGTCCCAAGAAACCTCTGACTTCTTTCTCGGTACAGGGAGTTGACATTTCTTGAATACCTTTACCACTGACAATGAATCCGAGGAGTTCTGAATCGACTCCAAGGTGCATTTGCTCGGATTTAGTCTCGATCTGTATTTCTTTAGTCTATCACTGCAGCTTTCACAAATGATCAAGATGTTCTTCTTGAGGTTGTGATCGAGTTATCATGTCGTCGTAGACCCTATCCTATGATGAATCATGTCATGGAATAAATCACACCATACACTGATATATGGCACCAACATTTTTCAACAAGCGACCCTTGTAATAGAAAGTGCCCCATTGTGTAATTAAAGTAGTCTTTTCCATGTCTTGGTGCCATATTGATCCGATTGTAATGGAGAAACCATCCATGAAAGACTTTGTGATGTGCGATATTGTCAACGGGGACATCAATATGTGGAAGCGGAAAATCGTATTCGGACTCTCTTTATTTAAGTCTTTGTAATCTACTCACATCGCACTTTCCATCCTTCTTAGGTATGGGCACCACATTTGCAACCCATTGCGGATAAGAAGTAACGACTAGAAACCGACATTGAATTGCTTCATAACGGTTTAATTTTCTCGAACATCTCGGGGGCATAAAACGGACCTACGCTACCTACGGTGAGAAAACCCTCTTTCGTTGGTAGTCGATTACGACAATGTCAATATCTAGACACGACATGTCTTCGTGGGACCAAGCAAAAATCTCGATGTAATCTTGCAGCATGGACTAATCTTTCCTTAACATTGTTCTCAAGACCCGCTCTATTTTGATTTCTTTTTGTCTTTATCGGTACCTAGATTCACAACTTTGATTGACTTTTCGTGTGGGTGTATAGCCATTTCCTCTTGTTGTAGTAGATGGAAAGTTCTCCTGCACTTCACAATCTTCCTCACCTTCGTCTTGACCTAGTAGATCGATTATCAAGTCATATTTAGCAATAGTAGAGTAGATTATCGATGATTCAAAGTAAATGTGGATCTGTGATATTATGTAGTGTGTGTAAGAACACATAGCTTTTGAAAGGATGATAAAGTAAAAGAAAGCGAGAACAATATTTGAATGCAAAAGTCCAATGATTTATTGAATGAAAATATATGAATGACAAATAATAACAGTTGTACCCCAAAATTTACCCTCCTTTGATTATATTTCTGGCTTATAATTCGATTGCATAAACATACACGTAGTCATATGCACAAGCATTGATCATGAGTTTACTAGGTTCAAGGTATTCCAAATGGAAAACAAAAAGAGTTTACTCGTTTATTTCTCAATAAAGCGGATTTTGAGTTTTCGGCGCATTTTCAGTGCTTCAGAAGGCGTATCTCTCAGCTCGTCGGGTTATTTTTGATGATTTTTGACCAGAAAGTTCCTCTCATTATTAATTATGACTTTCATTTGAAAGCCGAAAGCAGATGTTGTGAGGAAGGTTCCCAAAGAATTGATTTCTCCAGTGGATTAAGTTGAAATTTAGTGTTGAACTGTGCGTTCTGCCCATTAAATAGTCTCTATTTCCCAACTGGAAACTCGGAATTGAGCGGGGTCAATTTCTAAAGTTCCGTATCGAAGCCCTCTACAACTTTCATTTGCAACTCGGGAGATGATTCCTCACCGATCAATACCAGAATTTTATTCTTTAGAGATGATTTTGGGCTGAACCGAGCAATTTTCATCTGATGCGTGAAGTTCGAAAAATCATATCTCGTTCGATTTTTATTGAAACGAGGTGGGACCCATTCCAAAAGTTCACAAATTTCGTTAGCTTCGATTGTCTCAGAAATATCCATTTTCAAATTCTGATCATAAGACCCTCGTTCGAGGCATTATCTCGGAAGAGCGCAAATAAAATTTTGCATGTGTCAGTTGCCTAAAAACCGTGCTGAAACTTCAAAAATTCGTAATTTATTGACTTTTCACCCGATCAAGTCAAACTTTTGTTTCATGCAAGAAAAATCGCATTCCGGACACTTTTACGTTTATCGACTTTAAATTACGCATGATTTGTTTGTTTTGGATTAATTACGAAAATTATTTAGATAATCATGATTTAGGCTTGATTATAGCTCTTAGGCCCAACTCCTAAAACTATAAATACATTTTCCTCTTCACAAATCACAACACCACAATCATTTGCTATAATTTCACTACCAATCACACTCTAATTCTCTCTCAAATCAAAGAAAAAACTCAAAAGATATCAAACTTCAACTTTCCTCAAGACCACCACGGGCCATACGGGACCTCCGCAACACTGTCTCGATTCTGGACGCTAAAAGCGCAACCTACGTTCTAGTTTTCATCGCAAACTTCTTGAATCTCGATCCTCTTCTCCTTCTTACATTCGAATTTGACATGGAAGCTGATTTGCTCTTGATTCCTCTTCAATTTCAAGATTCAAGGATTTCTTCTTCATTTTCTTCAATCCTCTTTGAAGATTTCAAGTTTTCCTCAGAATTCAAGGTTAACTTCAAGACTTTCATCAATTACTGCATTTGGTATTTTTCTTTGAAGAGCACATTCCTCTTCAATTTGATTCAAACTTCAAGTTCAAGTAAGTGTTTAGTTCAATTAAGTACTTATTTTAAGCTATTATTGACTTTCGACTTTTAAAATTGAATCACGAAATTGCATGCAAATTCAATGTAGATTCGATTCTTAAACTTTTACTCTTGAATTCTTGATTTGAATTGGATTGGCTTATTAGTGTCGGTGTGAGGATTTTTGTAGATAGTGTAACACCCCTTCTAATTTCCCCGCGAATTATATAATTAATCAGAGTTTTAACATAACGAAAGGGCATCACAATTTAAAATTCCAAATAACCAAATAACCAACCAGTAGTCATGCATTTACTAAAGAACTTATTAAATATAATTCAAACCAATGATTATGTTTTACACAGCGGAAATAATATAAAATCCGGAATAACTCAAATCATAATTATTCCACGCAAAAACTCAAAAGAAACAAGTTTAAATCCTTAAAATTCCAAAACGATCGTTCCCCAGTGTTACAATTACGAGGCATGACAGCGACCGCAAAACAATCTAAATAGCATAGCTCATAAGCCATCCTCACCAAATTCCTGAGCAGTTAATCACTTCAATCTGAAATCATTAAAGTAAGGGTGAGATTTCATCAAAAATTAAAATGCATTATACGTTTCTTTAAAACAATAAAGCAATCAAATAATTATTCCACTCCCATTAGTATATTCAGATTCTCGTTCACCAATATAGATCACACAGATCAATATGCACATAATAACAATCAATGCAATTACAACACTAGAAAACATCCTAACATGTTATAATTACATATGAAATGCATCTTGAAATGCATGTGGTACCAAAGCGTGACCGTCACCAACATCGATTCGTCCATAATCACGGACACGAATCCGCCTCTCACCACCACAATCACCGAATTACGGTTATTGGCAATACAAAAATTCCACACAATGGAATTAACTCCACGGAATGCATATGCATGCACATCCAAAAGCATGCCACATTCAATAAGCGGAATATGAACACCATATAATTCCATACATAATCAACACCATCATGATAACAACATAATCATGAATTTATAATGTTAATTACAACACATAGAATTAACTCGGCCCGATATCCACAAAGTTAATGACACAATCACGAATTACGATTCTTCCTCTGAAGCCATAAAAATCCATCAATATCTCAATTTATGTTTTGAAATTGTTTTAATAGATAATACTAGTTCTAGGCTTTCCAACAATACCAACTATGCCTAAATCAGATTACGATCGCAAAGATATGACCGAAACCGTTTGAGGAAAGTTATGTTACATTTTCAAGCAGTATGAGTCGATCCAAATCCATGTATGGGCCAAAATGCGTATGTATTAACTCATACGTAATTTTTCCATTTTAATAGTTTCTTGGTAGAGTCGATCCATAACCATCATGTGCCGATGACTCCTTGTGTCGATACATAGCATCTTGTGTCGATGCAAAGCTTCCAAAATTTCCTATGGATCGATACAAATGGTTTGTGTCGATACAAGCTTTGTTCCGACTAATTTTCAAACATTTTACTACATGTATCGATACATAACAGTATGTATGGATCCATCGCGTTTTTCACTAAAAATCAGTTTTGTCCTCACAATTTGCAATTCCCATTAATTCACTCACCACCAACAGCCATTGCTACTTGAAACAATAATTCTTTATTTTCACACCTAATTAACATCAAATTATACTTTCTAATTATCCTACAATCATCCTACACAATTAATCATTATCATTCCCAATTGAATTATTCATCGGATCGTAACATTGAGGAACAACCTAAAATTCCTAATTGAGATTCCTAACGGATCAATTCATTCTATGGATCATCAAAACCTATAAGGCATAATAATCGATCAAATCACCCTTACCTCGCGATGAATCTTCAAACTTTGGCGATTGGCTTTTCTCCTCTTTCTCTTCTCTTCTCAAAATCGTGAATGAAATCCTAATTCCTCACTTTCCTTTATTTATTCCTTTATATTTTCCAAATAATAGAAATAAATAAATTAGATTAAGAGCCTTTTTCTCTACACACCTCCCAATTCCACTTCACACTTCAAACCTCCATCTTTTATTTAATTAATTAAATCCATAAATCCAAAATTGCTAATAATTAAACCTTTAATTAAATTAATAGTTAAATTTCTAATTATTTAATAGTTGAATTATTTGGGGTTGTCACAACTCCCCCTACTAAAGAGTTTTAGTCCTCGAAAACATACCTTGAACAAAAAGTTTGGGATCGAGTCCTTCATACGGCTCTCCGGCTCCAAGTAACATTTCCACTATTGGTCCTCCCAAGCTACTTTCACCAATGTTATCTCTTTAACTATGACTACTTCAACTTCGATCCTCAATTCTCGGGTAATGCCTCGCGATCGATTATCTCTTTTTATATCATCTATTTGAATCTCATAGACGGATCAACAATGTACTTCCTCAATGATATACATGGAAGACATCATGAAAATTCACAAGTGGCGGTAAAGCAATCGATAAGCAACTCTTCCAACCCTCTTGGTAATCGATACGGACCAATAAAGCGCGAAGTCGACTTCTTTGACTTCAAAGCTCGACCAATACCGATGTCGGAGTAACTCGTATAAACATGATCTCCTTCACTACTTCGATATCCTTCCTCCTTTTATCATGATAACTCTTACGGCGACTAAAGCTCTCCTCTTCTCCTGAATCATCTTGATCTTTTACGAAATCTGTTGGACAATCTCGACCTAATCACGCACTCTCTCCAAATTCATGCCAACCACAGTGTCCGAGCACCTCCTACCATACAATGCCTCAAGCGGACCATACCAATACTCGAATGAAAACTATTGTTGTAGGTAAACTCAATCAATGGTAAGTAACTATCCCAAGCTCCACCTTTCTCCAACACAAGCTCGCAACAAATCCTCAATGGTAGATATCCTCTCCAGTCGACCATCATGCGGATGATAAAGAACTCAATCTCAACTTAGTACCCAAAGCTTCTTGCAGCCGTCAAAACTTGAGGCGTAAGATCTCTATCAACACAATGCTAGAAGAATACCGTGCAAACTCGATCTTCTCAACATACAATTACGCCAATCTCTCCATAGATAATCCATTCTTATCGAAATGAAGTGAAGCGATTTATCAACCGATCAACAATAACCCAAATAGAATCACAATTCTTCGCTATCCTCGTCAAACCGGATAAAAATCCATAGAAATGCCATCCCATTCCTCCAGAACAAACAACGGTTCCATCAATCTTGATGGTTTCGATGTTCAATCTTTGACTTCGAAAAACCAAACAAGCATAAACAAACTCGTGATTTCCTTTTCATTCGGGCCACCAAATAACTTTCAAGTCATGATACATCTTAGTAGCACCAGGATGAATACTCGATCCTCGATGTCCTTCTTCAAAATACTCTTAGAAGTTACGCAATATCGGAACACACACCCTATCACCAAACATGCTTAGTTCTCATCAATTCGAATTCACCTCCTTGACCTTGGTTGATCATTGTCAACTTATCCACCAAACCAACATCATATTTACTGTCCGATTCGTATCTCCTCCGGGATACGGGTGGTCAACTTCAACATTCCCATTTAACACTATCGGGGTAGTCTCACACAAACTCAAATCTACGAATTGTTCAACCAAATCAATTCACGCACCATCAACATAGACATATGTAAGGACTTCACCTTAATGCATACTGCAACCACGTTTGCCTTACCGGGATGGTAATTGACCCAAAATCATAATCCTTGAAATTCCAACCATCTCCTTTACCTCGTATTCAACTCTTTACGATCGAAGAGATACTTGAACTCTTATGATCGTTGAATACCTCAAATCAAGATCCATACAAATAATGCCTCCACGGTTTGAACAAACACCACAGCTGCCAATTCTAAATCATGAGTCGGATAATTCCTTTCATGAATCTTCAAGCTCTTGAAGCATAAGCTACTACACTTATCTTGCATCAAAACACCACCTAATCCCATGACGCATCTGATACAGCAAAAGATTACATCGGATTCGGCAAAATCGAGAATCGAACACTAGTCAATCTCTTCTTCAACTCTTGGAATCCTTTCTCACATTGAGATCCCAAACAAACACGCTCTTTCTAGTCAACTTAGTTAATGTAAAGCTAATTTGAAAATCCTTCAATGAACTTTACGTAGTAACTTGCAAGGCCAAGAAAACTACAGTTCGGAAGCATTCTTGGGCGCTTCCCATTGAGATACCGCTTCTACCTTCGTAGGATCAGAGCAATACCAATCTTGGAAATCACATGACCAAGCTTACTTCACTTAACCAAAATTCACACCTGACAACTTCGCTACACTTCTTCTCTTTCAGCGGTTCCAACACAACTCTAAGATATTTTGCATGCTCTTCATCATTCTTTGAATAGATCGAATATCATCAATAAATACTACGAATTTATCAAATACTGGATGAAATATTACATTCATATACTCCATGAAACACGGTGCATTAGTTACTCAAAGCGGCATAACGAGAATACTCATCATGTTCACCTCATTCTAAATGCGGTCTTGAATATCTTCGTCTTCACACGAATACGATGATATCAGACCTCAAATCAATCTTACTAAATACACAAGCTCCAACCAGTTGATCCATCAAATCATCAATCCTCGGCAATGAATCTTAGATTCTTGATTGTAACTTTGTTCAGCGCAATCAACACCACGGTCTCATTGAACCCTCTTTCGTTTTAACCAACAACGGGAGCACCACGGTGAAACACTAGGATGAATAAACTTTTCTCAAGTAATTCCAGCTGCTCAATTCGAGATAATTCGGGGCCGACACGCGATAGGCGCCATCGACACCGACTAGTTCCGAGAATCAAATCTATAGTAAATTCCACTTCTCTCTCAAGTGGCAATTCACTAACATCTTAAAACATACGGGAATTCATTCACCACGGGTAATTCATCACTGCTTTTCCTTTCTCCTCCTCGAAAAATACAACATAAACACTACCACACCATCATTAACAACTCGCGACTCGATTCATCCATCTTAATTCATTGTCCTTATTAGAGTCTTTGTCAACTCATATGGTTCACGGTTTCTACCAAACTTCGTTCGTATTCCTCACTTTATGCCCCATTTAGATAGCAAGACAATTGTATACCATCCAATGATTAGTCTACTATCAACAAGAGATTAAGGGTGGTCAAGTCCTCAATTTGTCAATGGACATCGATAATCATCTTTGGAGTATAAATCATCATTACCAACACTTTCTATTCTCGAGAATCGTACTCACCTTTTGCACTTCCAACTATGACTCACGATCAAATGATTCCAATAACTCTAACCACTCTTGCATTGTCTTCTCAGCGGTACCTCTTACCAATGAATTACAATCGGAATATATCGGGAAGCATCTCTTCTTCCCACCAGTTTCACACTACTCCTTCAATAAGCAATCGGAAAAGCAACAAGTACCGACAACATTTGTACAAACTTGTCGGCGTACAAAGGGATAATGACATTAAGACACTAGTAACAACGACGACTAAGCTACGATACCACTATTGTAACACCCATTCTAATTTCCCAGATTATATAATTAATCGAGTTTTAACATAATGAAAGGCGTCCAATTTAAAATTCAAATAACCAATAACCAAGCGAGTAGTCATCCATTTCTTTGAAGAACTTATTAAATATAATTCAAACCAATGATTATGTTTTGGTAGGAAATAATATAAATCCGGAACTCAAATCATAATTTTTCCAAGCATAAACTCAAAAGAAACAAGTTTAACTCCTTAAAATTCGGCGATCGTTCCCGATGTTACAACTACGGAGCATGACAACGACATGCGGACAATCTAAATAGCATAATTCTATAAGCCATCCTCACCAAATTCTGACGACTAATCACTTGATACGAAATCATTAAAGTAAGGGTGAGATTTCATCAAAATTAAAATGCATTATCGTTTCTTTAAAACAATAAAACAATCAATTAATTATTCCACCCTCTTTAGTATATTGATTCCCTTTCACTGTCTGGATCCACGGATCAATATGCACATAATAACAATCAATGCAATTACAACCTTTGGAAAACATCCTAACATGTTATAATTACATATGCAATGCAGACTCAAATGCATGTGGTACCGTGACCAAGTCACCAACATCGATTAGTCCACAATCACCCGGACGCAGAATCCAGCGTCACCACCCAATCACCCGGTACGGTTATTGTGTCTGAGGCAAATTCCACAATGGGAATTAACTCCACGGAATGCATATGCATGCACATCCAAAAGCATGCCACATTCAATAAGCGGAATATGAACACCATATAATTCCATTCATAATCAACACCATCGACAACACATGATAACAACATAATCATGAATTTATAACGTTAATTACAACACATAGAATTAACTCGGCCGGTATCCACAAAGTTAATGACACAATCCACGAATTACAAGCGGATTCTTTCTCTGGAAGCCATAACAATCCTTCAACATCTCAATTAATGGTTTTGAAATTGTTTTAATAGATAATACTTGTTCTAAGTTTTCCAGCGATACCAACTATGCCTAAATCGAGATTCACGGTTAAAGATATGGCCGAAACCGTTTGAGAAAGTTATGTTACGTTTTCAAGCGGTATGAGTCGATCAAAACTCCATGTAATCGACTCATACATGGCATGTCGACCAAAATGCGTGTCGACTCATACGTACATAATTTTTCCATTTTAAAAGTTTCTTGATGTAGTCGATCCATAACCATCACGTATACAAGACTCCGTGTGTCGATACGCATCTTTGTGTCGATGCAAAGCTACCAAAATTGCCCTATGGATTGATACAAATGGTTTTGTGTCAATACATGCTTTGTTCCGCTTCGGTTTTCAAGCGTTTACATGTATCGATATATATACGGTATGTCGATCCATCTGCGTTTTTCACTAAAATCGGTTTTGTCCTCTGTTTGCAATTCCCATTGATTCACTTACCACCAACAGCCATGGCCCAACGGAAAAAATTCTTATGTATTTTCACACCTAATTAACATCGAATTATACTTTCTAATTATCCTACAATCATCCTACACAATTAATCATTATTATCATTCCATTGAATTATTCGTCGGATCATAGCGTTAGGGCACAACCTAAAATTCCTAATTCGAGATTCCTAACGGATCAATTTATTCTATTGATCATCAAAGCATAAGGCATAATAATCATCAAATCACCCCTTACCTCGCGATGAATCTTCAAACTTTGTGATTGGCTTTTCTCCTCTTTCTCTCTCTTCTCCAAAGTCGTGAATGAAATCCTAATTCCTCTCCTCACTTTCTTTTATTTGTTCCTTTTACTTTCCAAATAATAGAAATAAATAAATTAGATTAATTAGAGCCTTTTACTCTACACACCTCTCAATTCCACTTCACACCTCCAACACTCCTATCTATTATTTAATTAATTAAATCCATAAATCCAAAAATGCTAATAATTAAACCTTTAATTAAATTTCTAATTATTTAATAGTTGAATTATTTGGGGTATCCTGAATAGCATGCATATACTCTTGTACATTTGTATCCTCCTTGCATATAGGTCACAAATTCATGCATCTTGCATCATCTATCACATGCTCATGCATTACATTTAGTTTGATTGATTTCGTTGATTCATGATGACTTGAAACATAACTTGCATTTGAAGTGCGTCGACATGTAGGTTTCAAAGCATTTTGATCATTAGGCATAGAATGCATTGTACATAATTCCATTGCATATGCATTCCAAGTGTTTGTGTTAATCGTAACCTAGACTTGAATGAGATCTTCAATACCTCTAGGTAGTATGACTCGCTTGCATTGTTCCTTTGCACGTGAAAATTAGGATTGTTATTCTAACTAGCATCCTTGGCATGTCCATGCATCGATTATCATCATGTGAACATTAGGGTTGTTATTCTAACTTGCATCCTTGACATGTTCATGCATCGATTATCATCATGTGAAAATTAGGATTGTTATTCTGACTTGCATCCTTGACATGTTCATGCATCGATTATCATCATGTGAACATTAGGATTGTTATTCTAACTTGCATCCTTGGCATGTTCATGCACCGATTATCATCATATGAACATTAGGATTGTTATTTTAACTTACATCCTTGGCATGTTCATACATCACCCTATCTATGGAAATTAGCATTGTTGCCTTAACTTGCATTCTTAATGTGCTCATACATTATGTATTTTCAAATGAACATTGGAATTATCATCTTGATTCGCATTCCTTGCATGTTCATGCATTTAGTTTCTAAATGAACATTGAAATTATCATCTTGATTCGCATTCCTTGCATGTTCATGCATTTAGTTTCATAAATGAACATTGGAATTATCATCTTGATTCGTATTCCTTGCATGTTCATACATTATGTCTTTGCACATGAGCATTGGAATTATCACCTCGATTTGCATTCCTCGCATGCTCATGCATTCAATAATCGTCTAAAATCTGGAACTATTGCCTAACGCATGGATCAATTTTGGCCGAGAACATCATGGACGGTGATCCGGGAAACAAAAGGCATTTTGCGACAGGACCGGCTTAGCACCACCGGAGCACGCTAAGCGCCAAGCGTCTTGACTTTTGTTTTGCGTTCGCGCTTAGTGCGGTCGAGAGAAGGCTAAGCGGGCTTACATTTGGAGTCGGCAAGCGTGATAGCCTGAAGCTTAGCGACCGTCTTGGTTTATTTTACATTCTTTCTCGATTCTAACTACGAACAACAAGCGCTCCGTCTTTCTAACCACTATGTGGTATGTTTGATGCGAGGGGCTTGTGTTATATATACATATGACATAATTCTCCGTTGTTTTGAGTTTGTATACCCACATAGACATTCTTGTACTTGCCTTTTAGGTCTAACTCCTTCTTACAGTGTTTCGCTTGTACACCCGTGTGCATCCTCCTTGTTTTGTTCGGTCTAATCTTGTTCTTGCGAGGCGTCATCACTTTGGATGCGTTTGACACATATTCAGCTTATTTTTGATGCTTTGAACCATTCTTACGGGTTACTATTATTGCATGGCTGCAATACTTGAAGTTTTCCGGAGTATTTCATTAGCTCGCAGTGCTCTTCGGATTCTATATCCATTCGGTAGTTTCATACATTTATCGCATTCTCTTACAACTTTCCTAGATATCATGAGAAGTAGGGCTTTCTGACTTTCTTTTTAGAAGTAGGAATAGAGATGCATAGTGTGGCTTCGTGGTTGGAGCATGTTCAGGGAACCCTACGGTTTATTTAAAGACCCGTTTAGGGCGATTCTACTTGTGGATTGTGCTTGATTGTTTGGTTTTCCTCCAGGTTTGCTAGGTTAGGATAGGTTCTCGAGCCTAGATATTAGGATTCACATCCTTTGCATGTTAATATAGGTAGAGATTCCCTTACATCCTCAACAGTAGGTCCAATTTTTGCATGACAGCATTAGGATTAGTACTTAGTTAGTCTCCCTCTTGTTTTGCTAGTTTCTTTTGCATCTTTGCATGTAATAAAACTAAAACTTGTTTTTTTTTCATTTTGAAAACAAAACACTTAATAATGGTTTGAACTCCTTTCTCAAGGTAAAAGCAACCAACCAACATTAACTCTTTTCGCCTTCGTGCACACTTTTCTTTTGTGTTTAAAACCTTTTTCACAAGTAAAAAAACACAAAACCCACAAAACAAAGTGACCCGAACTTCTGACGGCGACTTTCCCATTGCATGTGGGAATCGTAGGCATCTTGTCCGGGGCTCAATTGAGCAAATCTTTTGTAAATACTTTCTTCTTTTCCCCGTGGTTTCTTTATTTTCCTTTTCTTTTGCATGCATTGTAGCGATTGAGCATAGATAGATATATCACACCTTTTAGCTAGAAAATAGAAGCGCATACCGTAGAGTACTACGGACGTGTGGGGTGCTAATCCCTTCCCCTCAAGTAACTAACTCCCTTACCTAGGTTCTCTTGATCTCGATCATGGGACCGCGATTTCTCCTTCAAGTTTACTCGATGTTTTCCTTTCTCCGTCGTGAGATAAAAGGCGTTCGATGGCGACTCCATTGATACACTGTCTGTCGGAAGTTCAACGGTGGTTTAAGTTGGTGACTCCACTAGCGACGGTTGACTATTCTTTGATACGTCGGAGTTGATCCTAGCTTTCTTTTTCATGTCTATTGGGTGTTTATCTACTTACCTTTATCGCATCATCCTTTGTATGCTTTGCATTGCATTCTATGTGGCATATTCTTTTTTCATATATTATGTATATGAGTTCTTCTTTGTCTTGGTTGATCTCTTGCTTTGGGTGGGTGTTACTTGAGGTAAAAGGCCCACTACCCGACCGATGACATATAGGCTAGATGGATGTTCATGTCGAATCCGCATCCGTGGTGCATGTGAGGAGGCATTAAGTACCAAATTCGACCGAGATTCGATTGAGTTGCTTTACTTCACCCTATTGTGTAGTGGTGGTGCTTTCGATAAAGGATCATCGACTCTGTTTATCATTAGGGACCCCCGTTGAGTCTAGAATCACCCTGTGAGTTGGGGCGGGATATCATTACTACAGGTACTGTTGGTGACTGTTGTTGACTTGTTACTTCTGGTGACTTTGTTATTGATGTTGACTCGGTATTTCGTTGGTATTTTCTATGGAATTCCAATTTGACACCGGACCTTTGAACCTGTGATATTCAGATTCAGTTTCTACATGATATCTTGATCGGATGGCAAGCTTTAGACCTTGTCACATTTGCCCATGATTTCAGTAAAATAGTGGTTTAATCTGCATATTTTTAACATGCATATTTGTTTGTTTCCAGGATTTCTCTAGCCTTTGAGTCTAGTTGGTGGGTTCGTTTTGGAAGATGGATACTGAAAAGAAGAACAATCAGAGACGTCATCTAGTGTACAAATTTCCTACTCCTGCTCTTGATAATCTCCTCTTGATGGCTAACAAGTCTACACCAGAAAATGTTGTCACGTTTACCAAGGATTATGGAAGAATGTTGACATGGTTAAAATCTCCTTTGACCGAATACTAGAAGGACGGGCTCCAGGCCCTTTTCCAGTTCTATGACCATGAGTTGAGGTGCTTTGTATTCCCTGATTACTTGTTAATGCCTACATTGGAAGAGTATTCTAGCATCATGGACATTCCTATTTTGCATCAAGTGCCTTTCCGCCTCTATGGAGAGCCATTCTTGATCGGATCAAAGCTCTTCATTTAGAAATATGTGGTGTCCGTAGTGTTGCAAGTAAAGGTGTCGTGAGAGGCTTTCACTTGGGTTTATTTCTACGGGAAGGTAATGCCAAAATTTCCAAGAAGGATTGGAAGAGTTTCAATGCCATTCTAGCTTGTTGCATCTATGAGATGTGTTTATTTCTAAATGAGCCTAAGTTTGTTGACATGAATGCTATCTTCATCTTCATCCAGCGGAATCCTGTTCCAACTCTATTGGGAGACGTTTATCATTCCATATAATCCATAAGCTTCAAATGGAAAGGTGGAATTGTAAATTGTTGCGCGTCTTTGTTGTACCATTAGTTTCAGGGTTTTCTTACTCGAAGTGGTGTTGTTGTTGACACTCAGCATACCATGAGGTGGGTTCCAAGGTTGATGGGTCTCACGTCTCAGGATATTGGTTGGAGTCGACGTGAGATGTCCAAGACCGAGAGTGAGAAGATTATTACCCGTTGCGGAGATTTCCCTAATATCCCTCTTATGGGCATAAGGAAGTCAATTACAATCGACTCTTGCTTTGAAACCTGGTTTATGCTTTGATGGGACCTCGATGCGAGTTTCGTGAGAAAACTCTATATTATGATGTGCCTGATGTTACCGGGATGATGGCTAAGGTTGTTCAAGCATGGAAAAGCATCCGTCTTGAAGGAGGCCAATATTTGACAAGAAAGATCCCGACCTATGCTTCCTATCCAATGGATTAGGGGACGGGAATGGTGACCGTTAGTGGCCTTCCATTACGGGGCTGTAGCTTTTACTCGAAGTCGGCTCAATCTTGTCTCAAAAATTATAAGGCAGTGCTTGCTAATCTCCTTTGCTGAAAAAGGAGACATTAGCGATGGTGTCTTGTCGCCACTCAAACAAAAGAACCGGTTGGCTCCACGAGCTCAAGTATTTCAAAGGAGAAGCATTTGATTCAACGAAGCGGCCTGGGTTGAAGATTTCTCCATTCCATAGAAGATCACAAGAAAGTTGTCGCCGGTTTGGAAAAGTACAAGGCTCAAATCGAAGGCTTGAAAAACAAATGCATAATCGAAGTTGACGGTCTGACCCGTATCCAAGAAGAAGGAGTTAAATTATCCCTTGTTGTCGGAAAGTTGGAGCGTCTTAAGATTTGATTGGATGTGCAGTCTTGAAGGATTTCTATGTCGATGTCTAGATTTATGCTTTATTTGTCTTTTGCGAAATCACCATCGAGGCTTGTCGATGGGTTACTTCTTTTATTGAGTGCGATTGCGAAACAATTGTTTGGGCAGCATAATTTTCTTGTAAACTTCTTTGATTAAGGTTCAATAATGATTAGACTTTTAATTATCCATTATCTTGTTAAATCCTAAAACTTGAGTCGAGTGTTAAAGAATCACGGAAATATTCAAATATGTCATTGCATGCATAACATTCATATATGTACATGTCATGCAGCAGGTTGGGAAGCGAATTCTTATCCAAACCCTTTATTGTAAAAAATTGTAAACTTCCACTTACTTGACGAACAAGACAATGACAGATGGAACAACCAGCAAGTGGCGCAATGAAAGTGCGATGGGGCCTTGAGATGACTCAATTCACAGAGTTATCACTAATATGAATCGAGGACAATAAGAGTTGAGAGCTTTGGTTGAGAGATCTTGTCCGAAGATGACCGACCAATCAGTTTGATGATGCTTTTGAATTACCATACATGTTGAGCGTGAGAATGCTAATTTAGGCTTCAATGACCACCTTCATGGTCAGTCTACATCTCAATGGTCGGTTTCCACCTCTACCTTCTACTCCGCCTCACGGGCCTTATTTCTTTGATGATGGGATGCAAGGGCATCGTACTAAAATTAAATCCTCATTCTCGAGGTCGGATGTTGGTGAAGCGATGAAGCTTACTGCGTGAATGCGGTGAAGTTGATTTTCGGTTGATGATCAGGTACCAATCTCTGTGAGGAAGCGGTTGAAAGGTATTGAGGACAAAAATTGTTGAGATGCATGCTTATCGATTTGGGGTTGGCACCTAGAGTGAGACTTCCTCAAAATTTAAAGTCCTAGTGTTTGACAAGTACAATGGGGCGACTTGTCCCAAAACTCATATCCTGCATGTTTCCATAAGATGGCGGTTATATCTGAAGATGAGAGGCCTTATGCACTTTTTCAAGAGAGTTTGTGGAGCGTCTTTAGAGTGGTATATGCATCTGGAGAGAAGTCACACGGAATGGCGTGATCTTGTGAATGCTTTTATTCAAATACCATAAATTTTTCCACCAAAGCTTATTTTAAAAATTCAATTCTCTAAAACTTCATGTCTCACAAGCTTTGGCTAAAATGCTTCATTTGGAAGTTATGGATCAAAACATTATAGGTCCTTTTAAAAGTCAACCAAAAGTCATCTTTTGCAAAGTGTTCATGAACATGGAAACTTCAATGAATGTAAAACCAAAAGGATGTTTAGAGGACATATTGAGCTTTCTAAAAGTCCAAGAACACCCGAAATGTTAAAAATTGAGCAAATACAAGTTGTGCAAACTTTTCCTCATCCCAATTGGAACCTCAAGCCCAAGGCCACGCTTTTATCTTTTATTTTTATTTATTTTGGATTTTTATTCTTTTAAAAACCAATTTAATTAAAATAAAAGATATAAAATCAAATATTTAATACAAGATTGATTTTCTCTCTCATTCTTGAGGTCCAAGCAAGCCAAAGGATCGATTATTTCATAATTGAGTGATTGGCAAGAGACTTAATGGAATTTGTTCAAAAGACAAGATTTGATAAAAATTCCAAATCAAATATTCTCTCATTCAAGGCAAGTATTTTTCGATTATGCTTGACCTAATTCACATTCCTATAAATACATGACAAGATCAGATCACAAGGAGGTGCAAAACCCAGCCTCAAGAACAATCCTCATTCTTACAAAAAATCCAAGAAACTTGCAAAGTTCGACACCTATTTCCATCCACTTCCAAACCATTCCATCCATTTATTCGTGCTCTGAGGTAAGTTTGAGTAAGTATATGCCCGAACCATAGCCATAACCGTTGAATCATACCATACATGAACATCTGTTTTCATACTTTTGCTTGATTTCGTGTTTTGACTTTTATGTTTCAATTTAAACTAACCATACTAATGTGTTCCTAAGGTTCAATGGAGCGGGATAGACTCATCGTTTGCAAGGTTTGGTGGCCAAATAGAAAAAAGCCATGGTTATGGAAAGCAAGTTGTTGAGTTTCAAAACCATGGTTCTGAGTGTTTTAGGATAAGAACCCCACCATCGTTATCGCAAGGTCTAATTATTGAATTTGGACATTTGTTTTGTTTTCTATTTGATTTTGCGGGTTTGCAAAATTTGGTGACGGAGAAGATGATTGGAGCTTCTCTCTCGCGTCTTGACTACTGAGGTCAACTTGGATCCTAGAGTTACATCTCTAGAAGTTCCAACTTCGGATCCCAGTTACATCTCGGAAGTTCCAACCACGGATGCATAAAGTCATATCTCCAGCTTCAACTTGGTTCCCAAAAGTTACATCTCCGGAAGGAACACCAGTGAAGGTCGGAAGGAAGCAACCGTGCGAGGAAAGGAAGCAACTTTCGTGCGGAAGAAAGCGACTTCCGTGCCAGAAAAAAGCAATTTTCATGCGAGAGAAGAGCTTCCGTGACCTCCGGCTCTAGAAAGCGAGGTTTCGAGAGGTTTGGAGGAAGTCGAGCTCTAATGGAAATCTTTTTATTTATTTTGCTTCTTGATTTATCTTCCTTGCAATTTTCTTTAAATTATTTTTCTAAAAAACCTAAAAATGTCTAACTTTAGGATTTAGGTTGAACAACTTTATTTAATGTTTTAAAAAAAAAAGCATTTTCTTTGCATTAATAAATTAGTTTTTTATTATTAAAATCAATCACAAAAACTCAAAAAGAGATAATTCTTTTAGTAATTAGGGTTTCTAACTAAACTCTTTTTACTAATTTCGAACATTTTCACTAACATTTCACATTTTCTCATTATTTATTATTAGTATTTAAATTCTAGAAAGGTTGTATAGGTTGCAAAATTTTATCATATAATAGCGTGGATTTACTTTCCGGACTTTACATTCCTGCCTTTACTTTACGCTCTCTATTGTATACGCCCCAAGACATGTAATAGCGTAGAACCTTTACATTCATAATTTACTTTCTGCACCTATTAGCACTAGTAATTAGGCGTGTATGGCAATTAACTTAATCAATCTAGATCACTAATCACAAGATAAATATCTGAACACAACCCACTTTTCACACATACTTAGGGTATCCTCTCTTGTTGCCTTACGAATACAATGGTCAGTCCCTCGAGCGTGGGGATATCTTATGATTGCTTTCAAACATATCACCATAGTCCCTTGATACAAAGATCATAGTCCCTCAATGACCCTCGATGTTGCCTATGAATACATGATCGCGTCTCTCGATTGTTGCCCTAAAAGTGATGATCGTCCCTACGAATGTGCTAAGGTATCCACAAGTTGCCTTCTATGACCATCCGATGTCCTTGAATGTCCCTTTACATCTAACGAATAAGGTTACCTATCAACCAATGGTATGGATAGCTTTATTCTAAAGGAAAGCAAAATAACGGAAGCAATAGTTACGTGTAGGTAATAAGTCTCTTTTGCACTCAATCAAAATACTTTCACACCTCACACTTTCAAAACTTTTCAAAACACTTTGTATACATTCGATTGTGAATCATTACAAAGTTCTTTTCCAAAACAAACATTTCAAACACTTCGTATACATTCCAGCGTGAATCATTACGAAGTCAAAAGCCGCTTTTCAAACACACACACAAAAGCAATTTATAAAGTGAGCTAAAGCAATTAAGAGCCGTAGATAACTAAGGATAGAAAGGGTTGCTAACACTTCCTTTCATAACCGTCTCATTACTCGAATTTAACGAAGGTCTTTTCTGTTCTTTTACCTTCCCTTAATTGGATAAAGAAAAGTCGGTGGAGACTTTTGCTATCCATAACATTGCGATAAAATACAAAACAAACAAGTCGGTTCTTCCACGTGTTACACTTAGAAAATTTAAATGTTTTCTAAATGGGCCTAAGTTTCTTTGATTCATACTTGCTTAACATTGCCAAGGACCTATCAAGCACAATAACTTAGCCATGTTCTCTTTTATTTTATTTATTTTTGAATTAATCAATTTAGTTCAATTTTAATTAAAATGAAATGCAAAAAATCAAATCATTAAATACAAGGTTGATTTTTATCATTCTTGAGGTCAAGTAAACCATACAAAGGCTGTCAATTTCAAAAATCATTGAGATTGGCAAGAGATTGAATGAATTTGATCAAAAAAGGTAATATTGATTTCATTCCAAATAAAATATTTTCTCATTGATTGTCATATATTTTCTTCATGATTCTTGTCCTAATTCGCTCTATTATATATATACAATGATCGACCTCTCATGCACGAGGAATTCTTGCCTCAGAACCCTAAAAGTCTTAAAAAACATGTGAAAAAAGCAATTTCGATTTCAACCTTGGAGGCCAATTCAAGAAGTTCGAGGATTGATTAAGCATCCTCAGCGTCCAGAACGATTTCCAATCATTATACAAGCTTGGAGCAGGCCAAGTCGACCTCGAAGTCACGGTTGCACAACTTTCTTAAATTCGATTCTATGTTTCCGCATTATAAATATAATTTAACTCCATATTCATGTTTGCTTTGATGTTTGGAGCGTTTACGTATAATTGATTTGAGTTTAGAAGCAAGAATCGAGATGTGCCATTGTTAGGATTCATGAGCTCGAATTAGGGTTTCTCAAAATAGGTAAAATTGGAAGCAACTAGTGGTACCATCGTGCTCACGGTCAATGGATCGATCCATGCCCTCACCATGAATTTATATTGCTTATATTGAATTTTTCAAAGTTGCAGGTCCTATAGCTACGGATGAAGGTCGTCGATGCAGGTTTACCACGGAAAAAGCCGTGGACAAGGCGTGGCAAATTCAAAATTGGGGCGGTGACCCTTGGCGTGCATTTTTTGTTTTAATTGATTTTTAATTATTTTCTCTTATAATATATTTCCTCATTCCACTAACAGCTTGCACTTGGTTTAGTTGGCAAAAGTGGCGTGTGTGAGAAAGGGACTTGAGTTCGATCCTGCCCTGCATTGTTTTGGTCTTTCTCGGACTAACCAATTTCTTCATATTTTCATTATTTTCAATATTTTCTTTTCAATTTAATTTTCTTTCAAACATTTTTCTAAAATATTATAAAATTTAAAAATATTTTCTTTTTGCATTTAGGTCAGAAAAATACTTATTTAATTTTGACATTTAAAAATCATATTTTTCATTTTATTTTAATTAATTGTTAATTAATGAAACTAGCTTTTAATTACTTTTCCACATTAAAATTAATCAAAAATTCCCAAAAACATTTCTCTTCATATAATTAGGTTTACTAACCCTAAAACATTTTTAACATAAAAATATTTTTCCACAAACATTTTCTTATTATTACGTTATTTTGCATTTACAATTCTAGAAAAGATGTATAGGTCATAAAGTTTGTGATACGTACGTATATTTACATTTTTACCTTTAATTTCCGCACTTCTATTATGTATCTTCCCAAAGCCATGTAATAGCGTGGGATTTACTTTCCGCAATTTACTTTTCACCTCTTAATTCTTGTACATATTGCTTTGCTAGTAACTAGGGTTTGTATAAAAGATAAAATCAACCCTAGATCCTTAATCTCAAGATAATATATACGAATACAACACACTCTTTCACGCACACACCCTTAGGGTATCCTCTCTTGTTGCCTTACGTAAACAATGGTCATGTCCTCGAGCATTAGGATACCATAAGCAAAGCTCCCTCTGAATAACATCATCATAGTTAATTCGATACAAAGATCATAGTCCCTCGATGACCCTCGATGTTTCCTACAAATACATGATCTCTCCCCTCGATTGTTGCCTCACGAAAGTGATGATCATCCCTCTGAAATTGATAAGGTATCCTTACATGGCTATCTATGACCAAATGATGATTGATTGTCCTTAGCATCAAACAAATAAAGTTACCTACCAACTAATGGTATGGATAGCCTTATTCTAAAGGAGAGGAAAATAACATGGAAAGCGACTATTACAGTAGGTAATAGACTCCTATTTGCTTGCTTCAATCAAAATACTTTTCCACCTCACTTTTCAAAAACTATCTTTTCAAACACTTTGTATACATTCAGTGAGAATCATTACAAAGTTAAACATTTTCAAACAAGCATTTAGAACACTTCATTATACATTCCAACGAGAATTATTACAGTCAAAGTGAAATGTCTTTTCAAAATACTTTTCAACTACACAAACACAGAAGCAAATTTTTCAAAGTGAGCTAAGCAACTAGAGCCGTGATAACTACGGATGGAAAGGTGCTAATACCTTCCCTTTCATAAGCCTCCGTACTCAAAATCTAACAAGGTCTTTTCTTGTTCTTTTCACCTTCGTTTATTGGATAAAAAGAATTCGGTGACAACTCTTGCTATCGAAACATTTGAGGTAAAATACAAAATAAACAAGTAAGTTCTCCACTAGGTAACAAGTATGTTTGGTCTTGAAGTAGTTTATTTGTTCACCTCGATCCATTCATTATCACTCATAAAATGACTTTCTTGCATATTGATGCCAACTTCACCAAGTCTTTTGCTTAGGCAAAGATGGAGGGAGGATAGCGATACTAAAATGCTAATCTTGGTTTGTATACTTTTGGTAGAACCACATTGATAATGCACAGGACCTTGTTTCAATTCCCAAACTTTGGAGATATAAGGAGATGACCTAAATCAAGCCCCTTGAGCCTTAAAGTAAGAGTTTATTTTCTATTTAGAAAACCTCTGGAGTGTTTAGTTATTACGATCGAGCATTCAAACTCCTCGAGTGTGCAATCAAAGGATACAACAATGATTGTTCTCGAAAGGTGAGAATGTCCAATTACAGCAGTCGACCAAATGCATCAACTTATGAATCCTTCATCTATCAAAGACTCAGACGGTCACAATCATCCACAAAAATTGAAAATGGTGTAGGGATAACCCGATTTGTTCTATAAAAAGAAAGGAAAAATGATGAAAAAAAGAAGCGGAAAGACGCTAAATCGAACTTGGCATAAATCGCTTAGGCAAAAAGAGGGTAAATTTTTAGAAAACTAGAAAGGTTCTTAGTAAATGAACAAAGTCACGTGATCGAGACACAAAATTGAAAGTGAAGGGTTTCGTGTCCATAAAGCAGCGTAGGTTCATCGCATGTCCAAGAAATCCCGGCAAAAGTTTCCATACCAAACTCTTTTGAGGTTGAATGCTCGTTCAAGTTGACTAAATTTAGGATTGGAGAATATCACTAAGGGTGGGCACTAAATATTTTGAGCCTAAA